>JANAVB010035617.1:14734649-15123454 GCA_029216955.1 Iris pallida
TCCGGGGTCTTCCCTCAGCATTATCCCGAAGGCACTGCTATCAAAACTGGGGATCCCAATGTACCGGCTGTCACGACCCGCGCCCTAGAGTTAGGGCACGAGAACGTAACAACGCCCAGCCTACGCCGCAGTGTCGGCGGTAGAACGCTGTCCTAGGTCTAAATGCATCTAACAGTATAAGACTAAACAGTTTATACTCCCCGAATGGGGGTGACATAGCAGATACAAACTCAATCACATCTGAGGTAGAGCATGATAAGGATAGATAAAACATGAAAACCAAAAGAGATACAGGAGATAGAAGTCTAAGTGTCTAAGATACATAAACCCAGAAATACATCTCAAAACTCAAATACAGATACAGTAATCCTCAAAGTAAATACAACTCCAGACAAAATGAAATAACTACCTAAACAACCTCTAAAGTGTCTCCTCTAGGCTAGCAGGCAACCTCCAAGATATCTGTAAAATTTATCAACGGGTCCAGTCAGGACTGGAGCGAGCACAAAACATCTCACGCAGTTTATAACGAGTTAGGAAATATAAAGCATGCAATAGAGTAGAGTACATGAAACGCTGAAAGAAGAAGATATATGAAAACAGTAGAGATTTGATAACAGAAAATATCTAAATATGATAAGTAAGACTGTAAGGAACATGTGATTTTAGAGTACAATCTGGTTATGTAAACGGGCTAGGAAAATGCAATGGTAACTCCATTGTACGTGCGTGTACAATAGACATATACAATAGTTATACAATGTTGTACAATAGGATTTGAGTACATAACCAATTCTACTCCCCCTCCCCAATCAATACACAAGGATCTACTCCAGTTACGTTATCTTATACAATAGTGTACAATGTTATACAATGGATGTACAATGTTATACAATAGTGTACAATGGTCTATCCCTGGGGCTCATGTGATAATGAGAGTACAATATGCACAATGAGTATACAAGGATATAGGTATTCAATAAATACAGTATGGAAGTGAAACGTACGTCACAATATGTATTTAGTGAATACAAGGAGATAACATCTCAAAAGAAGATCCATATAGTATGTGAAACCCATATTTTTGTAATTAATTATTATTAGTATTTTAGTGTGATAATTAGTATTTCTAATTATTATTATTATTAAATATTTTTTTAGTGCAAAAGATTTTGGAAAAAAAAAAAATTATAAATTGGATCTTTGATTTTCGGACCCAGACCTAAGTCCGAACCCAGACACAGGCCTGAGCCCGAACCCAAAATCTGAATCTATTTTGAAATGTTTAGGAATTATTTATTTAGTGTTACAAATTTTCTAAGAGGAGAAAATAAAATTATTACTAATTAATTAAAGTATTTATAAAAAAATTACTTATAAAACTTTATTAATTTTCTTTCTCTTTCATTGTTTTTTTAGGAAAAGGAAATTTCTTTTCCTTCTCCAACCGTTCGGCTTTGGCCGACCCACAAAACCGCCGACCTCCCGACTCCCCTCCTC
The DNA here is from genome assembly GCA_029216955.1 of Iris pallida. NCBI lineage: Eukaryota > Viridiplantae > Streptophyta > Magnoliopsida > Asparagales > Iridaceae > Iris > Iris pallida. Next base: position 14,736,150 of record JANAVB010035617.1, read on the forward strand.
CCGAACGGCCATGGCTGTTGATTTCTGTAACCCCCTCTCCTCCTACCTATATAGAATTCTTTTTTTCTTAGGAATAAAAAGCATCACCACCACCAACTACTCTCCCCCAAACCCCTCTTCCCCGAGCCCTAGCTCGGCCGACCACCGGAGAGCCGCTCCCCCGCGGGTTTGCGCCAACCCGCGCCCCTTTCAGTCCGGCCGACGTCGGAGCCCACGCCCGCGTCCGTCGACCGCGGCTGCTCCTCTCGCCAGCGCGTCCGCCGGTGCCCCCTTTCCGGCCAGATCCGCCACGCCGGCGCCTCCTCCGTCCAGCGCGCGACCCCGCGCAGCTTCTTCTCGCGGCCAACCCTCCGGCGCGCCACCCTTCGCCGAGTCTCTCTCCGGCGAGACCCAGCCCGGCCATCAGCGCTGACCTCGGCATTTCCCGCCGACAGCACACTTTTTCCGGCGCGCCCCTTCGCGCCAACGTTCCCGCCGAGCCATCTCCGGCAGCGCCCCGCTTCCGGGCCTGTGGTCGCCGTACCCCGGTCTAGCGCCTCTCATCACCCGTGGATCCGTCCCCCGTCGATCTCGGCCGTTTTCCCGCTGTCTGTGGCTTTCGCAGCGCATCGTAACGCTGTCCGGAGACTCTCGAGTCCATGACGGCGCGTCCCGAGTCCGAGGCCACCCTTCGGACTCCGTCATCGAGCCTCTCGGTAAATTTCTGGATAATCACAGTAGTTTGTCCCTCCCCGTAGAGTCGGTGATGAAAATCGGTCCCCGGATTCCCTTCGGAAAATCCGGTTAGCTGCGTTATATTTTCGTTTAGCCGCGTTAGTTTATTTTCCTGTGTTTTACCTGCTGGTTTGGTGTGAATTGGTTGGATTATGGAATTCCCGGATATTTCGGGAATTATTCTGGTGGTGTTGGAAATTATTTTGGTGGATATTCTGTGGATTATTTTGGGTTGAAAATATTTACAGGAGTTTGTTGGCGCATTTCCCAGTTTTGGGTTTGTCCCGAAATAGAGGAAATGCTGCCCAAATTTTTACAAAAATTATATTTTTATTAATTTCAAAATTGGCTTTCGAAAATGAATTATAAACTGATTTTTCGGGCGACGACCGTACCGGTCTGTGGGCCCTGGCGAAATGCAAACACACCGGTCCGACCGGGCGTTGTGGTATTAGCTGGATTTTGCGGAATGGACCGAGTCTGAGACTCTTAGCTTTCATTTTTAATTATTTAATATTTAGGCTATTTATTATAGTTATTTAATTACTGCACTTTATTTATTAATTAAATCACTTTTCTCTTATTTGATGTAAAAGATAATTGTACAGGGCATAAGCCCACCCTAGGACCATTAGCTGTGCCATTGTATTGTGTAGCATAGTTTTATTTTATTTTCTGGTGGATGTGAAATTTGGGTGGTTTTGATTAGTCGCATAATCGTAGATTAGAGTGCGATTTACTGATTAAGTAAGAACTAATTAAAATGGATAAAATATTAATAAATAACTAGTTCACGATTTATCACTAAAAGAAACTGTATTTTTATAAATATATTACAAAAACTCAAACTTTTCCCAAGTTAAATTGATTCTCGTGTTATTTTCAAATAATCCAATTAACCTGTTTAATCAAACGCACGTAGTTGCGACATAAACGTTAGCTGTAACTTAATAACAACTAAAACCTGACTAGGACTTGCTACTAGAGATTGCAACTAGCACACTTAGCTTGGTTATACAACGAATCTGAGTTAAATTCTCAATTGTAGGGTTTCGAGGACTGTACTAGCATCACCCCGGAATCAACAAACGAATCCAGTCAATAAAACAAAGGCAAGTGCAGTTATGTCTATTTGGTAATTTATCTAGTAATTGTTTTATTGCAATTTTAAACCACATTGCTACACGAAACTCTCTCCTAGAGTATTGATTGTGGAACTCTTTACTAGAGTTCGAATATTGACTCATTGATTGAATCTGATTGACTCGGGATATTGGGGGAGTAGTGTAGCGTCTATGACCAATACCCCTATATTGCATCATTGATTGTGCGAGCTGATTCCTCCTATACACGAGGATAGGCCGGACCGTATCATTAGGATATAATTGAATCATCCTAAGCCGGTCATAGTTCGTTACCTACTCAAATCACATTGTTTTCAATTGTAGAATTGTTGAAAAATATTGTTAAAGTATTTTAAATTGTTTAACATTGCAAATTTCAAATTATTATTTGAATTATTGGATATTCATAATTGTACTTTGCTCCCTCCTGACTGGAGACCCAACATTTTAGGTATCACTGATGAGGCTTTGTTCCATGATCCCAACTAGAGGATGATGATCTCGAGACTGTTGAGCTGGTTGCTAGATTTTTCTTCTTCTTTTTAATTCATGATGTTTATGGAAAGCAATGTACTTCAGATGTATTTTTCATTGTAAAAAGTTTTAAACTATTCGAATTATTAACGTTGTGGCAATTAGACTGTGTTGTTTTATTTACCTGCATGAGTGATACAGCTTACTGCCGCCGTCTCAACAACGGTGCAGGCTAGGCATGATACGATTCGACCCAAGAAATTGGGACCGGGTCGTGACATGTTTTTAGTGGTGGCCCATGCAGGTCAGAACAACAACTTAGGAAAACATATTTAGAAACAATTAGAACACTAGAACATCAATTTGTCACAATATAGGACCGAAATATATTATAAATAAATATTTTTGTTTGATTATAGACTGGTAGGATACCTTGCTTATGTTTGCATCCTAAACCTTCCAGAGAATGACCATTGACAAGACCAATCCTGCTGGCGATGAGGTGTCATCTCCGGATCATACCCCATATCCTCAACCAAGCCCAGGGCCCTTTCCCTCGCGGCTGTTTGACCGTCCTCATAATGCATCCAGTGAAGTTTTCACTACACTGGCGATTCCTACCTCATCTCAACTGAGTTGCATTTCCTTGGTGGAGTATCCATTTTTTGTTGCTCCACCAGTACCAGCAAACACCTTCCAAATGGTTACCCTATTTCAAGAAATCATGGAGATCCAGAAAGCACAAGTTAAAGCCCAGCAGGAACAGAAGAATATCACGAGAGAAGACATGAAGAACGTCATGATGTAGCCTTAGTTATCTCCAACCAAGTTAGAGCAGAACTTTTGTCCTAGGAAGGATACCTTTGAATCTAGAAGATATTTGGGGTCCCATCAAGTACTCTACTTTTCGGCAGCCTTGTCGTAAGAAGCTTTGGGCTTGTAACTATTGCAAGAGGCCTGGTCATCAGGCCGTTAGTTGCCGCAAGAGTTTGGGACCATGTTTGGCATGTGGATCTGCTGAACATCGGGTAAAGGACTGCCCCTTATCTTTCCATCAAACCAGAGCTCATATCCCAGCAACACCTGTTAGGCCACAACCTAGGGACCCTCTTCCTATCCAGCAGACCCTGCCCCTTACAATAAGGCATGATTCAGACTCGAAGATCATAGAAGATGAAGGACCAGATCTATGAACTGAAGGCTCTAGGATTTATTCAGGGTGGAACTTCACCTTAGGGAACACCTATCTTATTTTTGCCCAAGAAGGATGGAACAATGGATGTGCATCGGTTACCAGACACTAAAGAACAAGTACTTTCTGTCGGATCGAGGATCTGTTTGATCTGGTTGTGTGGAGTTAGGATGTTTCGAAGTTTGACTTAAAAATTTGACTTCCATCAAATCAAAGTCAGGAAAGAGGACATTTCCAAGACGGCGTTCAAACACCAAGTATGGGTAGTTTTCTTTGGTTAGGACGTTAGACTGACAAATGCTTCTGCTGTGTTCATGAATCTCATGAACAGAGATTTTCATGAGTATTTGAATCAGTTTATCTTCTCCATAGATAACATTCTGATATTTAAAGACTGAAGAAGAGCATGAAGAACACCTGAGGAAGTTTTAGAAACTTTGAGAAAAAAGAAATTCTATGGTAAGTTATCTGAACGTGGATTTTTGACAAGGTGGACTTTTGGCCATGTGGTCAAAAGAAGAAATTTCGATGGAAGATAGCTGTTGTGGAAGAGTGGTATATCCCAAGTTCAATTCGAAGGATCCTTGAACTTGGCCGGCTACTACCAGAGGTTCGTGAAGGATTTTGCCAAGATTGCTGAGCCGAAGACGAAGCTCACTTGGAAGAATGAAGAGTTCATCTGAACGAAAGATTGCCAGGCGACATTGAGGAGCTGAAGAAGAGACTTACCACTACACCAATCCTTGCGCTACCCGCAGAAACCAGTGGGTTCTCAATTTACAGTAATGTCTCTGGAAAAGGACTGGGTTGCGTTCTTCAACAACATGGGAAAGTAATTGCTTACACATGTAGGCAACTACAGACTCATGAGAAGAATCATCCCACACCTAAATTTGAATTACTGCAATTATCTTTACTTTGAAGCTATAGAAGTAGGATTTTTATGGAAAGAGAGTGAAAATATGTACGGACTACCAAAGTCTGAAATATGTCTTCACTCAGGAAGGGCTGAATGTTAGACTAAGAAGCTGGCTGAAGCAGATGAAGAATTTCGACATCAACCTGCAGTACTATTCAGGTAAGGCTAATGTGGTCACTGATGCACTTGGTCGATACTGATGGCGAAGTTCTTAGCCAAGGAGTGGCACCTACTAGAAGACATCGAGAAGCTTGGACTGGAGGTTATACTACCTGGAGATAGAAGGACGGAGCTGGAAGCTGATTCAGTATTGATGAAGTTTGAGGCTGATGGAAAAAAAATCAAGAGGACGTAGTTTCAAAACGAGGCACTTTGCAGGCTTAGAGATCAAGTGTTGGCAGGAACACCTGAGGGTTTTTGAATTGATCAGCATCGGAACTCTGAAGGATGGTGCGAGACTTTGCGTGTCGGCTGACAAACGGAGGAACGAGTTGATGAAAGAAATGCACCAGTCGCAGTATTCCATAAATTCATGAGATAATAAGATGTATTGGAATATGCCTCCATTGATTGGTGTTATGGAATAAAGAAGGACAATTCCAGGTATGGAAATTAGATGTGAATTTGTCAATCTGAGAAATTTAGCAAGAGAACAACCAGTTTATTGCAGCCGCTGGACAATTCGGAGTGGAAGTAGAAGCATATAACAATGAACTTTGAGTAAGGATTGCCTTGTTCCCAAGGAGGGAAGGGCACCAATTGGATTATAGAAAACCGACTGACTAAGTCAGCACACTTTCAAAGTTGGTTTATCCACTAAGAAGTGGACAGCATTGTACGGGAAGCACATCTACCGGATTCATGGAGTACCGCGGGATGAGCAAGCAGAGAGGTCAATCCAGACGCTTGAAGATGTATTGAGATTTTGCGTCTTGGATTTTGGTAGGTCTTGGGAAGACCAAATTGCTTTGGGTGAAGTTTTCTCCTACCAGAGGAACAATCAGTTTTGACGGAGCTGGAAATTGAGGCCAGATACATCAGGCCATTTGAAGTTTAAGACGCGTTGGTAGTAACGTACCAGTTAGCTCTACCAGCTAATCTTGAGAGGTTGCAACGTCTTCTACGTCACAGCTCAGACGCTACATTTCGGATTCGAGTCACATTTTGGATAATTCAGAGCTGAAGATTGGAATCAACCTTTCAGTGCCAGAGAAACCAGTTGTAAGCCTAGTCAGAGATGAGAAGAAAATCAGAATTTGAGTCATCACTTAAACTCCTACTTCTTATCTTTTCGTTCTAAATTTGACTAATGATGCTAAATTAGCCTAGTTTTGCAAGCTATCTCTTTATCAAGCTTGATCATGACGATATTTTATTGGATGCACCCACTAATATATTGTCTAATCAGGACCGGTGCATGATGGTCTGATCAACCTCGTGTACTTTGGTTCGCTTTTGTATTTTTCTGCGTGGATGATATCATAAATAAAAACTTGTCCCTAAATCGTCTCATCCACGACTGCCTTGAAAATTCTTATTGTTGGACCTGAGTTACGGGCGTAGTACCCGTAGCTGTTTGATTCTCCTACCCTGCCTTTAAATTTCGAGGACGAAATTTTCTACGGAGGGAAGATTGTGAAACCCATATTTTTGTAATTAATTATTATTAGTGTTTTAGTGTGATAATTAGTATTTCTAATTATTATTATTATTAAATATTTTTTTAGTGCAAAAGATTTTGGAAAAAAAAAATTATAAATTGGATCTTTGATTTTCGGACCCAGACCTAAGTCCGAACCCAGACCCAGGCCTGAGCCCGAACCCAAAATCTGAATCTATTTTGAAATGTTTAGGAATTATTTATTTAGTGTTACAAATTTTCTAAGAGGAGAAAATAAAATTATTACTAATTAATTAAAGTATTTATAAAAAAATTACTTATAAAACTTTATTAATTTTCTTTCTCTTTCATTGTTTTTTTAGGAAAAGGAAATTTCTTTTCCTTCTCCAACCGTTCGGCTTTGGCCGACCCACAAAACCGTCGACCTCCCGACTCCCCTCCTCCCGAACGGCCATGGCTGTTGATTTCTGTAACCCCCTCTCCTCCTACCTATATAGAACTCTTTTTCCCTTAGGAACAAAAAGCATCACCACCACCAACTACTCTCCCCCAAACCCCTCTTCCCCGAGCCCTAGCTCGGCCGACCACCGGAGAGCCGCTCCCCCGCGGGTTCGCGCCAACCCGCGCCCCCTTCAGTCCGGCCGACGCCGGAGCCCACGCCCGCGTCCGTCGACCGCGGCTGCTCCTCTCGCCAGCGCGTCCGCCGGTGCCCCCTTTCCGGCCAGATCCGCCCCGCCGGCGCCTCCCCCGTCCAGCGCGCGACCCCGCGTAGATTCTTCTCGCGGCCAACCCTCCGGCGCGCCACCCTTCGCCGAGTCTCTTTCCGGCGAGACCCAGCCCGGCCATCAGCGCTGACCTCGGCATTTCCCGCCGACAGCACACTTTTTCCGGCGCGCCCCTTCGCGCCAACGTTTCCGCCGAGCCATCTCCGGCAGCGCTCCGCTTCCGGGCCTGTGGTCGCCGTACCCCGGTCTAGCGCCTCTCATCACCCGTGGATCCGTCCCCCGTCGATCTCGGCCGTTTTCCCGCTGTCTGTGGCTTTCACAGCGCATCGTAACGCTGTCCGGAGACTCTCGAGTCCATGACGGCGCGTCCCGAGTCCAAGGCCACCCTTCGAACTCCGTCATCGAGCCTCTCGGTAAATTTCTGGATAATCACAGTAGTTCGTCCCTCCCCGTAGAGTCGGTGATGAAAATCGGTCCCCGGATTCCCTTCGGGAAATCCGGTTAGCTGCGTTATATTTTCGTTTAGCCGCGTTAGTTTATTTTTCTGTGTTTTACCTGCTGGTTTGGTGTGAATTGGTTGGATTATGGAATTCTCGGATATTTCGGGAATTATGCTGGTGGTGTTGGAAATTATTTTGGTGGATATTCTGTGGATTATTTTGGGTTGGAAATATTTGCAGGAGTTTGTTGGCGCATTTCCCAGTTTTGGGTTTGTCCCGAAATAGAGAAAATGCTGCCCAAATTTTTACAAAAATTATATTTTTATTAATTTCAAAATTGGCTTTCGAAAATGAATTATAAACTGATTTTTCGGGCGACGACCGTACCGGTCTGTGGGCCCTGGCGAAATGCAAACGCACCGGTCCGACCGGGCGTTGTGGTATTAGCTGGATTTTGAGGAATGGACCGAGTCTGAGACTCTTAGCTTTCATTTTTAATTATTTAATATTTAGGCTATTTATTATAGTTATTTAATTACTGCACTTTATTTATTAATTAAATTACTTTTCTCTTATTTGATGTAAAAGATAATTGTACAGGGCATAAGCCTACCCTAGGACCATTAGCTGTGCCATTGTATTGTGTAGCATAGTTTTATTTTATTTTCTGGTGGATGTGAAATTTGGGTGGTTTTGATTAGTCGCATAATCGTAGATTAGAGTACGATTTACTGATTAAGTAAGAACTAATTAAAATGGATAAAATATTAGTAAATAACTAGTTCACGATTTATCACTAAAAGAAACTGTATTTTTATAAATATATTACAAAAACTCAAAGTTTTCCCAAGTTAAATTGATTCTCGTGTTATTTTCAAATAATCCAATTAACCGGTTTAATCAAACGCACGTAGTTGCGACGTAAACGTTAGCTGTAACTTAATAACAACTAAAACCTGACTAGGACTTGCTACTAGAGATTGCAACTAGCACACTTAGCTTGGTTATACAACAAATCTGAGTTAAATTCTCAATTGTAGGGTTTCGAGGACTGTACTAGCATCACCCCGGACTCAACAAACGAATCCAGTCAATAAAACAAAGGCAAGTGCAGTTATGTCTATTTGGTAATTTATCTAGTAATTGTTTTATTGCAATTTTAAACCACATTGCTACACGGAACTCTCTCCTAGAGTATTGATTGTGGAACTCTTTACTAGAGTTCGAATATTGACTCATTGATTGAATCTGATTGACTCGGGATATTGGGGGAGTAGTGTAGCGTCTATGACCAATACCCCTATATTGCATCATTGATTGTGCGAGCTGATTCCTCCTATACACGAGGATAGGCCGGACCGTATCATTAGGATATAATTGAATCATTCCAAGCCGGTCATAGTTCGTTACCTACTCAAATCACATTGTTTTCAATTGTAGAATTGTTGAAAAATATTGTTAAAGTATTTCAAATTGTTTAACATTGCAAATTTCAAATTATTATTTGAATTATTGGACATTCGTAATTGTACTTTGCTCCCTCCTGACTGGAGACCCAACATTTTAGGTATCACTGATGAGGCTTTGTTCCGTGATCCCAACTAGAGGACGATGATCTCGAGACTGTTGAGCTGGTTGCCTAAATTTTTCTTCTTCTTTTTAATTCATGATGTTTGTGGAAAGCAATGTACTTCAGATGTATTTTTCATTGTAAAAAGTTTTAAACTATTCGAATTATTAAAGTTGTGGCAATTAGACTGTGTTGTTTTATTTACCTGCATGAGTGATACAGCTTACTGCCGCCGTCTCAACAACGATGCAGGCTGGGCATGATACGATTCGACCCAAGAAATTGGGACCGGGTCGTGACATAGTACCAATCCGTGATAACAGTCGTGTCAGCATCAAGTACAGTAATCTAGAGCAAGAATGTAAATCCATACAAGTATGAAACGGTCAGAGAATGTACTCGCCTGATAACCTGAACAGCTGATAGGTATAGGGGTCCAACTGAAGCCACAGAGTCCTATTTAAAGCAACACAGGTTACAAGATGTTCAAGTTAAAATAAATGAATCCCTGCAGGCAATCTATATTATTCTAGGTTCTTCTAAGTCAAAATAACTCTAGGTCGACTCCGGTCAATAATCTAGTCAAACTAGGTCAAGTGTTGACTTACAGTTGACTTTGGGTCAACTGGTCAACTCTGGTCAAACATGGTCAATTCTAGTCTAATATAAAGTGTACTTCGTTATTTGTACGTCGAAACTTACGACACGCAAATCGAGATAAGAAGATTATCGGTAAGGTTGATAATCTTATTATAGTGATCCACGTGTCCAACTTGTCAATTTCAGCGATGTGAGATCACTGGAATTGACTGAGCTCAGTTTCGTTGTACTAATCTCGAAATACGAACATTATAAGAATTAATTATTAATTAATTATAAAAAGGTTAAACTCAGAGAAATTATCAACAAACATTGTCGGACGATGAAATAAACATCGCCAACGTGTCCAGAATGGTCAAATTAGCTAGGATAGCCTACCCAACGGTCCAATTTGGACACAAGGGTAAAAAGGTAATTTCGGGTCAAAACGGTGTCCGTGTCGGAGCCGTTTTGCACCGAAATTCGTGCAAGAAAACAAGTCTATAAAATATAACAAATTATATGTCCACGAAACCAGAATGTCGATACGAACCCAACGGTATCTCCAGAATTGGATTCCGTTGACCCGATCTCATTTTGGCCTGTTGACCAGAACTTAGAATTCCGGTTTGCACGAAAATGCGTGCCGGAGCCAAAGTTCTCAAAACTCAGCAAACTACCTGTCAACGAGTCCAGAATGATGATACGAATTCAACGGTATCTCCGGAATTGGATTCCGATCTCAAAATGACCCATTGACCCGGATATTGGTATCCGACTTGCACCGAAATGCGTGCCAGACCCAATGTCCACCAAAACCTAGCAAATTATATGTCAACGAGTCCAGAATGACGATACGAACTCAACGGTATCTCCAGAATTGGATTCCGATGAGCCGGCGTCAAAAAGTCCTATTGACCCAGAAAGTGGGTCCCGCTTTGCACCGAAATGCGTGCCCGGGCCCATGTTCTCCAAATCTAACAAATTTTATATGAAAACAAGCCAGAATGACGCCACAAATCTAATGGTGGTGTCAGAAATGAAATCTGGAGTCCCGTGTTCAAAAATGGAATTTTACAAGTTGGAAATTACGAATTCGGACGGCCAACTTTGGCGTCGAATTCAACCAATCAAACAAGCTCACAATGAAACGAAACTGGAGGGGTAGCAAGAGGGTTATACCAGCTTCGCACCGGAACTGGTAGCACGCCAAACGGAGCTGCGGTGGAGGAGATACAAGCTGACGAAGTTGGCCCCACGAAATTGTCCAAATTTAATACAATTTAAACGGTCAACTTGGTGGCCGGTTTTGATGTATCAAACGATAAAATTAACGGACGAAAATTGACAGGGATGAAGGTGGATATACCGAGATTGCGACGGAGCGAAGAAATCGCCGATCCAACAGTCGGATTTCTGGGAAAATGTGCGCGAAGTTGTTGCGACGGGGCGCCAAAACGAACTTTATTTCGCGCGCGTCACGACGGGACGTCGTTCAAAACGCACGAATTGCCTCGACGGCGCGTCCCGGAGGACGTTGGCCGCCAGGGGAAGGCGGGCCTGAGTTCGCCCAGTGGGGGGGACCACCACGGCGGGGAGTCGCCGGCCCACGGCGGCGCGTGGCGGCGCCAGCGCTCGCGCACACGCGCTACATCGTGCGCTGCCGCTGCTTGTGGTGGCGACAGCGCTGCGCGCTGCTCGTGGCGGCGCAGCGGCGGCGAGCTGCGGTGGGGACGGCGAGGTGGCGGGGCTGCTACGGCGGTGATGGCCGTTGTGGTCGGTCGGAGAGGATGATAATGGTGGTGATGGTGGCGGCTTGGTGTGATGAAGATGAGGAGGAAAAAGGAGATGGAGGAGAAGAGATTGTGGAGTGGGCCATGGTGGTGGCCGACGGTGATGGTCGGGGGTGGTCCGGCCATGGGAGGAGAGTGGCCGGTTGCATGGGAGTGAGGAGAGGATGATGGGTGCTCGGCATGGAGGAGGGGTGTTGTAGCTGCTGTGTTTGAAAGGAGTTGCATGGTTTTGAATGAAAAAGAATAAGGAAAGAGAGAGAGAGAGAGGATAGAATAGTAGCTCTTCCTAGAAATTAGGGCCAGCTCTATGGGGTGTTGGCTGTGTGAATGTGAGGGGAGGGAAATCAATGGTTGGGATTGATTAAGGAAATCAAAGGCTAGGAATTAAATGGGAAAAATTGGTCATTCTTATGGAAATTAAATAATTAGAAATTTCCAATAAATATAGAAAAATATGCAGGAGGGTACCTGATATTTTTTGGGCAAGAATTATGAGGGTGTCATGATGGAGGGCAACACAAAGCTGGACTGGACTCGGTAGAGCCGGATTGGATCAAAACTGGACATTGTGCGAAAATCGAATTAAAAATTAGGAATCGATGATCATGGGTGAATAAGTAGCACATGGGGATTCCAATAAATGGGACACAAGTGGCGGACGGGTAGTAGGCTCAATGTGGGCCATGTCCATAGTTGGGGCTGACAGGTTTTGGTCGACGGGGGACCCACAAATCAAGTTGGAAGATAAATGTGACGCCGTGGAGTGAAATAAAATCGGGTCACGTGTCGGAAAAGTTGTGCGAATCAAATGGAGCACAAAATGACGTGTCTGAGTGGGACACGAAGGTCATGGGTGACGAGCGTCTCGAGTAGATCATCAATAAGGAGTTGGTTTCAAGAAAATAACTGGTCTTGCGCTCCAAAATTAAAAGTCTCGGTAACGTGCTAATAATGATCAAGGAAAAGAGTGGGAAAAATAATTAATGATCAAATGGTCTAAATCGACCCGAAGTTCAGCGAAGCAAAAAGAGCACAAGAGAACAAGTTTGTGTGGGACACTATATACCATCATGAAGGTAATCCTGTCCACTCCAAAACTCGTGAAGAAGATTTCCAGAGTTGAACATCCCTGACACTCCAAATAACAAAGGCATAAAAAATTACACTTATAGATAAATAAATAGAATAAAATATTTATCAAAACCAATCAATCAGAAAAATAAAATAAAATAAAAAAAATCAACCCAAAATTCAGGGTGCTCACACCGGCTGGCGCCCTCCAACACAACCATCAGTGGCTTCAACGCTAGCAAAAGTGAACCACTGGGCAAGATTCGACTGAAGTGTCACATCGGCAACCTCAAGACTGAGGTGACTTGCTATGTGGTGGATGCCGAGGTCAACTACAACATCCTGCTCGGTCGACCATGGCTACATGAGTACATGGTGGTGCCCTCCACACTCCACCAATGCATGAAATATGTATCCACCAATGGCGTCATCCGGACGGAGTCCGCAGACATCGATCCTTTCAAAGGGATTGAAGCCTACTTCACCGATTCTGACTTGTACAAGCTACTTGACGAGGAGGAAGCCAACGATGCTGATGATGAGGTAGAGACGGCAACAGAGCCAGACATGGAGCCTGAGATGACTCCCGACGCCCCCTTGAAAATCCGACTAAAGGGTAAACCACCCCAGAAGGTCCTCCAATGAGCATCAAGCTATCAGGGAAAGCACCGACTCCTGAAGCTCCCCTGAAGATAAGCCTCAAGGGAAAGCCGCCTCAAACATCGGCTCCCCTGGTGGCAAAATTACAGGGGCTGGCACCACTCACTAGAGGCGCGGCCGAGGCACCTCTGGAGGTGCGTCTTAAGGGCAAGCCGCCGCAGTCATCCAAGATGCCAGAGAGGGCTCACATAACCCTCTCAGACCCCAAAGTCAAAGCTGTGGTAGACCCTCCTGATCCGACCCCAGTGCTTACAGATGAGGAGCTCGGCGAATATATCTCTGCTGATGTAGATGCACCCTCCTTAGACAATGTAATCCCACGGGATAAGATCTCGTATTTCATCAATAATAGAGTGTCTTTTAATTATTCTTGTCTTCCGTACTGGAATGCCATGTATACATTAGATAACGCTCTACGGTCGTTGCAAACACAAATAACGACCGTCCATCATGTAAATCGAGTAGTCCCGTTTCAAGGAGTCTGTTTCATAGCCCCTCCACGAAGCCGAGGCGAAGGAACCATCATCCTTGGCAAAGTCGAGCGTCATCAAGACCTCCCGCCACTCGAGCCAGAACCTGATACCGGCAGAGTACAAGTCTATTGGTACACGGATACGGCAAAGCACATCATCCAAAAGATGGGCTACGACCTAAAAAGCAACAAAGGCCTAAACTACGGCAAGGGTCGGCGTCTCCCTCTCCGGATTCCGACACCAAAGGGAAAGCCGCAGGACTACTACAATCGGACTCGACGGGGGCTCGGCTATGTCACGCCGCCATCAACTCCAGAGAGTTCAGACGCAGAAGACGTAGAATATTCCCACTCATCTGAAGCATCGACTTAGGATTCCGATACCAGTATCGGATCAGTCTTCAGGAAAGTGCTGTCATCTAACATGACATCAGCACAACCTCAAGAAGGTGAAAGTGAAGACCAAGCACCGGAACCCTTCGAAGAGGAACCCTGGGCTCAACGCCTAGGAGAACAATGGGAATCTCGTTTTGAGTTACATGAACCTCCCACCGAAGACGAAGTCGAGCAGATCGACCTTGGGGATGGGACTTCTTCCAAACCCATCTTTATCAGCAAAAGCCTAGAAGGAGAAGATCGAGGATCTTTAATCCAGCTGGCTAAAGAGTATATCGACGTCTTCGCCTGGAGCTACGAAGACATGCCGGGACTCGATCCACAGATCGCGATGCATAGGTTGAACATCTTACCTGATGCCAAACCTATCAAACAACAACAGCGACATTTCCGTCCGGACATCATGAATGCCATCGATCAGGAGGTGGACAAACTCTTGACTAGCGGCTTCATCCGCGAGGAACAACACCCAGATTGGGTAGCCAACGTCGTCCCTGTCACCAAGAAGAATGGGAAGATACGAGTCTGTATCGACTTCAGAGATCTCAACTCTGCTTGCCCGAAGGACGAATTCTCGCTTCCAATCATCGATGTGATGATCGACAACACATGTGGCTTTGAACGCATGTCCTTCATGGATGGGTATTCAGGCTACAATCAAATCAAGATGTTCCCCGATGACGCAAAACATACGTCATTCAGGACTCCGAAAGGTGTTTTCTGCTACACAGTGATGCCTTTCGGCTTGAAGAACGCCGGTGCGACATACCAACGAGCTATGAGTACCATCTTCCGTCAACATCTCCGCAAGACAGTTGAGTGCTATGTTGATGATATCGCAGTCAAGAGCCGCCTCAAAGGAGATCACCTACAGGACCTGAAGACGGTCTTCGATCTCATGCGGGCACATCAACTCAAAATGAACCCTGCTAAATCCTTCCTGGGGGTTTCTAGCGGCAAATTCTTGGGCTTTGTCATCACGGCAAAAGGCATTCATGTCGATCCCGAGAAGACTAAAGACATCCTCAATATGGATCCTCCGAAGAACCTACTAGAACTTCGGGGCTTACAGGGACGTCTGGCATACATCCGGAGGTTCATAGTAAACCTCTCTGGTAGATGTCAACCCTTTACTCAGCTCATGAAGAAGGGAGTCTCTTACGTCTGGACAGAAGAGTGCCAAAAGGCTTTCGACGACATCAAAGCCTACTTGACAAGCCCACCAGTCCTGATAGCACCTGTTGCCGGCAAACCATTTCTCCTTTACGTCCGAGCCATGGATCATTCCCTTGGCGCTCTGCTGGCTCAAAACAGCGACGTAGGCTATGAGCAAGCAATCTACTACCTCAGTCGAACGCTCATCGGGGCCGAACACCGGTACAACCCTGTTGAAAAGGAGTGCTTGGTTTTGGTGTTTGCCATCCAGAAGACTCGGCATTACGTCTCGGGCCAGACAATTCATGTCATCTCCCGAGTCAATCCGTTCAGAGTCCTCATGACAAAGCCAGGGTTATTAAACTCCCGGCTGGCTACATGGACGATCCTGCTAACACCGTACAACATGGTGTTTGTTCCGCAAAAAGCTGTCAAGGGTCAAGCTCTGGCTGACTTTTTAGCTGCACACCCCATCCCAGAATCCTCAAAACTCTATGAAGACATCCCGGATGAGGTCCAAGAATCAAACATTACCGAAGGAAGCTCCGTTTGGCGGATGTTCTTCGATGGCGCTTCAAGAACAGGTCCCAAGGGCCAAATCATTGTAGGAGTGGGGGTAGTCTTAGTCTCCCCCGATCAGCTGGTCATCCAGCGTGCATACTCTCTTTCGAAGCCGTGCTCGAACAACATTGCTGAGTACAACGCACTCATCATGGGACTCCAGCTAGCACAACAGCTGGGGGTGGACCATCTGGAAGCCTACGGCGACTCAAAGCTCGTCGTGAACCAGATTCGGGGACAATACGAGGTTCGCCATGAAGATCTGATCCCTTACCATGAAGTTGCATTGAACATCATTTCAACCTTCACCGGGTTCTTCATCGAACACGTACCTCGTCTACAAAACTTAGAGGCTGACGCTCTGGCTGGCCTCGCAGCCTCATTGGCAGCGCCCCTTGGGACTCAACACTACGTCACGGTAACTGGTCGAGACTTGATTTGTCCTAGAAATAACTTATGCTTGCGAGTGGCTCCCGCCATGCCGACAAATACTGGTGTTAATGTCCGAGACTGGAGGTTCCCGTTCATTGACTTCGCTGTCTACGAAATCCTTCCAGAGGACCCGAACGAAGCCGTCTCAGTCAGGAGACGCTCTCTTCGATTCTACTACGATACAGCCACTAAAATGCTGTACCGACGCTCCTTCGACGGGCTGCTCCTTTGATGCCTGTCCAACGAAGAAGCGGCCGAAGCTCTTCGAGAAGCTCATGACGGAACTTGCGGAGCTCATCAACCCGGTCCTAAGTTGCAGGATCGACTGCGACGTATGGGCTACTACTGGCCAACCATGGCCGTCGACGCTGTTGAATATGCTAAGAAGTGCCACGCATGCCAACTTCATGCAGATTTCATACATACACCATCCGAACCACTACATCCTACAGTCGCCTCCTGGCCCTTTGAAGCCTGGGGCATGGACATTGTAGGACCAATCACCCCTCCTTCATCAAGAGGACACCGCTTCATCCTGGCCATCACCGATTACTTCTCCAAATGGGCAGAAGCAGTTCCACTGGCGGAAGTAAAAGGCTCCAGGGTGGTCAGCTTTATCAAACACCATGTCATCTACCATTTCGGAGTACCCCGACGGATCATTCATGACAATGGTCCTCAGTTTATCAGCCACATTTTTAGCAGGTTCTGTGACAAGAATCGTATTCAAAATGTGGCATCCACCGCCTACAATCCGGCTGTAAACGGGTTAGCAGAGGCGTTCAACAAAACTATCGTTAGGCTGCTCAAAAAGGTCGTGTCATCCAACAAACGCGACTGGGACGAAAAGCTTGGCAAATGACTTTGGGCCTACCGCACAACGGTACGGACCCCAACGGGCAACACACCATTCTTCCTGGTCTACGGTAGTGAAGCGGTACTGCCTCTCGAGATCCAAATAACCTCACTCCGCATAGCAATCATAAACAAACTCACAGAAGAGGACAATCAACGTCGTCGTCTGCAGGAACTGGAGGCACTCGACGAGAAGCGTCTCCTGGCTCAACAACGCATCGAACTCTACCAAGACCGTATATCACAGGCTTTCAACAAGAAGGTCAAGCAGAGGACTTTCCAAGTTGGCGACCTGGTTTTAGCAGTCAGAAGGCCAATGGTGTTGACTCACAAGACACCAGGAAAGTTCGAGCCTAAGTGGGAAGGACCTTTCATCATTGAGACGGTATACTCAAACGGTGCTTACCGCCTCGCCAAACCCAATGGGGACTTGTTCATGATGCCCATCAACGGCAAGTTCCTAAAGAAGTACTATTCTTGACATCCTTCAGACATGTACTTCTCCAAAGGGGATCCGTGAACCCAATCATCGGGGCTCACGCAATCTCCTTCCACAAATTCATACGCTTCCGGAACCCAGCTGTTCCGTGGCATCCTTCAGTAGAAAGATAACCACGTCCACATTACCTCTGAGTTGTCTCTCTACACCCTACAAAGCGGAATCTTACACTTCGTAAGCTTACGCTATCCATCATGTTTACCACGTCCACATTACCTCTGAGTAAACATCTCGTACAATTAACCCCTGCGTTGTTGTACATTGATCGCAGAACTTCCACGTCCACATTACCTCTGAGTTGTTCAGCGTATCCCCAGTATCATTCCTACCATTTCCATAATACCTCTGAGTAGGAAGATTCTATCATTTGAACCCAATGATTGCCATGTCCACATTACCTCTGAGCAAACATATTGGTTCCTTCAAACTTATTATCTGTACCTAAAAACTATGGTGCGCAAAAGATGATAGGTCCACAACAATCATCAAGTTCATAATAACAAAAATGAACACATCACAGAAAAAGGCTGTGTACTTCTTTATTTTCTAAAAAAAGAGAGAGTACAGAACTACACTATCCCCCAGCAAGGGTTGCAAAAGAACATAAAAAAGGGAGAAGCTACAGTCCCTGAACCTCTCCAGGGTGGGCTGAGAGCTCTCTGACTCGACATCTTAAGTCGGCTGTACGAGTCTCCACAGTCTCCAGGACTCGACGCTCAGCTTCTTGACGCATCAATTCAACAGCCTCAGCGGAAGTTTCGCTCTCATGCTTCTCATCAAGCTGTTGTCGCTGCTGAGCCAAGGCAAGAGTCCGCTGAGTAAAAGTCGCTTCCTCCTTCTTGAATGCTACGTATTCAGCCCGAACACGTTCGGCATCTAACTGGAGTCGCGCCCGTTGGTCCTCAAGGCGGCGCATCTGGGTGTTGATCTCTGCGATGTTAGCATCCAACGCAGCTCGCGTTTCCATCGTCTTTTTCATGGACTGAGATAACTGCTCTACCGCGGCCTCAGTTTCAGCCACCTCGCGCTCCCAAATGCTCACAGTGGCCTGGTAGGAAAACTCGATCTCGGCAATCAACTTTCCCTTCTCCGCATCTATCAGGACGAAAAGGTCATTTCGCTGGATGCGCTGAAGTTCCGCAAGCCGCTCGTCCAGTTCGATCACCGAAGCCTCCAGAATTTCGGCCATATGGTCGTGGCCTTGGTGAACACGGATCAGCTCGATACAGGGCGTTGCCAGAGTTTTTGCCGTCGTAAAGCTCCCGTTGGCATCTATCACCGCAGATACACCCCTCTGTAGCATTTTGTACACCCCCTCGACGAGGAATTTTACATATTCGTCTGCGTCCGCCAGTACCTGCGATGTCATAGCAGGAGTTGGAGGAGCCACTACAGTTAGCAGACCGAAAGAGGATCCGCCAACCTCAACTTGCGAGCCTTGAACCTCGGCATCAATAGGCTCTTCATCGATAGGGGCCAGACTGCTAGCCCGAGGAGCCGAAAGAACGGAAGAAGCCGGCACAGGCGTCGAGATAGTACCCCAAGTAGAAGGAGTAGTAGAGGGTTCCACACCCTTGCCCTTCTCAAGCCCGGAAGAACCACCGACGTCAACCGCCACCTCTTCTGCCCCCAACGTCCTATCAGCAACCAGTACCTCCCCTGGCAGAACGGGAAGATCAACACTCATCTCCTCGCCCGCCCCGGGAGATAGGACTGGCAGATGAGTCTCATCCTTCTCAAGTCCCTCTACAGGGACAGAATCTGTCGCTACCTCCTGATCGGTAGCTACCTCAACTTCCATGGTTGAGGTTGGGATAGGACTCGGCAATGATATAGCCGACCTCCCCTCATCATGACAAGGAGGGGAATCAACCCTCTCCTCTGTTCCAACTACCTCTGTTGCCCCCGCAACAGACTCTTGCAACGCCGGAGGGACGTCATCAGAAGGCGACGAACTCCAATCCACTTCATCATCCGGATGCCTTGAGTCCGTAGGACCCTCAACGTCCAAGGCCTCCATGGCAGATTGTACCTTCCCAGAAGTCGTTGCGACTTCGAAGTCAGAAGATACTAAAACCTTCGCAGGAACATCTTCGGGACCCTCCTCCATAGGAGACATTATCATCGGTGGTATGCGCTCATCAGAAGAGCCTGCCACCTCCTTCGGGTTACTAGCACCCGGTTTTGAAACACGGGCCTTCTTCTTCGACGATCCCTGCAATAAGAAAAGCATAAGTCGCCGCAACGGCAAAGTGAACTAGAATTTCGGAGCACTCCTTACCTCAGCAGGAACTGATCCCGTTGGCGTTACAAGTGGCACTTCCATAACCTTTGGAGTCGACGTCCTCCTCGACCTTTTCGGTACAGAAGAACTAGCTTCTGTGTCGGCCTGCCTCTTCCCAACAGACGGATCTCTCACTGGTGCTGCTGCAGCAGCCCGATATCCCGCCAATTCTGGTGGACGATATGATCGGGCTGCCATCAGCATATTCGCCGTGGCCTCCAGCTGAGTTCCAATGATGAAACTAGTCTCCATGTCATAACCAGGAGACGCAGCATTCATAGTGCAATATAGCTTGGCGGCCGGATATAGGATCTGCGGCCGAGTGTTGCGAATTGGCGTAGTAAAATTAACGCTAGTGCATCCAGCGTTATAATATTGCCAGCCCCGGGCTCCATCCAGCAAACTCCCGATGAAGCCTAGACTGCTACTGGGATTCCGCAACATTAGCTGGGTATAGCCGAATTAACGAGCAAATCGGCTTGACAGATATGGCTCCAGATAACATCTATTCTGGTTGCGGTAGACCAGGTGAGAAGGCCGGATACTTTGCAACCAACGAAAACTCTATTTCGGCAAAGTGACCGCATCTTCGCCAGAGTCAACTAAATCTTGGTCGGCCTCAAAATCTTTGAAGATCGGGCCAACCTTGACAATCTCCCACCCCTGAAGGTAGGACAAGACTCTCCTGCAAACGGGGACGCCAGTGTATGACCACTTCCTCTTGTAGAAGCGGCGGATGAAGGCATCCCCTTCAACATGATTCTCCTCCGGACCGGGACTCATCACGTTCGGATGATGCAAAATCAGCCACCCCATAAGATAATGGAAAGGCAGCTCAGCCCGGGGAAAGTTGTCATTGTTACCTTTCTCGTGGATCACATCATCAGCAAAAGACCTCAAACCGCGCAACAGGTTACACACCATCGCGGGGAGGAGAGCTAAAGGTCGTCCAAAGGCCAACTTCACAGCAGGCAAAATGAGGTTCTGATGTATCCTCTCTACGGCACCGGATCCACCTGCAAACACGCAATCCCGGAGCCATATCATCAAGTAGGCCGTCAACACTGCCTTAGATGGCATCCGGTGCACAAGTGCCAGAAGCAGCTATACGTATCTCTGCCGTTCTCATCCGAATGTGGAGTCCTCTCGTCCAGCCGGCTTATTTCAGAAGTCACTTCCGCGAGTTTTAGTCCCTGTGGAGTCGTAAACCGGATCCTCGAAGGATCCGCCAAATCCTGCTTAAAGACATAATCCCTCCAAGCAGTCACATGAGGTTGGGTCTTGCCCTTGTCCCTCCGGTGCATCAGATAATGGTGGCTCGTCACCTCTTTGAAAATAGCCATCATCTCCGGGTCCTTATCTTCCAGAACCTGGATCTCCTCATTTGACGGGAAATATTCCTCGTACGGCTCTGAGCCCCAAGGAAGCTTAGACACTTCGTACATCTCATAGAGAGCCAACCCCAACTCTTCTACCAGAGTGAAAAAGCTGCCAGTATAGGCATTGAATATTTCCAAGAGCGCAAGGAACATAGGCTTATTGAGATCCACGCCTGCCTGCGTAGCCCGAATGGCAGCTGTCAGCCCGATCTCCTTAAGCTCAACTTTGAACCTTGAAAGCACCCAAGTGGTCAACTCGTCCCACCTCGGAATGTAGTAACACCAACCTTCGACTCTAAAGCCACCTGTCGGATACATGACCTTCGATGCCAGTATCCAATTTGCAAAGGTCGGGACACTGAAGGGAAATATGTCGCTTGGGACTTCACTATAGAGGCTCCCGGGATGCAAGGCTCGGTAACTGAACGAGGAACCGGCTCGTGAAGCAGCCAAGGTATCTCGCTGGTTCGAGGTGGCATCAATCGAAAGGGTACCTCCCAAGGCCCCTCCTTGAGAAGGAGTAAGTTTCCAACCCATCCTTCTCTTCGAAGCTAAACTGTAAAAGGCCGTCAGCGGCAACTGGCGGTCAACCTGCCGCATGTATAGAACCATGCCTTTGGCAGAAAAGAACCAGTCTTCTTTGATCTTCAGTATCTTTGCTTCAGAAGAGACTAGTCGGTCGCCAAACAGAAAGGCAGGTTTCAAGAAAGTCACTTCTTCAGATTCAGCAGACTTCAGTTTACCACTCTCCATCATACTCTGGAGGAAAAGTGGCAACTGGTTCTGGATTTGCAAATTTCTCTCCCGAGATTGGTTCTGTAGGATAGCATCCTTTGTAGGGTTGATCACCGCCTCATCAAAATCAACTCCCATTTGGCAAAGAGAAGCGTCCAGGAGGACCTCATTCAACAAAGGGATCGTCATCAACACTGGCACAACAAAACTGGAAGTCAGGCAAATGACAAAAGGTATCAAATAGATTGGCGCATCGTCAAGGTATAAACCCATGCGCATCAGCACATCATCAGGGTGTAAACCCATGCGCGTCAGCATTAGAGCTTCAGCGCATCATCAGGGTGTAAGCCCATGCACGTCAACATTGGAGCTTCGGTGCATCATCAAGGCTTGAGCCCATGCGCGTCAGCGAAGGCTTCGACGCATCATCAGGGTATAAAACCCATGCGCATCAGCAATTAAACTTCGGTGCGTAATAAAGGCCTAAACCTATGCACGTCAGCGGGATAAAACCTCGGCGTATAATCAGGACAGAAGTCCATACGCGTCGGCAACATGGAGCTAGGGCACAGTATGGCCCAAAGCTTGTGTGAAAGAGACGATACCCACCCGACACCTCGGGACGAACGTCGGCTGGAGTCGCAAGGGTGATAGGTGCATCCTCGTCGACGAACTCCTTCGCTTTCTCCTTCCCCTTGCCAGCACCGCCGCGAGGAGTCTTGGGAGCCATTCTCTCGAGGAGGAAAAAGTTAGGGTTTTGTCACCCCCATTTCCTGTATTTCGTATTTGTACTCGTGATATGATTTTGGTACGTATTTTATTTTCTCGACTTACAGGATTTTAGGTTTTCTCGTATTTCGGGTTTCGGCTCGGCTCGGTTTTAATTGGTTTGGTTTGATTAGGTTTGGTTTAATATGAATTGGTACACTTTAACCTACACTCTACCCTCAATACAACACACCCACCCTCATTATATCTCTACCAACCTTTCTCTCTCCTCTTTATTCTCCATTAACTTCTCCATCTTCTTCCTTCTTCCACACAACACCACACCATAGGCAAGTGCACATTGCCATCAAATAAGTACCACTTTTTATTTGTTCATTAACTAGATTAGGCCATGGAGAACAACTTTAGAACTTGACATTTTGTGATTTGGAGCTTTCATTTTTCTAGATCTAGGTTTTAACCATTTCTAAAAATCCTTGGTTTTGATCTATTAAACTTTGATTTTTGCTTGTTTTGATGCTTCCATGTGGAAGAGAATTCAATTTTACTCAAGTTAGAACTTTGAAAATCTAGATTTGGTTTTGATTTGACAAAGTTATGAAGAATTGAAGTTTTGGATTTCTTGGAGTTCTTCTCGGATTGGAGGAGCAGACCTCTCGGCCTGCGCTCTTTAGCGCAAGGTCGATTGTGCACCCCGGCCTGTGCTCTTTAGCGCATGGCCGATTGCGCATAGGCTCAGCCAGTGCTTTGCGCTGCGCTGGATTGCGCTGGCGCAAGCTAGCCATGCGCAAGCCAGCCATGCGCAAAGTGACTTCTGCGCAATCCACCCATGCGCAGTTCACTCCTGCGCAGTCTGTTCCTACGCAATCCACCCATGCGCAGTTCACTTCTGCGCAGTCTGTTCATGCGCAATCTGCCCCTGTGCCCTGTGCCCCTGCGCACTTGGCACCCTGCGCAACTGACACCTGCACAAAATTTGGATACCACGGCCAGGGACTCGCGCTGGCAACTGACATCTGCGCAGTCTGTTCATGTCTAAGACGTGACTTCCTGGGTACCACGGCCAGGGACTCGCGCTAAATTTGGATTAGGCTAATTATTAGATCAAACTAGAACATAGAGAATTCCCAGTCACAGGCAATCTCTTTATCTGGGCACTTTAATGGACTTGTAGCTTGTCGACGAGTAGAGCACATTTCCAGCGCACTGTCATGTGTTGTACCCTCTAAGTCACCTAAGGGTACATTTGTCTCCCGGGCAATGTACCCACCTATAACTCTCAACCCGCAGAAGGATAACTGGATGGTCTGCAGGGCTTGGGACTGGGAGTTTCTCACTTGCATCTTGTTAGTAATTAGGCTTGTGATAACCCTAGTTAGTTAAAGTAGTAAGCCGTAGTACTTGCTTGGCCGATTGTGAATGAATGGTGTCCAGCTCTGTCTAAGTCTTGTCTAGCTCTGTACCTGGAACTCTTGATCATTATTGTTTTACTTATCTCTAACGATAAATGGGTAGAGACAGTGAGCTATTCAGGCGAAGGGGTACAATCCCGGTCCTTGTTTGGTTTAAGGATTGTAACCTGGCTCCCGGAATGGTTCCACGTCCCTAGTCGTTTACCGCCCTGTGTACTTTTATTACTTGTACTTTCTTTTATTCTTTATGTTCTGATATGCTGGCTTTTGTTCTTATTTGTGGCCTCCTTTGTGGCACTTGCTCTTTCTGGGGTTTGACCCAGCTGGTTTTGTGTGGCCAGATTTCGGAGCAGCTTCCGAGGATCTACCAAGCTTCCAGCCCAATGGTGAACACTAGACGGAACCCGGGCTACGAGTGGGTTTTCCCTTTTTGTTTTACCCACTTATATGTAAATTTATTCTTTTGAGGCGTTTGCCGACGAGCACCTGTTAGCTCGATGCACATTTACTTACTGTCTGCCTACGGGCTGTAAACATGATTAACAAATCCTAGGGTTGATCATGTATGACTGAACTCTTGCTAGTCCTATTATTTTGTACGACTAGCTTCATGATCATCCAATATGTAATATTTGGGACGCCTTATATATATATTTGATGCTCTAATATCTTGTAACTCTGTTAATTGCTTGAGATTGAGACAATAGGCTTGACCTTAAGAGACTGCTGGCTTGTAGTAAACCCTCATATCTAGACAGCCGTGACCGTATAGTTGAGGTGTATTCTATTTCAATATACGTAGCTGGCTATGTCTGCCCCCGCTCTCCAGTATTCTGGTTCTGGGGCGTGACATGGTTTAAGTGGTGGCCCATGCAGGTCTTGGCATTCAAGAAATGTGAGGGTTTACCGAATAGATGTCTCAATCAATATTCGCCCTTGATCTCTGCTCGTATCTTCAAATCCCTGAGATTCTTGACCTGATCACATGCTTGTATTATTGATCTATCCTAGTCCTTTCCTTACTGTTCCCTATGTCGTCTTCTTCAGCGGCATTGCTTCCGAACCTGCCAACCAGCCAGAAGAAGCTCAGCAAGCACCCCAGCGCCAGAAAGATCAAGCTCAGCACTCTGGAGTAGCCTCCCGAGTTATGCTTTCCGGAGGCTCAGAACCTCCAGTTCAGGCAGCTCCGCCCGTTCAACCAGCTAGACAGGATGAGGGACCTTTGGTAGGGCTTATCAGAGAACTGCTTGAATCCCAAGATCGTCGAGGCGACGCCTTGCACCAGGAAGTTCATGATGCACTAAACCGAGGAGGTCCCCAAGGGAATCAGGCGGCCAACAGTTTTAAGCGCTTGAACCCTCCCTTCTTTGACGGCAGTGAAGATGCGATTGCCGCGGACGCTTGGCTTCAGGATACCGAGGTGGTTCTAGAAGCAGCTAGGACACCTGAAAATGAGAAGGTGGCGGTGGTACGCCTACAGTTGTTAGACTTGGCTCGCGATTGGTGGACAGCTCAGGCCATGGGATTAGCAACACCAGTCACTTGGGCGACGTTCAGAGAGAGGTTCCAGACAAAGTACTTCGATGCGGTGGCACGGTACGACCTGCAGACCTGATTCACCAACTTGAAGCAAGGAGGAAGGACGGTCGATGGCTATGCGACCGAGTTTTCCAGGCTGAGTAGGTTCGCCCCCACTTTGGTGGCGACCGAGTTCGATAGGGCCCAGCGGTTCCAGCAGGGACTGCATTTAGAGATATTATTGGCTGTGGAGCAGTTTGAGCACCAGACGTTCGATGCAGTGTTGAAGGCAACAAGGAGGCATGAGTATACCTCCCGGAGAATTGTGGATAGGACCGGAGGCAGGAAGCGGTCCCACAACCAGATGCACCAATCTTCAGCTCCAGCCCCGGCAGCTAGGGGTATAACCATTGGAACTCCGAGGCGGGCGGCCTCAGTGACGTCGGTTCAGCATTCGACCCCAACGTACCCGCAGCAGCAGAAGCAGAAGCAGTCTTCCGCGGTGGGATGTTCTCATTGCTGGAAGCCGGGCCATATAGTGGCAGAGTGTCGTAGGGCACAGGGATTGTGCCTGGCTTGTGGAGGAGCAGACCACCAGATAGGGACCTGCCCGAATAGGGGAGGTCCATCATCATCCAACCTTTCTAGTTCTTCGGTGAGAGGACCAGCCCCAGTTCCAGTCCAGCAGCAGCAGCAACAGCAGTACCCGAGGCCATTGGCGCCCCAGGCCCAGGCCTTCCAGCAGCAGTTCACCCAGGCTCCAGCACAGAATCGGCAGAGGAGTTTCCAGCAGAGGGGACCCGCAGCTAGAGGTCAGGCTATGATGATGACCATGGAAGAAGAAGTTGCACCAGGTGAGGTAGTGGCAGGTACTATTCTTGTCAACACCTTTCCAGCATCTGTATTATTTGATTCTGGTACATCGCATTCATTCATGTCTGCACGATTTGCGACACGGATAGGATTGGAGCCCGAGTCATTATCAGTGAGGCTCAATATACTTACTGGTAATGGTCTTGTGGGAGTAGATCGAGTGTTTTTCTCGTGTCGGATCGTAGTTAGCGGTAGAGAGTTCCCCGCTAGGCTCATAGAGTTCCCTATGGCAGACTATGATGTAGTCCTAGGCATGGATTGGTTGAGGAACCATTATGCTAGGATAGACTGCCATGTTGGCAGAGTTGTCTTTAGTATTCTCGGAGAGCCAGAGTTTTCATTTTCCAGAGGCACAGTAGAGCCATCTCCTCCAGTATTGCGGATGGCAGTAGCAGCAGTGCAGTTGCCCCGGATAGTTGAAGAGTTTCCAGATTTCTTCCAGAGGAACTTCCAGAGATGCCACCAGAACGGGAGATCGAGTTCACCATTGACTTGATTCCCGGGACAGCACCAGTATCAAAGCGAGTCTACAAAATGGCGCCTTCAGAGTTGGAGATTTTGTACAAGATGATTGAAGAACTTAGAACCAAGGGATTCATTCGTGCTAGTGGATCGCCTTGGGGAGCCCCGATGCTTCTTGTAAAAAAGAAGGATGGTACGTCCAGGCTATGTGTAGATTATCGTACCTTGAACTCAGTGACAATCAAGAACAGATACCCTCTCCCGAGGATAGATGACTTGTTTGATCAACTCAAGGGGGCTTCAGTTTTCTCGAAGATAGACTTGCGATCAGGATACCACCAGATCAGAGTCAGAGAGCAGGACATCCCAAATACGGCATTCAGATCTAGGTACGGGCATTGGAAGTTTCTAGTTATGCCCTTTGGAGCGACCAATGCGCCGACAGTGTTCATGGACCTCATGAACCGTATTTTCATGCCTTACTTGGATCAGTTTGTGATTGTGTTCTTGGACGACATCTTGGTCTACAGCAAGAGTGAGGCAGAGCATGAGAAGCATCTCAGGATCGTCCTTCAGACGCTTAGGGAGCACCAGTTGTACGCCAAGTTCAGTAAATGCGAGTTCTGGCTCGATCGCATTTCGTACTTGGGTCACATCATTACTCGAGGAGGAGTGGAAATGGATCCCCAGAAGATTGTGGCTATCGAGGCATGGCCAGTACCCAGCTCAGTGGCAGAGGTTCGCAGCTTCCTTGGATTGGCCGGCTACTACCGGCGGTTCGTCTCTGATTTTGCAAGGATTTCAGCGCCGATGACCCAGTTGACCCGCAAGGATGTGTCGTTCATTTGGACAGCAGAATGTCAGGAATCATTTGAGAAGTTGAAGCGAGGTTTGATAACGGCTCCCATTCTCACCCTTCCAGATGGGACCGGAGGATTCACAGTTTATTGCGACGCTTCAGGCAGAGGATTGGGATGTGTTTTGATACAGCATAGGAAGGTAATTGCTTATGCGTCATGTCAACTCCGTGATCATGAGAAGAATTACCCGACCCACGACTTGGAGCTAGCAGCAGTAGTGTTTGCACTTAAGTTGTGGAGGCACTACTTGTACGGAGACAGAGTGGAGATATTCACTGATCATAAGAGCCTGAAGTATGTTTTCACCCAGAAGGATCTTAATATGCGGCAGAGAAGATGGCTCGAGCTACTTGTGGACTACGATGTGGATTTGCAGTATCATCCAGGGAAGGCCAACGTTGTAGCAGATGCGTTGAGCCGGAGAGCCGGAGTTTATTTCCTGACGGCGCAACCAGAGCTATTGGCAGATCTCCAAAAGATAGGAATTGAAGTTGTCCTCCCTTCCAATGTGGCCTTGATGGCCAGCCTACAGATTCAGTCCACCATAGTTGAGAGGATCCGGACAGCACAGTTAACAGATTCCAAGATTCAGCGGCTCAGAGCAGAGTGCGAGGCAGGGAGAAGGCCAGAGTTATGTATTCATGAGGACGGTACACTTCGACACGGCACGCGTCTTTGTGTACCCAGTGGAGATATCAGACAGGAAGTCATGGCAGAGGCTCACAGTTCGCAGTATTCTATCCACCCAGGCAGCACGAAGATGTACAGAGATATTCGTCAACACTTTTGGTGGAATGGTATGAAGAAGGAGATAGCCCGGTATGTCTCTCGATGTTTGGTTTGCCAACAAGTCAAGGCTGAACATCAGAGGCCAGCTGGACTTCTTCAACCCTTGCCGATCACAGAATAGAAATGGGAGCACATTACCATAGATTTCGTGACTGGATTACCCAGATCTCCGGCAGACAGAGATGCTATTTGGGTCATTATGGACAGGCTTACCAAGGTGGCACACTTTCTTCCATTTAGAGTTGGACAGTCGACGACGCAGCTAGCAGAGATGTATCTCAGGCAGATCGTCCGACTTCACGGAGTGCCAGTCAGCATAGTATCAGACAGGGATACGAGATTCACATCGCACTTCTGGCGCAGTCTTCATCAAAGTTTGGGGACTCGTCTCAAGTTCAGCTCAGCGTATCATCCGCAGACAGATGGGAAGTCAGAGCGTACTATCCAAACTCTCGAAGATATGTTGCGGTCATGTACCCTTGACTTCGGTGGTTCGTGGGAGGATCACCTGCACCTGGTGGAATTCTCGTACAACAATAGTTTCCAGGCCAGTATCCAGATGTCACCCTTCGAGGCTCTGTATGGCAGGAAGTGCAGATCCCCGTTAGCATGGGACGATGTCGAAGAGAGGCAGATGCTCGGTCCAGAACTGATTTCTCAGACGGTTGAAGTGGTCAGGAAAGTCAGAGATCACCTCCGAGTTGCTCAGGATCGCCAGCGTCACTGGGCCGATGCTCATCGGCGTCCCTTAGAATTTGCCGTCGGCGACCATGTATTCCTTAGGATCTCGCCTACCCGTGGCGTCATTCGTTTTGGCGTACGGGGAAAGCTTAGTCCTAGGTATATAGGGCCGTTCGATATTCTGGAGCGAGTAGGCGATGTGTCCTATCGTCTCGCTCTTCCGCCATCGCTAAGTGAGGTACATGATGTATTCCATGTATCCCAATTAAGACGGTACATCCCGGACCCGAGCCATATCCTAGATCATTCGGAATTGGTTGTTGGTACCAACCTTTCGTATGAGGAGAGGCCCGTGTCTATATTGGACCGGAGAGAAAAGACGCTCAAGAACAAGACTATTAACTTAGTCCGTGTTGCTTAGGGTCATCACTCTCTAGGTGAGTCAACGTGGGAGCGTGAGGACGACATCCGATCGCGATATTCCTACCTGTTTGACTCGTGAGGTATAATATCTTTCTTATGCCTTACGCTTTCCCTTCCTTGCTTGCATTGTATGATTGTATGATTGAACTGCTTAGTGTAGCTTGTCTGTGCTTAGTATAGCTTGTCGTGGCAATCTCTAGCTCCTTGATTAAATTCCGAGGACGGAATTCTTTGAAGGTGGGTAGAGTTGTCACCCCCATTTCCTGTATTTCGTATTTGTACTCGTGATATGATTTTGGTACGTATTTTATTTTCTCGACTTACAGGATTTTAGGTTTTCTCGTATTTCGGGTTTCGGATCGGCTCGGTTTTAATTGGTTTGGTTTGATTAGGTTTGGTTTAATATGAATTGGTACACTTTAACCTACACTCTACCCTCAACACAACACACCCACCCTCATTATATCTCCACCAACCTTTCTCTCTCCTCTTCATTCTCCATTAACTTCTCCATCTTCTTCCTTCTTCCACACAACACCACACCATAGGCAAGTGCACCTTGCCATCAAATAAGTACCACTTTTTATTTGTTCATTAACTACATTAGGCCATGGAGAACAACTTTAGAACTTGACATTTTGTGATTTGGAGCTTTCATTTTTCTAGATCTAGGTTTTAACCATTTCCGAAAATCCTTGGTTTTGATCTATTAAACTTTGATTTTTGCTTGTTTTGATGCTTCCATGTGGAAGAGAATTCAATTTTACTCAAGTTAGAACTTTGAAAATCTAGATTTGGTTTTGATTTGACAAAGTTATGAAGAATTAAAGTTTTAGATTTCTTGGAGTTCTTCTCGGATTGGAGGAGCAGACCTCTCGGCCTGTGCTCTTTAGCGCAAGGCCGATTGTGCACCCCGGCCTGTGCTCTTTAGCGCATGGCCGATTGCGCATAGGCTCAGCCAGTGCTTTGCGCTGCGCTGGATTGCGCTGGCGCAAGCTAGCCATGCGCAAGCCAGCCATGCGCAAAGTGACTTCTGCGCAATCCACCCATGCGCAGTTCACTCCTGCGCAGTCTGTTCCTGCACAATCCACCCATGCGCAGTTCACTTCTGCGCAGTCTGTTCATGCACAATCTGTCCCTGTGCCCTGTGCCCCTGCGCACTTGGCACCCTGCGCAACTGACACCTGCGCAATCCAACTCCCTGACCCCTTGCGCAATCCATTGGCTCTTGGAGTTTTGGTTATTTCTTTAAGCTTGGCTCTTCTATAGTCCTATATATATTGGTATTTTATTAGATATTTTACGCCCATTTTATATCCTTACGCCTTTTGTCATGAACTTGATTTACTTAATATGTTTTGAATGACTATTGTACATGGCATGGTATGACAAGGAACTAGCCCTACACGACAGTAACCCGTAGTGGTGCACTCCTGACATGACCAACCTTACTTGATAGTGGCCCGTCGTGGCGCACTCCTAACAAGTACCCTGACATGATTTATCTTGATAACTTGATAGTGGCCCGTGGCGGCGCACTCCTGACTTGACTTGACTTGATAACTTGACTTGACTTGTCTTGACACCGTAGGTGTTCCTGCTTGCTTGCTTGCACAATCCACTTGTCTTGTCTTGCATCATGTCTAAGACGTGACTTCCTGGGTACCACGGCCAGGGACTCGCGCTAAATTTGGATTAGGCTAATTATTAGATCAAACTAGAACATGGAGAATTCCCAGTCACAGACAATCTCGTTATCTGGGCAATTTAATAGACTTGTAGCTTGTCGACGAGTAGAGCACATTTCCAGCGCACTGTCATGTGTTGCACCCTCTAAGTCACCTAAGGGTACATTTGTCTCCCGGGCAATGTACCCACCTATAACTCTCAACCCGCGGAAGGATAACTGGATGGTCTGCAGGGCTTGGGACTGGGAGTTTCTCACTTGCATCTTGTTAGTAATTAGGCTTGTGATAACCCTAGTTAGTTAAAGTAGTAAGCCGTAGTACTTGCTTGGCCGATTATGAATGAATGGTGTCCAGCTCTGTCTAAGTCTTGTCTAGCCCTGTACCTGGAACTCTTGATCATTATTGTTTTACTTATCTCTAACGATAAATGGGTAGAGACAGTGAGCTATTCGGGCGAAGGGGTACAATCCCGGTCCTTGTTTGGTTTAAGGATTGTAACCTGGCTCCCGGAATGGTTCCACGTCCCTAGTCGTTTATCGCCCTGTGTACTTTTATTACTTGTACTTTATGTTCTGATATGCTGGCTTTTGTTCTTATTTGTGGCCTCCTTTGTGGCACTTGCTCTTTCTGGGGTTTGACCCAGCTGGTTTTGTGTGGCCAGATTTCGGAGCAGCTTCCGAGGATCTACCAAGCTTCCAGCCCAATGGTGAACACTAGACGGAACCCGGGCTACGAGTGGGTTTTCCCTTTTTGTTTCACCCACTTATATGTAAATTTATTCTTTTGAGGCGTTTGCCGACGAGCACCTGTTAGCTCGATGCACATTTACTTACTGTCTGCCTACGGGCTGTAAACATGATTAACAAATCCTAGGGTTGATCATGTATGACTGAACTCTTGCTAGTCCTATCATTTTGTACGACTAGCTTCATGATCATCCAATATGTAATATTTGGGACGCCTTATATATATATATTTGATGCTCTAATATCTTGTAACTCTGTTAATTGCTTGAGATTGAGACAATAGGCATGACCTTAAGAGACTGCTGGCTTGTAGTAAACCCTCATATCTAGACAGCCGTGACCGTATAGTTGAGGTGTATTCTATTTCAATATACGTAGCTGGCTATATCTGCCCCCGCTCTCCAGTATTCTGGTTCTGGGGCGTGACAGGTTTTGAAGAAGAACTCTAAAGAAGGCAAAGGCACAGAGAAGAAGAACTCTCTCTCTCTCCATTTCTCATCTATTTATAGCCCTTGGTCGCACGCGTGAACCGATGACGAGTGATCTCAGCCGTCGCCTCAGGTTCTGTGAAGAGATAACAGCAAATACAACCAAAAGGTCATCATTAATCTTTTCGGTTACCGAGGCATCATCATATGCATTAACTAAGAGGAGCATACGCCCGAACAGGCATGCGCCCAACAATCATGCGCCCTGACCTCCATGCTTCTTATTCAAAGTATTCCAAAACTTATTCAAAGTTTTGAAAACTTTGAAGGGGGTCTTGTAGAAGCATGGAATTTCACAACCAGAAAGCCCATGCGCCAGACACTACATGCGCCAAAATTCGGACAAAACATTGCACAGCCAAGTCAATGAGTATAGACATTTGAAAAAGGACTTTTTATTTATATACAAAAGTCTATTACATGTCTAGAAAAGGTTGTACAAAGGAGAATTTCTACAAAGGAAAGATCCTAAGTCTACAGCCAGCGGCCACCATGCGCCTCCAGATAGGCGCAGCAGTCACCATGCGCCGCCAGATAGGCGCAGCAGATATCATGCGCCTCCAACCAGGCGCATCCCACCATCTCTTCAGCAGCTCAGTTATGTGCATCCCTTCAGCAGTCCAGTTATGTGCCGCTCTTCCAGCCAGGCTCACCTAATAAGTGCTTCGACTAAACAAAGCATTTAACCCTCTGGCTGGAACCAAGGAAGAGAAGAGCACCGCAAAGCTATGGCCAGAGGAGGCTTCGAAAGAGCCTCCAAAGGCCAAGGAAGACCGTGATCGAAACCGTGGCTAAAGGAACAGCTTTCAACACAACTAGAGTGGGCAACCCCCACTTTGAAGGAAGAAAGAGCCTAGCACCGCAATTTCGAAATGCGGCTTTTCCGAAATAACGGAGACGAGGCCCGAGCATCCCTATCTTTGGATGCAACAGGCACCTTCCGCCTGCCTCAGAAGCCCTCGACTCCGCCTTTTGGATGTAACATTCACCTTCAAATGCATCGATGACGACATGGCGTCTCATCTTCACCCTCGGGAGCACTTCGTCAACAGAATGCACCCGAATGCCCAAGTTCATGTTGGGAGTACGTGAGGGAACGAGAAGCAAACCTTCTCTCCATGCCACTATTTATAGGCCGGGCAGATCAAACCCACGCGCCAAGTGGATGGCTCTCCGAATTCCGTGCAATGAATTTGCATTAAATGGATGAACCGGACGCCTCGAATTCAGCCAAACGGCTATTTAAAGCACTCAAGGAGCGAAACAGCCGCATCATTAAAAGATATGTCGGATGCACTAGCCAGACAGCGCATCACACGGACGCGCCCTCCATACCAGGCGCATCACAGAGGATGCGCCCCCACACATCTCCATACCGAGTGGAACGCCAATCGACGCGCCCACTCAGCTGTCCATCGAATGTCACAAATATTAAATGCTGAACTGACAGAGTTGGCAGCACATCTCCCAAAGTCTGAATAGTTGACAGCTTTTCCAGAAAATGAAGCGTCGGCAACGTCAGCATCATCATGACTTTATTCCGACGGCTACTGCCACGTGGCCACTCAACTACTCGCATGCGCCTCCGCAGCCATGCGTCCAAATCTGTATGTGCCTCAAAAGCCATGCGCCTCAGACTGCTCTCTGGTCCCAAAAGACAGAAGGAAAGTCGCTTGCATGCGCCTCAAAAGCCATGCGCCCCGAACGGTTTGTAACTCCTAAAGGTTATGAGCCGCAGCCTCCTCCTGTGTCCAATCCAAGGCGCAGCTCACCAGATCACCCCCCCACCATATCCGAGATTTTCGAGCCATGAGTCGACGACACGTGTCCTTTGACTCAACTCATCCAAGATTTCAGCAACAGAAAGATCATCTCCTTTGCTACGTGTCGGCTCACAACAACAACATGAAGAAGTCAACCCCTCGATCAGGGCGCATCATCCACGCGCCTCCATCAGCAACCTCCATGTGGCGTCCCCACACACCAGCGCATCCTACATGCGCGCATGAGCAGCCAACCTGCAGAACTATAAATAGAGGGATCATTTCCTTCTCACACGCGCATAGAATCCACAAGGAACATACAAAGAATCACCAGAGAGGCAGATACAGACACTCAACGTCTTCCTCCTCTCAGCTAGCTCCAGCACCCAGAGCAATCTACACCTTCAGAAAACCGATAACCGTCGTCAGCCCGTCAACGGAGTCAACGCATTACCACTCGCTCCATTGGCACTAAGGACCCAGTTTAAACAAAAGTGTACTCCTAGGACTACATCTAAGTCCTATATTGTAACACTGTTCTGTTTGTGTTAAAGTTTTCAATCAAACAAT
Source organism: Iris pallida (assembly GCA_029216955.1). Classification (NCBI taxonomy): domain Eukaryota; kingdom Viridiplantae; phylum Streptophyta; class Magnoliopsida; order Asparagales; family Iridaceae; genus Iris; species Iris pallida. The sequence continues at coordinate 14,770,802 of JANAVB010035617.1, forward strand.
TTTAATGGCAAACACTAGGCAAAACTAGCATTACACTACCAAGGTAAATCCCAATACCTTGTCCAATCCCAAGGAAACCTTGCAAATACCCATGGTACTAACCTAGACTCCTTAGGGTAGCTAGATATCAACCTATCTAGGGTTTACCTACCAAGGAAAATGGGTATCCTAGGTATCTAGGCTATGTTGGGATACGGGGTATTGATTTACCCTATTTCTAACCCATCTATATCATGAATTTACCCTTAACACTATTACTCACTCACACACAACCCACTCTCATGATATACACTCATATTAATCACTCTCATAGGTTTCCTATAGGTTTCCACATAGGCCAACTATAGGTTACTAACTACACTCACATAGCTCTCACACACACACACAATATCTCATAGAAACACACACACACATCTCACAAATACACACACACATAGGTAAATTGTGGACTGATATCAAGTGAAGTGTGGACTGATTTCTGTGTCCAAAAGGCAGCACAAAGGGGTAGAAAATGGACATCCATTTAGTGGTGTATAGGTGGACAAATGATGGGGTTAAAGGGGATGTGCAAGTGGGGAAAAAGTGGACTGTTTTGGGGTTTTTATAGGGACAGCCATGGGGGTTTTGGTGGGCTGTTCTTGGCTGTTTGGACAGCCACAAATGGGGGTATTGGCTGCTATTTTATGGGGTTATAGGGACAGAAATATGGGCTCTAAGGGACAGCCATACATGGCTCTAAAGGACAGATTTTTGGGGGGTTTGGGACAGCAGTTTGGGTGCTTTGTAGGGACTATTTTGGTGCAAAAGTGGGGCTGTTTTGAAGGTGTTTTTGGGCTGTTATGGACAGCAGCAAATGGGGGTTGCAAAGTGGGTTTAAGGACAGTGGTTTGGGTGGTTTCCCTCCCTCCAAACACTCTCAAACACCTCACAAACTCTCCTCTATAAATCTCCTCTCTATACACACTCAAACATAATATCAAACACCTCTCCCTCACTCTCTTCTATCAACACAACACACACACACACACACACACACACACACACACCCATGGCCGACCACTACATGGCCTCTCTCTCATCCAACATCAAGCCACACACCACATAAATATATCCATATATATATACCATATATATATATATATATATATATATATATATATATATATATATATATATATATATATATATAAAATATAACCATATATATATATATATATATATATATATATATATATATATATATATATATATATATATATTTTTAACCATATATATATATATATATATATATATATATATATATATATATATATATATATATATATATATATATATATATATATATATATATATATATCTTATATATATTATATAGATATATATATATATATATATATATATATATATATATATATATAAGATATCTATATATATATTATATATATATATATATATATATTATATAATATTATATATATATTAGATATATATATCTATCTGGTTATATATATTGTATCACTATAAACCACAAAAATATATATAATATATCCAGATATATAGAACCCATATATCTATATAATATCTATATTATTTTAATTAAAAAATATATATATATATATCTATATATAAAATTAATATATATATATATATATCTAATATCTATATATATAGATATATATATATATAATTCTATATATAGAAAAAACTATATAATATATTATATATATAAAATATCTATATATATATATCTATATATCTATATATCTATATATATATATATAATATATATATATATATACTATATCTATATATATAGAAGGATATATATATAACCATATATATATTCATATAGATTATGATAAAAGGATACATTATGATACATGGAAAAACACATTCTAAATACATTGAAAAATCTAGAACAAATATTAGAAACACCAAAATAAATGCACAAACAATATTCATGTGTCCAAATAGGGGGTTTTCCCACTTGGACACGATCCTACATATTGGACACCTCTACAAGTGTCCAAATGGACACAAAATGGACTCTAAAGGGGACACAACCATGGGAAACATTTCTATGGGTTCCTAACCATTCTACATGCAAAGGAAAACTAATTTCGAGAAGGGATGTACCTATTGGAGATGGAAACTATGGTGGAGCTCTCAAGAAAATGGAAGAACCCTTGGAGAAGAACAAGAAAAAAGTGGATGAGAATATAAGATGATGTTTCTCTCTCCCATCCCACCTACATGTGGCCGGTCACAATGGCTCCATACCCCCTATTTACTAATTACAAGTTTGCCCCTCTAATGCTTTATTAGTTCAATACAAGTTTGCTTAGGGTTTGGGGGTTAAAAATGTAAATCAAAAGTTCTAATTAGGTCTAACCTAATCCATGGGGTCATGATTAATCCCTCTAACTTTTGATGGTAATATTGTGGGCCATGGCTAACTAGTGTGTGGGCCCGCTAAGGTCAACACTACCCCGGGTCTCCGAAACAAGTCAAAACAAGTCAGAATGAGTTGAAATTCGAACCCGACTCAAACCACCCCAAAATAATACAATAAATAAATAATTCAAAAATATTTTTAAGGTGGAAAATTACCAAAATACCCTTGTTCATGGAAACTGGGGTGACATATTGTCCTGGATGTTTCTCCCTTGCACAAAGCCACTTTGTTCCTCAGAGATTATATTGGGTAAAATCCCCGCCATCCTCGACGCGATAATTTTGGAGATGATTTTGTTGGTGAAAGTACAAAGACTGATGGGGCGATAATCTCGAAAGGACTCTGGGTTGTCTTTTTTCGGGATGAGGATGAGGTTGGCGCTGGATATGGCTTTGGGGTATGTGGCACCCTCGAAGAAGGCTATGGCCGCGTCGGTGATGTCATGCTTGATAATGTCCCAGCATTTGCGAAAGAAGACACCAGTGAATCCGTCAGGGCCGGGGGCACTGTGCTCGTTCAAGGCCCACACCGCGTCTTTCACCTCCTGGACCGTCGGTGTACGTTCCAGTTGGGCGTTATCATTGTCATTAATGAGTCTGGGGATTTGATCCAAGAAGGGTTTGTCGATATGGACAGTCTCTTTGGTGAATAATTTGGAGTAGAACTCAACCGCAGCTGCTTGGATACTATTTTGTTCAGTAATGATGTTCCCATTGTCGTCTGTCGTACGATGGATGGCTAGCTTCTGTCTGCGACCATTGACGTAGGCATGAAAGAATTTCGAGTTTCTATCCCCCTCGCTGTCCCATTTCAATCTCGCTTTCTGCTTCCAGAAGTCGGTCTCCACCTTAAGATGGAATTTGAGCATGGCTTTGGTGAGGTTCAGGGCAGACCTGGCAGTGGCCGATTGCTCCGACGCAAAATATGTTTCAGCTCAGGTGACATCATCCTCCGCAACCCGCACGGCTTGGAAAATGTCCCCATAGACGGTTTTACTCCAATTGGATAGAGCTTTCTGTTGGCCCAATGATGGTATCATGTTTTTGAATATGGTTAATATGTTAAGTTTAGCATTTCATTATCACTAATCTTCATACTATCGCTATAGCATTTCTACTTATACTTATACCTTTGGTGATATGTGCCCATTGGTTTACATCTTAGTGATATGAGCTTATCTATCTTAAATTTAATTGGGTTGCCAAAATTAAAACTATGTTTTTGATTGTGGTAATTCAATTAAGTTTAATCATTATGATATCACTAACATTTATGCCATCACCTTAGCACTTGTACTTAAACTTTGCATAGTCCTAATGTGCTTTAACTTATCATACTTGCTACTATGTATATTGCTTTGTTCGTCTAACATGTACATGCAGAAAAGCAATTTGCACGATCAAATGTGGACATATGCTATGAAGAAATCATGGTGGGCCAAAGACGACGGATCCCACAAGATTTCTCTGAACCACCCGACGACATCTCTGGAGCCACGTACCGGGGGTTCCGCTGCCCGGTCAGCGGACGGGGGTCGAGGGGGCAGCGCCCCTCGTCGGGGGTTCGGGGGCGAAGCCCCCGAAAGGTATTCAGTTTTTACAAACTGGATATCTTTGGACAGCTGCCGCCAAGGAAAAAGCCAGCACCTTTCAAAGGAAGAAGCCAAGCCATGCCATCTTCATTTCAAGACTCTGAAGAAGCCTGCACCTGTCTAAGTATATCTGGAGTCTGTAATGAGTCTTAGGAATAATTGTAAACACAAGAAATGGATGGCAAAATCGAAAGCTAGGGCAGAAATAAGCCCAGGATCATTTTTGGTGGATAAGCGGCATACCGACGGTATACCGGAGTATACCGACGGTATACCGGTTTTTGTTCACAGAAAGTTTCTGTTTACAAAACCGGCATACCGACGGCATACCGGATCATACCGACGGTATACCGCTTCCGAAACGTTGAAATTCCAACGGTCAGATTTCCAGCAATTAATGATCCCAACGGCTCTATTTCTAGCCGTTGTAATTCCAGACCGGTATACCGCCGGTATGCCGGATCATACCGGCGGTATGCCGGTTCGTGACTGAAAAGTTGCCTTTGGCTTCTTTTCAAGCTTTGGTTATAAATAGCCTTGAACCCCTTCATTCAAGGTTGATGCTTTTGAGCCTAAAAATTTCCAAACCACCAAAGCTTATCCACATACAACTCTACAAAGCCTTCATTTGCCATCCACAAATTGTGTTAGAGTTATTGAGTTGAAAAGTGAGATCTTCATCCTATTGTAAGGAGATCAAGACCTATTGTGAAAGGTTGAAGTTGGAGAGTCTTCGTATCCAAACTCTCGGTTGAAGTTGGGGAGTCTTCGTATCCAAACTCTCGGTTGAAGTCGGAGAGCCCTTCGGATTAAAGCTCTTGTGTAAGAAGTTGGCGAGTTCTTCGGATCCAAACTCGTGTGTAACTATTTGCTCAAATAGTGGATTAAAGCCGGAGAGAGTTCCGGGACTGGACTGCCTCTTAGGAGGATACCAGGATATATCGGGTGTCGGTATTGTGTTTGCTTCTTCTCTTGCACTTATATTTTTAAATTGCCAATTAGCTTGTGCTAAGTGCTTGATTAGTTAGCTTGACCCTATTCACCCCCCCTCTAGGGTTCCTACAATTGGTATCAGAGCAAGGACTCTATTGTTAGGCTTAACATCCTTAGAGTAGATCCTTGTTATTTTTCTATGGCAACCTATTCCTCATCCTCCGATAAAGAGGATTTTATTTCTAGTAGCATAGACAATCATGTTTCTTCTAAATGCAAGAAATGCTCTAAGTGGAAAGCCATGGCTAAACAATCCTTAGAGATTCTTGACAACCTTCATTCTACAAATGAAGAACTTTCTGAAAAGGTTATTCATTTAGAAGAAGCAAATGAGTTTTTGAGAAATGAAAACAATATTTTATTATCTAGACTTGATTCTCAAAACTCATGTTGTATTTCTTTAAAGAGTTTGAATGAGGCTTTAATTTTGAAAATCAAATCTCTTTCCTCATCAATAGAAGATCTTAAGAGGCAAACACATGAGCTTAATCATTTGCATGATTCTTCTATTGACACTTTAAAGAAACAAAATGATGCTTTTATCTCTAGAATTACTTTATTTGAAAAAGAGAATAATGCTTTAAATGTTAAATTTGATTCTCTTACTTGTATGCATGATGATTTGTTATTAGAACATAATATTCTTAAAACCAAATCTTCTCATGCTCATTCTAGAGATATTCATCATTCTAGTATGTCACATGTTCATAACCATGCTCATTCTGATACATGTGCACACACTAGTATTAGGTGCTTCTATTGCTCTCGCATTGGACACATGAGCTTAACTTGTCCTATTCGTAGGAGTTTTTCTACCAATGCTAGAGTAAATAGTATATGGGTCCCTAAAGCTAACAAATGTGGATCCAAGTTTATTTGGATACCAAAGTCTTCGCCTAATGTTGTAGGTGGAGCTTCTTATATCGGGACATAGCACCGAGGAGCGTGTTGGTGGTTGCAAAGCTCAAAGGTCATCTTCCAAGCAATTGCACCAACACAAGCGTGGCCACTAGAGCCACTTTGGTAACATGCTAAACGATTATCTTTAAATTGTTTATATTTGTAGAATCTAGCATATTTCTCTTGATGTCTTGCTACTAGCTCACATTGATGTCCTTTAGTTGTCTCTTATATAAATCAATGTGAGATTTAATACTAGCATGCTTAGTTAATTTTCTTATTAATTCTTTTATCTAGCATGACTAGTTACTCGGCTTAAATGATTAGTTCACACTATGTAGTTTATCACTCATTTTCTATTAAGTGTGACACATTTGATTTATGCATGCTTGTTATTCTTGATCTCTATTTTATGAAGCATGCATATCACTCTAGTCCATAAGAGCTTATTTTTGATTTGAGTTAATATGATTTTAACTCTCCGTCTTTAAAGTTTTTGAAATAGTTACTTCCTGCCGGTTTGTTTTTAGTATGTAACATTTACTTTAAATCGGTATTTGTGAATATTTATGTTTAGCACAAGCTTCTTATCACTTGACAAGTATTCCCTTATACTTCCATTTTAATCTTGTGCTTACATAATATATTCATTATTGATTCTCATACTTTATCTTGATTATCTTCTTGAGAATCAATTATGTCTTTGCCTAATATAGTTTATTTATACATGCTTTTGAATTTGTGATGGTTTCTCAAATATTCATTAAGGATACATGACTATATTCATTAAAATTTTCATTTACTTATAGTTCATGTATCTCTTATATTGATATCTATTTTTGTATAAATACCTTTATGTAGGCATATGAGTTAAGCTAAAGTTTTATTCATACTTGTTACTTCTAAACTTGTGCTTAACTCATACTCTAGCTATTGATTCTTTTGATCAAATTTGTGTATCTCTTTTTGAATCAATATGCTTCTTCCTTAAAGCTTTCTTTAATGATGTCTTTTTAGCTTTTTGGTTAACTTTATGGATACATGTTCTTAATGGATTTTTGATCTTTTCATGTATGCCTATTCGTGATATATACATAGTTTCATATATATAAATGTTTCCTAGCTTTTGATATTCATTTGTTTTATATCTTTAAGTTGGGATTGTGAGAGAAAATATTTGTTATGTATTGCACTTGACTATTTATGGAAGTTCTTTTAAGAATCACAAGGTTTTGTGTTTTGTCTTGTTTTTATAATTAACCTCCATTTTTAGTGCACATTTTCAAATCTATATCATCTATATATTTCTATTGTGCACTATGAAAGGTTTTGAAAATGATTTTTACTATCCTTAGCATTTAGCTTTCTTGATCTAAATGATCTTTCTTTGCTCATTCCTTGGGTTATGCTTCCTTTTGAATTATTGTTGCCCAATGATATTTTTGTAGCACATGAGAATACTTGTAATTGTTACATCATATTTCTCATGAATTTAGCTACTATGGTTTGAGCTTTTGTGTTGAGATTTTCCACTTCTAGAGAATACACTTATTTTAATGTGGCTATAGTATTTTGCATTCTCTAGATTGATCTATCATTTTATTATCTTGGGTTAATCTCAATACTTGGCAAAGAGATTTATTTTATTGTGTTTTCATGAACATCTCTTTTGTCCTTTATTTGATAAGAGTCTAGTTCATTTATTTATCATCTTATGCTCTTATCCTTGCTTAGTAAAGAGTCTCTAAATCATTTTGAACATTCAAAATGTATTCCCTTAACTGTGAACTCTATGCTTAAGCAAGTATTTTTTTTTTGTTAGTGACTTAAGAATTAATGAGCACTTTTATCTTGTTAATGGCTTCTCTCATTAATCTTAATTGGATTATATAGTTTGCTTATTTGTGATATATTATTAAGCTATATAATTTTGGCTCACTTTCACACATCTAGCTATATTCCTATACTTCAATCTATATATGATATGCTAGTTTACAAAAACAAGATTTGTGATATGCTTAATCTCTAAAACTAGTTTTACAAATTCTTTATTAAATCTTGTTTTTTCTCTTAGAGGTTTGTGACTCCTTGTTTTAACTCTCTTCCATAACTAGTCATTAGCAAGTCTCTCTTAAATTTCTCTCACTTCTTGGGTCATGATTTCATCGTATTATCATTTACATCTCTTCTTTATTATGTTTATAATTATTTAAATGAGATTTACTCTTTCCCATGTTAATGTGTGAGATTTTTTTTTGGACTTGTGATTTTCTCTTGATGAGATTCATTAGATTATATTTATTCTTTTGTTTTATTTATGAATGATCCTAATGATTGAGTAGTCCTAAACTATCTAATTTTGTAAATGTCAAGTTAATTTATTACTCTACTTTGACTACTCATGGTTTATCACATATGACCTTTGCTATTTGAACTTTATTGGTCTTTCATTTAGAAGTAGCAAAGTTTGGATATTACCCGGTTGATGGGTACATATGTGATAAAACATACCTAGTCCATGCAAAGCGATAAATTGGTTGATTATTTCTTAATTAGATAATCATGGACATGATGGTTGAGTTTCATTTTTCTTTATTTTTGATCTATATTATGTCTATCAACATGATTGTTCTTAATTGACTTTATTCTTTTTCATGATGACATTTTCTCAAAGGATTACATACATTGATCTATCATATTTAAATATAAGATTCTTCTATATAGACTAATGTATGCCATCTTTTGATTATATGTGCTTTATTGGAATATTCTTTTGATCTCTCATCTTTAGTGGCTATTAATTGGTTATCTCTTCTTGACTAAAGATGATTTTATTCGTCTTTTGACGATATTGTAGCCTTATATGCATCGAGCAAGGGGGAGAAATCCATAGTTGATTTACCCCTAAATCTTGTAGTTATCTATTTTATGCTATAAGTGCTTTGGAACTAGATACGCATATTTTGAGGGGGAGCAAATTAATTGATTCAATTCATTTATACCCATAAATATGTCGTATACCTAGTTCATCATGGACCCATACTTTCTTCTTTTTCATATCTTAATGAATGAGGCCATGATACTTTTATTTGTGAAGGGTTTATGAGAGTATATGCTATTGTCTTTATCTTTTATCTCTCTTTTATATGGATTAAATATGTCATCTTGCTAATATTAACTTTCAGATCCTATCTTGATGAATATTATGCTTTCGTTGATTTGGCTTTTCTTTCATGCTTAATTGTTTTGGCTTTCCTTGTTGAGGACTTATCCAAAATTCATGATTTTTATCTACTTTGGTAGTACTTTGAGGGGGAGCATTCAAGTCGACTGAATTTCTCCTTCTCAAGTATTTTTTTTTTCCTTTACCTTCATGTTTATCTAAGGGTATTCATATAGCATGATAAGGTAATTGAGTTCAAATGCATGAACTTGGATAAGCATATAGATCTTGCAAATAATGAGATTACTTTATATCAATTGCAATATTTTACATTGATCATTCTTTTCTTTTGTTCCACTGTTTATTTGTGGACAATTATGATTATTAATGGTTTCTTTGATCAATGTTTCAAGTTTACATCTTTTCAATTGGTATCAAGTTTTTTAATTTCATATCTCAATTGGTATCTATTAGTTGCAATTATCTATTCCTCATGGCTTTTGTTTGAAATCCTTTATTTCTTAGTTCTCTTCCAAAACTGGAGCAATATTTCATATCCTATTGTGTTTTGGATTTATTCCTTGGATTTCAAGTTGGTAAACTACTTATTTCTTGTTTTTCAAATACTTTTAGTTTTACCAACCATATTGTGTTTTGACAAGCAATTTTTTCATTTAGTACTCTACATTTGGTGTGTAGTTTTATACACTTGTCTTTACACACTTCTCCCATTGTTTTTTATTAGTATATCTTGATCATGATTGTCTATAAGTTCCCCATGCTCTGATTTCTATGCTTGAGATTGATTTCTTTTTATCTCTTAGTACGGGGGAGCCTATTTTTGATCATGTCAAAGGGGGAGAAGTAAGTTTAAGTATGCTTTTATAAGTAATCTAAGTAGTATGCTTTTAGTGATATTTGCTTATATCTTTTGTATATTAGTGATACATGCATCTATTGTGTCCATACTAAACTTAACCGATTTGCCATAATCAAAAAGGGGGAGATTGTTGGCCCAATGATGGTATCATGTTTTTGAATATGGTTAATATGTTAAGTTTAGCATTTCATTATCACTAATCTTCATACTATCGCTATAGCATTTCTACTTATACTTATACCTTTGGTGATATGTGCCCATTGGTTTACATCTTAGTGATATGAGCTTATCTATCTTAAATTTAATTGGGTTGCCAAAATCAAAACTATGTTTTTGATTGTGGTAATTCAATTAAGTTTAATCATTATGATATCACTAACATTTATGCCATCACCTTAGCACTTGTACTTAAACTTTGCATAGTCCTAATGTGCTTTAACTTATCATACTTGCTACTATGTATATTGCTTTGTTCGTCTAACATGTACATGCAGAAAAGCAATTTGCACGATCAAATGTGGACATATGCTATGAAGAAATCATGGTGGGCCAAAGACGACGGATCCCACAAGATTTCTCTGAACCACCCGACGACATCTCTGGAGCCACGTACCGGGGGTTCCGCTGCCCGGTCAGCGGACGGGGGTCGAGGGGGCAGCGCCCCTCGTCGGGGGTTCGGGGGCGAAGCCCCCGAAAGGTATTCAGTTTTTACAAACTGGATATCTTTGGACAGCTGCCGCCAAGGAAAAAGCCAGCACCTTTCAAAGGAAGAAGCCAAGCCATGCCATCTTCATTTCAAGACTCTGAAGAAGCCTGCACCTGTCTAAGTATATCTGGAGTCTGTAATGAGTCTTAGGAATAATTGTAAACACAAGAAATGGATGGCAAAATCGAAAGCTAGGGCAGAAATAAGCCCAGGATCATTTTTGGTGGATAAGCGGCATACCGACGGTATACCGGAGTATACCGACGGTATACCGGTTTTTGTTCACAGAAAGTTTCTGTTTACAAAACCGGCATACCGACGGCATACCGGATCATACCGACGGTATACCGCTTCCGAAACGTTGAAATTCCAACGGTCAGATTTCCAGCAATTAATGATCCCAACGGCTCTATTTCTAGCCGTTGTAATTCCAGACCGGTATACCGCCGGTATGCCGGATCATACCGGCGGTATGCCGGTTCGTGACTGAAAAGTTGCCTTTGGCTTCTTTTCAAGCTTTGGTTATAAATAGCCTTGAACCCCTTCATTCAAGGTTGATGCTTTTGAGCCTAAAAATTTCCAAACCACCAAAGCTTATCCACATACAACTCTACAAAGCCTTCATTTGCCATCCACAAATTGTGTTAGAGTTATTGAGTTGAAAAGTGAGATCTTCATCCTATTGTAAGGAGATCAAGACCTATTGTGAAAGGTTGAAGTTGGAGAGTCTTCGTATCCAAACTCTCGGTTGAAGTTGGGGAGTCTTCGTATCCAAACTCTCGGTTGAAGTCGGAGAGCCCTTCGGATTAAAGCTCTTGTGTAAGAAGTTGGCGAGTTCTTCGGATCCAAACTCGTGTGTAACTATTTGCTCAAATAGTGGATTAAAGCCGGAGAGAGTTCCGGGACTGGACTGCCTCTTAGGAGGATACCAGGATATATCGGGTGTCGGTATTGTGTTTGCTTCTTCTCTTGCACTTATATTTTTAAATTGCCAATTAGCTTGTGCTAAGTGCTTGATTAGTTAGCTTGACCCTATTCACCCCCCCTCTAGGGTTCCTACACTTTCCTCGTCGCACGGAGTCTGTTGCTCACCCACAGAAGGGGATTGGGGGAGTCTTCCCGGTTCCAAGCTTCTGCGACAGTGCCCAGAAATTGGGGATGATCAGTCCAGATATCTAGGAATTGGAACTTCTTTTTTGGAGGGCTGGCCTGATTTTTGATTTCAACCAGCAGAGGGGCGTGGTCGGATTCGGTGGAGTTGAGATGGGACAAATAGGTGGTGATCCCCATGCCGTGCCAGCGATCGTTCGTGAGAGCTCTGTCCAATCGGGAGTATTGTCGACGGTCGCCTTCCTGCATGTTGCACCAGGTGAAGGCATTGCCGGTGAACTGAAGAGTAGTGAGGTGTGCATCGAAGATAAAATTGATGAAGTCTTACATGGCCAATGTAGAAGGGGGACGCCCTCCGATTTTCTCTTCTCTGCAGGTGATCGCATTGAAGTCCCCGATGCACAACCAAGGGTAGTTGATGTGGTTGAGGTGGATGTTAATGAGGTCGTTCCAGAGATATTTTCGTTCGGCAATTTCACAGCTACCATGGACTGCGAAAATGAAGGTGCGCTCAGGAAGCGATGGGTGTTCCCACCAGCAAGTGAGGGCCTGCTGGGAATCCTGGATGACCCCGATTTTGACATTCGTAGCGCCGAGGATCCATATGTCATTTCTGCCGGCTACGGCCGTGGGGAGGCCTAGCTGTAACTGGATAGATTTTAATCTTTTGGGGGGATTTTGGGTTCGATGATAATGAGGATGTCGATCTTGTGGATTTTTTGCAGTCCAGAGATTCTCCTTAAAGTGGGTTTGTTCGCCAGTCCGCGGACGTTCCACGATAGGATGTTCAACATTAATGAAGTTGGGGGTGGGTTTTTTTGTTCCTCCAGGTGGCGGATCTGGTTAGAATGGTTTTGTTATCAACAGAGGCTTTGCGGGTCTTATCCCCACTTGTGGTGGGCACTTCTGTCCGTGGGGAGGTAATGATGCCCCCGCTCGAGGGTGACGCCTCCACCAATGACGAGGATGGAGAGTCGCTTGGGGGTTGCTCTGGTGGATCCGTGGGAATATCGACCAATTCCCCTGCGGAGTCCAAGATGGGATCTTCAGAGGGGATGACCAGGGAGTCACTGGCGCTCCTGATCAGCAGAATAGTTTGCTGGAGGGGGTAACCTGCGGCTTGGACCTGAAGTCCTCTCCGCACTTGTTCTGGCCCGAGGATTGCTAGGGCTTCTTCAACAGGATCTTCGATGGGGCTTTGAAGGATAGCGCGGATGGTGTCGGTGGTCACTTCGTCGATCTCCTTGTTTGGGGAGGTGTGATCTGGCTCGATGAGATCAAGTTCGGCCGTTGGGTAGCTAGCCTCACATGGTTCCGCTTCTTCCGATTCTAAGACATTGAAAGGGTTGGAGAGGGTGAGATCGCCGGTGTTGCGGGGGGACAGAGCTGTGAACAGGGTTTTGCTAGGTTGCTCACTTCGGTCGGTCTTTCCGTCATTGGATCCGAATCGAATGTGCATGTTTCGGCATGGCAGAATGGGTGACGATGGTGTCTTTCCTTCAGTTGGCTCCATATCTCTCCGGGTAGCTTTTTTCTTGAGTTCTGGGTGAAGGCGATGACATTACTTCGTGAGGTGGCCCCTTAAGTGGCAATGATTGCAGAACAAAATGTGGTTGTCGTAAAGAACTTATTGGGTGTGGGAATGGCTTCCCAGCTCTATAGTGATGAAGTTGTGTGGTTCGGTAGTAAGGTCGAGTTCCACACAAATTTTAGCATAGTGGGCTTTGGTTAGATTGCTGGTCTCTTGGGCTGTAGCCACGTACGTGCCAAAAGAGTTGGCGATGCACCTAAGAGCCGCTGGAATAAAGCATATGAGGGGAAGATTGGGCAGGGTCACCCAAACTGCGACTCTCGCAGAGTCTTCTTTGGTGGAAAATCCTTGTGACCATTTGATGATCTTCATCATGTGAGCTCCGATCCGGCATGTGCCTTTGGACCACACCGTTCTGTGGTCGGTGTCAGAGGAGAGATGGAGAAGAATATGCTTGGGGTCGAGTGGGGCTACCCGATAATCTGTCGAGAGGCTCCAGCTAGCAATCTCTTCTTGTACCCTGGATAGTTTGGGGCGGCCGGTGGAAAACTTAAGAACAAAGGTGTGGGGGAATGAGGATGACAGGGAGGTCAATTCTGAGTCGGAGAAGGGGACCGAGGGGATTGAGGATTCCGAGGGGAAAGCAATGTCCGGAAGGCTGACGTCGTGGAGAAAGAGACCCTTCTGGGTGCCAAGTCCGGCCGGAGAGCTGCGGTGAAGGACCGCTGAGAGGGTCCAGACGGGGAGGGGACCTTGGTCGCTTCCCCGGTGAGCGGGGACTGTGGCAAGGAGGGGCCAGACTCGGGGCCGGGAGGGGGGACAACGGGGCCAGGCAAAAGAGGGCTGCCAGAAGAGGGGGGGTGACGGCATCACCCCGAGCATGGGGGAACGGCGCTGAAGGGGCCACCGCGGGCGGAGGAGGAGGGATCGGGGGGGTGATAGCGTCGCGGACTCCTCCGGAGGTGGGGTCAGTGCCGATGACGCTCGAGGAGGGTATAACTCTCGAGGTCCCTGGAAGGAGAGCGCCGGGTGCTAAAGGGTCGGTTGGCTGCAAAGCGGAGGACACGATGGCTGAGGGAGAGGAGCCGGTAGGGAGGCAGACGGAGGAGATTAAGGTGGCGTCGGGGATAACGGGGCCTCGAGAGGGGAGAGGGGAGGGGATGGGAGGGGGGACCCCTGGGGTCACCAAGTTGGGAGCGTAAAACTGCGGGTGAAGGGCAATCCCGGCAGTGTGCGCTGACCTGGAGGAGGAAGGATACGCAAGGGAGCTCGTATCCTGCGTAAAGGGTGAATGGGAAGAATTACGCGCGGGGGGCACGTAGGAACCGGGAAGTGAAAAAGTGGAGGAATACGTTCGGGTGGGGTCCACGAACCCAGCGTAAAGACTGAGGGGGTCTGCTCCTTGGGGAGCTCCAGCCAGGCCATGAAAATGGTGGGACCCAGCGAGGGTGGGCTGCTGAGCAGCGTAAAAGTGAGGGTAGCAAAAGGAAAGGTGGGACCCACCTATAAAAGAGGTTAGCCAGGCTGCGTACAGCGCTTCAAAATTTAAATTGGAGGGGTCTTCCTCGGGGCCTGGGCTGCCAGCGCCCGAACCGAGAGACCATAGGGGGTGGGACCCCACATCTGCACTACAGGGGGGTCGACGCCCATACTCGAGGCTCCAGAGGGGTGGGACCCCACACCTGTATCGCAGGGGGAGTCCCGCCCAGATGGGACAGCGAAGAAAGCGGAAAATTAAAAAACTGGACGGGGGAAGCCTACCGCCGGGGGCCGACGAGCTACGGGACTGAGCGACGCCTGCACCCTGGAAGAGAGGCCACCAGGGCACCGGAAAAAAGAGCTGGGGCTCCCAAGCTGGAGCGAAGGGCGCCTGGGGAGGAGGGATAACAGGGGGGAGGCTAGACGGGGAGAGGTGGGGCCAGCGATGGAGAGAGGGGAATGCGGGGAGGGAAGAGACTGGGCCGGAGATGGGGAGGAGGTGGAGGGAGGCTGGCCAACCAGAGCCAGCAGATCGGCCGGCCAAGGAGCCACCATCGGGAGCCGGGAGGAGGGAACGGAGAGGGGACGAAGGAGACCCTAGGGTCTGCACGGGGAAGGGGAGCTCCAGAGGAGAAAAAAAGCCATCAATTTCTCATATATTGTATATATATATATATATATATTTTTCATATATTGTATATATTTTCTCATATATTGTATATATATATATATATATAATTTTATTTTTATTATATATATATATATATATATATATATATATATATATAATCTATATTCTTGATAATAAATGTGGTATATATATGTAAGTTGCTTATATTAATTTAGTATATATATATATATATATATATATATATATATATATATATATATATATATATATATATATATATATATATAAAATAATAATAATAATAATAATAATAATATATATATATATATATATATATATATATTTATATATATATATATATATATATATATATATATATATATATATATATATAGTGTGAAATATATTTATGGCCTATAGACTATATATGGCATATAGCCTATGTAGGTTCCTATAATATAGACTATGTGTATATGGCATGTATACACATGTGAATTGTGTGTTGTTAGACTTGTATGGCCTTGTGATGATGTGTGCTTGCTAGAATAGGCTGGCTAGACTTAGTGAGACTTGTTGGGGTTAGGTTTGACCTAGTTGACCTAGTTTGACTAGTGTAGTTGACTAGAGTTGACCAAAGGTTGACTTTAGCCTAGATTGATCCAACATCATATAGAATGCATTGTAGCAGTCTATTTTACTATTTTGGACATGTTGTGACTTATACTTTCTATAGGAGCCACACACCACTCCTCAGACAGTATATTCTTTTCAGACATACAAATATCAGACGAGTACATTCTCTGATCATTTCATATCTTGTTTAAGATTATATATATATATATATATATATATATATATATAGTGTGAAAATATATATATATATATATATATATAGTATGAAATATATAGTGTGAAATATATTTATGGCCTATAGACTATATATGGCATATAGCCTATGTAGGTTCCTATAATATAGACTATGTGTATATGGCATGTATACACATGTGAATTGTGTGTTGTTAGACTTGTATGGCCTTGTGATGATGTGTGCTTGCTAGAATAGGCTGGCTAGACTTAGTGAGACTTGTTGGGGTTAGGTTTGACCTAGTTGACCTAGTTTGACTAGTGTAGTTGACTAGAGTTGACCAAAGGTTGACTTTAGCCTAGATTGATCCAACATCATGTAGAATGCATTGTAGCAGTCTATTTTACTATTTTGGACATGTTGTGACTTATACTTTCTATAGGAGCCATACACCACTCCTCAGACAGTATATTCTTTTCAGACATACAGATATCAGGCGAGTACATTCTCTGATCATTTCATATCTTGTTTAGGATTATATTCCTGCTCTAGATTACTTTACTTGATGCTGACACGTTGGTAACACGGATTAGTACTATATGGATCCCTTCATGAGATGTTATCCCTCTCGGGAGCATCAGATACTCATATCTCGTGTGTTTCACTTACATCATATATCTCATACTTCTATTATCATAAATCTATTATGAATCTGCTTGCGATTCCTGTACTCTCATGAATCACAGAGCCTTCACGAATCTATTCATGAATCACTCACTATGAGCAAATAACATAGTCATGAATCTTAACGTAACTTGACTGGATCTTTGTGTATTGATTGGGGAATGGAGGAGTAGAACTAAACATGTGAATAATTCTAAAGTAGTGTAGTCATGAATCAACTCTTTAGTATAGCCGTGAATCACATCCAGCTGTTCATATATTTATCTTGTACTCTGAATCACTAGTCACTGATAGTTCTCTTTATATATTGTAGCTATTTACTTACAGTTCTCTCTTTTATATCATGTTGTTCTTTCAGTTTCATGTATCTTACTCTCTAGCATGTTTATATTTCCTAACATGTTTGATTTGCGTGAGATGTATTGTGCTTGCTCATGTCCAGACTGGACTTGTTGAAAATATTATAGAGGATGAGGACGAGGCGCTCTGTACCACTTATTATGGGACTATCCTAGAGGATTGCTGTGACTTGGATCTCCAGCAGGATCTATTAGTAGTGGATGACACACCCTTAGTATAGAGTAGTGATTTTCAGTTGTATTATTCTCTAGATTACTGTATTTGAGTTTTGGGATGTTTATGGATTACTGTGATATCTTAGACACTTAGACTCTCTATCTATTTGTATCTCTTTGTGGATTTATTTCAAATCTATCTATCTTATTGTATTCTGCCTTAGTTGTGATTGAGACTGTATTTCTGTATTGTCACCTCCACTCAGATTGTATATACTGTATAGGTACCTTATATTGTTAGATGTTGTGACCTAGGACAACGTTCTACCGCCGATACTGCGGCGTAGGCTAGACGTACCCACTTGTCGTGCCCGTACTCTAGGGTACGGGTCGTGACAGTACGAAAGTTTTCGAATAACTCACTTCAATGTAAGGCTGGCGCTTGCTATTCATGTTCCTTCCGGGCTGAACGATCGTCGACAAGTTATCCAATGACCGTTATGCAGAGTCTTAAAAAATGCTATCTCTTTTCTAGAACCTTATATTTTCTCTTTTATGTGCAAAACTTAGCCTAGCTTTTGAACTTAGTCGATTTACTCACTTAGACATATCGTTGCGATAAACGTTAATCTATTCATTCATTATTTTGCATAGGCTAAGTGAAATTACATAAAAAAGCACGTTTTCCATTTTCAATACCGGCAGTTTGATGGCAAGTGGTTCGTGAAGAATCGTGCCATGATTTCTTTGATTCTGCACTATGATGACAAACATTCATTTAACTTCATATTGATTTTGAAATAGAGGGACAAGGCGAAGGAGGTCATCCACTCGCCTTAGACTTGCTTCAAGCGAGGGACTGGTTGGCTGCGCTGACGTCGCCTACGCGATCACCTGTAATCATATAAGCAACTGATTAGAACACTGTATAATTCAAGGTATTTCGATATGAATGCGAAGCTCGAAAACGCAAGTCATGAAAACCCAACGAAATGTTCACGAAAATGCATTCACAAAAACTAAAGCCAAAGACAAATCAAGTGCGGCACGAAAACCAGAGCAACAGGAGGTCTCTTCCGACTCAACCGCAGAGCCAATCCTTGAGGCATAACCCGCTGAATATGGGACTTGGTTCGGAAGAAGCCATTCCATAACGTGGAATGGATCTTAATTCAACCATTCTCGTTCGATCGATTCGGCCGATTCTGCCCTATCGGTCCCGACCGAATCGATGGCGACAGTGTTCCTTTCTCGTGCACCTTGTAGACGGAAACGGGGTACGATATAGGGACGGGGCACTACAGGCTATGCGATAGTCATTCCCTGGGTATCAAAGAAAGGAAAGATCACGTTACCATTTGTCGCCGAGGCGGTCCCACGTTTTGGGAGTCTTAAGGATACACGTTTTGCATCATATGGTTCCAATACACGTTTTGCATGGAACGAGCACATTTTGCTCAATATGGTTCCAGTGCATGTTTTGCATGGAATGAGCACGTTTTGTTCAAGTACGGTTCAAGTTGTAACGTAAATTAGGCCTTGTATTTACGTGACTCTAGATATTCTCATAGGTGCGTGGTTATGGACGACTTGTCGACAAGTATCTTCTTCGACTGGTACTGCGTAATGGTTCCGAAGCCAGTCGACCTGGGGGGAAGACGTTATAGCAATCGTTGGATGGTGCCGCATAGGATAGTCGGGGGCTTCCCTTAGGAGCTAGCTAGCTCGCAATCGGACGACCCGCCGTCTACCCGACCTATGTCCACGATGGCTTGGACCAGTGACCTTTCATATAGATAAGTTGGCGTGCTGAGCGGCAATCCACATGCACGTTGTCGGTCAATTCTAAGAAAATGTAAGCACGATATGAATTAAGCTAAGAAAGAAGGTATGTATGGTTGCAACCCAATATGGAGCCTAATATTTGGTTATGTAAAGGCCTGTGCTTCGGCACGAGACATTATATCGGTTGATGAGTAGTTCGAGTATAAATTAGGATTAGCGCTGGATTGTGCCGCACTAGGTTAAAGGATTAGCGCTGGATTGTTGTAGAAGCATAAAAAATAATAAAGAAAGATCCATGCGGCTCAGAAAGCCCATGCGGCTCAAAGATTCATGCGGCACGAGGGATTATGCGGCTCAAGAAATTCCATACGGCTCAGAAGAAGGAGACACGTGGCTTACAAACAGTTCTTCCCTCCGCCCTGTACTGCATTAATTACCTTGACGGCTGACAGCTCTGAAAAAGTGACAGCCCTGACACAAAGATGTAATTATGACTCTGTCATAATGACAGACCCCTAGGGAAACGAAGAAGATCTCTGACACTGTAATGACCCGCTCCGCCCTAGCGGAACGTCGATTCAAACGGCAAGTGTAACGACTCAAATGGGCCGTCGACTCGAAGAGTTGCGTCGACCCGATGAAGTATCGATGCGAATCAATGCAGGACTTACAATGGCCCGTCAAAGATGAATCCAGACTTAGACTATCAAAGGCGCGCTCGTAGTATCGCTCGGTCGATGCGAACATCGCTAAGGTGGGTGGCTCTGATGAACCCGTCTTTGCTTAGCCTAGACACATAACAATACGGACACTATCACTGAAATCGCTAGGCAATAACACCGCGCATGCTAATAAATGACCCAACGCACCTAGCTAAGGGATTAATCCCATCTTGTATGCTTGCATAGAATATGGAAAGGAACATAAAAAATACGAGAACTCTCGTACCGCGCTCCATGCTCGTGCTAAGGCACAAGCTTACGTTCAAGTCCCTTTTTGCGTTCAACAATGAAACAATGAATGGTTTACAACAATGAAATGGGAAGACTATCAACATAGTCATTCCGAGTAGAGTTTAGCAACATTGAAAGACTATAGGACCGATGGGTCGCCAAGACGACTTCCGTACGGGAAGTCGCATAATGTATAAATGAAAGAATGAACGAATAAACGAGTAAATGAATGAATCAACGAATGGATGAATACGAAAATGAATCAATGAACGAATGGACAAAGAAAGAAAGAAAAGAAAGAATGAATGAAAGATAAGAAAGAGAAGAATGGTTAGCGACAGGTGTGACGGGCACGTGCAACGGGGCTCGCTACCCGCGCTGTACGGACGCCAACCTGGTCGATAACGCATTGTGGCTAAGGGTTAGCCTATGATAATAAAATACGAAATGGTCGTGGACGGACCCGTGTACGGGTGATACAGATTCTGCGGCATGATCAAAGGGAGGATCGTGGCCGGCCTAGGCATAATCAAATATGGCTTACGGGCTACCTGGGTACGGACTTGGCCATCCAGAGGACGTAAGTGCAGCAGTATTTTAAGAGACTAACGGGGTGTGTGCCAGTCCGCACCCTACGCTAAGTTAAGAAATACAACGGCTTGGATGTCCAAAATGGCTTATGGTGCCAGCGACCGGTACATATAGATTTAAGTGGGGTTTGCTGGTGGCAATCCACGTGCAAGTCCTTGCATTGAAATCAATGTAGTCTAAATAACTGTACAAAGCACTTTCTGAATAGGCTCGAATATAACACACAAAATGATCAAGAGTACTTCGAGCAAACGAGTTAGAAAACGTGCCTACAACGTGCTAGAACCCGAGGCAAGGACACGCAGTTGACATTGAATGCTCACATGAACTACTTTAAGTTATTTCATACAAAATGTTGACTAACTTGTTTTACGTTGGACAAGGAAGGCCGGACGGTAAGTATGGTAAGTCGTGCATGCATTTCCATACGACACTTGTTTTACGCAACACGAGATAGGCTATAAAATATGCCATAAAACTGATCCTAAGGCAAGATTAGAAAGACAATGAATGATAGACGGTGCACAAAAGTAAATGGAACGTGTTTGGTAATGATAGCATTGTGGGCGAGCTAGCCTCCCCACCAGTGCATAATAATGTACTGATAACCCCACAGTCTGCTTGCAGGATGCAGGAGACGCCGGCGGGTGCGGAGCTTCCATCGAACGTGCTAAGGCGCGGAGCTATCTTTGGAGCCTTGGAGCGTTGTTAGGAGCTGAAGCACCATATATAGGACATAATGTATCGGAACATCGCCATGAATCATTCCATCTTGTAAGCCACTTGGCACGCCTTTTATGTTTCAGGGAGAGAGAGCTTGAGCGATTTGTAATATCGGCCTAGTGTCGCTTGTAAACTTCTTGAATATCAATAAAGAGTTGAATTCGCTTTCAATTTGTGTTCATTTACTTTTTGCTGCAATTGGGGACACTCTGTGCGACTCTGTGGCCTAGCTCAAATCGGCCGTTTCTGGACATAGCCTTGCACGGGCACAACCTAGGCCCGTACGGCATCATGCCTTAGCGAGGACGATCGCTCCTGCGGGAGCGGGGCATGACAGATTGGTATCAGAGCACGGCTTTACGTCCTTGGACTTCATTTTGATTCTATCAGTTTTGAAAGCTCGTTAAAACAAAAGAAGTGTACGCTCTCTCACATTGTGCCTTGGAATGTTCCATACAATAAGTCTAATATTTTCAAAAGCTCGTACAAGCACTCGGTTGAACGGGATCGCTAGGCGAAGGCCTTTGTGCCGAACCGCGACGGACTTGAGTTGGAAGGAACCGATGCTAAGAGTTAGCAAACGCAGTACGTGCTTGAATGAGCTTACGCTGACAGCAAACGAGTATACAAGACCAAAGTATAGTTCGAATGGGATGGTTATGCACGCAGCCTTTTGGCTAAGTTGTGCAGAGTATCGCGCACCTAGACCTTCTGGTGCAAATGAGTTGCGAGTGAGATCCGATTATCGCTCGAACGAGAATAAATGAGCATGCGAACTCGAATATATCCGCACGGGATAGCTATACACACGGCCTTCTGGCTAAGTTGTGTCGCGTGTCGTGCACCTCGACTTTTGGGTGCAATCGGGTCGCGAGCGATATCAAGTATCGCTCGATCGAGAATGGAGACATACTTTGAGTGTCTATCGATAGGAACGCTATCGAGTTAACGCTTAGGCGTACCCGAAAGATTGGCTTGGATTTTGAGGATTAGTACGAACGACTTATTACGTCGAGGTGACGTGAGCGATTATGCTAGAGATTCGTCGAACGAATCTGAAGGATGTCTTAGCACATGACGCGAGCGTGATTGAGGACTAGATCGTATGGCTTGAATCCGAGTGGTGTATGTGATAGGTTCGGAGAAGAATAAGAATGAGTGTCGACGACTAGTCGAGTGGCTCGAACCCTGAGTGGTGTATGGACGACATAGAAATTGTTCGAGCGAGACTAAAGGATGTAACGAATATAACGGGTATGTCGGCAAGCGATGCGATCGTACAAAGCCTTAGAACGTGTCACGCTTAGTTGGTCGTGACTTCAAAAGTCCCGAATGAGATGTCGCTGGACAACTTGTCAATGGGCAACGCGAGTTAGAAAATGGGTCGAAACGATGAATGAAAATGAATGGTTTTGATCGAGGAAACTTAGAGGATCGCGCGTACGATTTCGGATTGATTCAAATGAATTGTGACTTGAGTTTGAACTTGACCTTGAATATTAAATGAAATTGTGGAATATCCAACTCGGACAACAGCATCAACGCACGACTCGAAATCGGTTGCAAAGGAAGATCGTCGGGTTACGCATATTGTCGATGGTATTGAGTCGTATCAAAGATCGATATGCGATAACTCGGGGGTACTCTGATTTGGCGAATGACGATCGTGTAAATGTTATTGTTTCGTTGGATGCTATACTTGGGATGTTAAAAATGTGTCGAAGAAAAGATAGACTTGGCTTGAGGATTTTCTAGTTGAACGCATGACGGTCAGACTATCGAATTGATATGGCTTGGATGAAAATGAGAATGCTTGGATTTGCTTCGTTGACACCCAAAATGTTGACGTTCTTGTCTTATGCGAGCGCAACTCCAGCCTCGCATATGCGTTACGCCGGATTAGGACGATCACTCTGCGTGAGCGCTGATATGGTGATTCATACGGCGGGAGTGATTGAACTTGGATGGCGTGGCAATATGATTGCTTCGACTTATGATTTGACGTGAAGGTGGACTCGAGGATGACTTAACGTGCGTGACGGTTGAATTTGAGGATTGCGTAGGTCCAATCCACGTATCGAGAACGAATTAGTCTAGACGCAAGCAAGAGTTACGCCCCGATGAGAATGATTATTCCGCGGGAGCATTGCATGGTGATTCATGAACCACCGTGGATAATCGGACTCGCGTGAGATTGGAGCACAACATATTGTCAAAGCTAGACAACCTCGTGATCGAATACATGAATTGGTTAGAGTTGGTGATTTGAATGGATTCAAATACGCACAACGAATGCATTGATGTGAATAGGTGATCGTGCTCAATGTTTAGAAATCTGAGTGATGCGAGCTTGGGTAGAAACTCCTGTACAAATGAATAAATGGTTTGACCATAGGATTTGGGGCGAGCTTCGTGCGGCGACTTTGCACGATAAGCCATGGACTTGAGTTGTAACTATGACCCTGTGAGATGACCTAGCGGATAGGCGGACGACCCTATGCCGAGTGATTAAACTTGTGCGATTGACCATACTGTATCGTCTGGACAGACGATAAACTTGGGTAGCAAGACTTAGAGTAGGACGGAGAACAGGGAGTGTGCGTGAACGACGACGAAATTGGCCCCAAACAAAGTGAATGATAGGAATGGATGATGCGCAAGTAAAGTTGGGATAACGAATTGAATCATTGATAGGAAGACATACTCGATGATGGTACAATACTTGGTCGTGAATCGGACAGGAATTACTTAGACTTGGTCGACCCCGCTAAGAAGAAGTCATATTGATTTCATAGACAAGAACGCTTGAGAAGCGAATCGAATAATCTCGAGGACCGAGATAAACGATATGTGATACACACATGAGTTCGGTTTTAAATCAAAGTTAGCAAAATGATCGGCAAATAAAAACTATCACGAGAAGCTTGTCCGATTTTGCTAGTCGCTAAGCTTGGTTGAAATGTACGTATTCGGGGGACGCCTTGAATGCGTGCACGATCCAAACTCAGCGATATGATGAACTCGAATACAGCTGCAAGTGGGTGTTGAGATGCGCATGAACGAATAAGTGAGTTTGCCTCAGCCTACGACTTTCGTATTTGACGAATTACAACGCACCTCGTGCGACCGTTTCAGTCCCATGATACATCGAAAAAGCAACCAAGTCGAAGAAACACTTGAATTGAATAAGTGCCATGAACTCTAAAATGAATGAAAAGTTATCCAATAAAAATCGACCAAACGTATACGACACGGAACTTGGAAAGGTACCGAGCATGGTTCGATGCCATCGAACGATAGAGCCGTTCGATAAAATTGTCTATAAAACACGATGACACGAGTTAAGGAATGGTAGGATGACCTGCACTCAGGAAGTCTTGAGGACGAGACTTGTTTTGAGTGGTGTATTATGTAATGACCCGCTCCGCCCTAGCTGAACGCCGATTCAAACGGCAAGTGTAACGACTCAAACGAGCCGTCGACTCGAAGAGTTGCATCGACCCGATGAAGTATCGATGCAAGACTTACAATGGCCCGTCAAAGATGAATCCAGACTTAGACTATCAAAGGCGCGCTCGTAGTATCGCTCGGTCGATGCGAACATTGCTAAGGTGGGTGGCTCCGATGAACCTGTCTTTGCTTAGCCTAGACACATAACAATACGGACACTATCACTGAAATCGCTAGGCGATAACACCGCGCATGCTAATAAATGACCCAACGCACCTAGCTAAGGGATTAATCCCATCTTGTATGCTTGCATAGAATATGGAAAGGAACATAAAAATACGAGAACTCTCGCACCGCGCTCCACGCTCGTGCTAAGGCACAAGCTTACGTTCAAGTCCCTTTTTGCGTTCAACAATGAAACAATGAATGGTTTACAACAATGAAACGGGAAGACTATAACCATAGTCGTTCCGAATAGAGTTTAGCAATATTGAAAGACTATGGGACCGATGGGTCGCCAAGGCGACTTCCGTACGGGAAGTCGCATAATGTATAAATAAAAGAATGAACGAATAAACGAGTAAATGAATGAATCAACGAATGGATGAATACAAAAATGAATCAATGAATGAATGGACAAAGAAAGAAAGAAAAGAAAGAATGAATGAAAGATAAGAAAGAGAAGAATGGTTAGCGACAGGTGTGACGGGCACGTGCAACGGGGCTCGCTACCCGCGCTGTACGGACGCCAACCTGGTCGATAACGCATTGTGGCTAAGGGTTAGCCTATGATAATAAAATAAGAAATAGTCGTGGACGGACCCGTGCACGGGTGATACGGATTCCGCTGCATGATCAAAGGGAGGATCGTGGCCGGCCTAGGCGGAATAAAATATGGCTTACGGGCTGCCTGGGTGCGGACTTGGCCATCCAGTGGACGTAAGTGCAGCAGTATTTCAAGAGACTAACGGGGTGTGTGCCAGTCCGCACCCTATGCTAAGTTGAGAAATACAATGGCTTGGATGTCCAAAATGGCTTGTGGTGCCAGCGACCGGTGCATATAGATTTAAGTGGGCTTTGCTGATGGTAATCCACGTGCAAGTCCTTGCATTGAAATCAAAGTAGTCTAAGTAACTGTACAAAGCACTTTCTGAATAGGCTCGAATATAACACACAAAATGATCAAGAGTACTTCGAGCAAACGAGTTAGAAAACGTGCCTACAACGTGCTAGAACCCGATGCAAGGACACGCACTTGACATTGAATGTTCACATGAACTACGTTAAGTTATTTCATACAAAATGTTAACTAACTTGGTTTACGTTGGACAGGGAAGGCCGGACGGTAAGTATAGGTAAGTCGTGCATGCATTTCCATGCGACACTTATTTTACGCAACACGAGATAGGCTATAAAATATGCCATGAAACTGATCCTAAGGCAAGATTAGAAAGACAATGAATGATAGACGGTGCACAAAAGTAAATGGAACGTGTTTGGTAATGATAGCATTGTGGACGAGCTAGCCTCCCTACCAGT
Source organism: Iris pallida (assembly GCA_029216955.1). Lineage (NCBI taxonomy): Eukaryota > Viridiplantae > Streptophyta > Magnoliopsida > Asparagales > Iridaceae > Iris > Iris pallida. The sequence goes on from JANAVB010035617.1 coordinate 14,797,286, forward strand.
GCATAATAATGTACTGATAAACCCACAGTCTGCTTACAGGATGCAGAAGACACCGGCGGGTGCAGAGCTTCCATCGAACGTGCTAAGGCACGGAGCTATCTCTGGAGCCTTGGAGCGTTGCTAGGAGCTGAAGCACCATATACAGGACATAATGTATCGGAACATCGCCATGAATCATTCCATCTTGTAAGCCACTTGGCACGCCATTTATGTTTCAGGAAGAGAGAGCTTGAGCGATTTGTAATATCGGCCTAGCGTCGCTTGTAAACTTCTTGAATATCAATAAAGAGTTGAATTCGCTTTCAATTTGTGTTCATTTACTTTCTGCTGCAAATGGGGATACTCTGTGCGACTCTGTGGCCTAGCTCAAATCGGCCGTTTCTGGACATAGTCTTGCACGGACGCAACCTAGGCCCGTGCGGCATCACGCCTTAGCGAGGACGATCGCTCCTGCGGGAGCGGGGCGTGACAGACACAATCCCCCGAGATCCAGAAAATGCCACGTAGCCTTGACACGTGGACATTCGTATTCGGTCCGAGCAAAGACCCCCCATGCGGCTCAGGTCGACGCAAAGGCTTTCAAAACCAAGTCGAAGAAACACTTGAATTGAATAAGTGCCATCAACTCTAAAATGAATGAAAAGTTATCCAATAAAAATCGACCAAACGTATGCGACACGGAACTTGGAAAGGTACCGAGCATGGTTCGATGCCATCGAACGATAGAGTCGTTCGATAGAATTGTCTATAAAACACGATGACACAAGTTAAGGAATGGTAGGATGACCTGTACTCAGGAATTCTAGAGGACGAGACTTGTTTTGAGTGGTGTATTATGTAATGACCCGCTCCGCCCTAGCGGAACGTCGATTCAAACGGCAAGTGTAACGAATCAAACGAGCCGTCGACTCGAAGAGTTGCGTCGACCCGATGAAGTATCGATGCGAATCGATGCAGGACTTACAATGGCCCGTCAAAGATGAATCCAGACTTAGACTATCAAAGGCACGCTCGTAGTATCGCTCGGTCGATGCGAACATCGCTAAGGTGGGTGGCTCCGATGAACCCGTCTTTGCTTAGCCTAGACACATAACAATACGGACACTATCACTGAAATCGCTAGGCGATAACACCGCGCATGCTAATAAATGACCCAACGCACCTAGCTAAGGGATTAATCCCATCTTGTATGCTTGCATAGAATATGGAAAGGAACATGAAAAATACGAGAACTCTCGCACCGTGCTCCACGCTCGTGCTAAGGCACAAGCTTACGTTCAAGTCCCTTTTTGCGTTCAACAATGAAACAATGAATGGTTTACAACAATGAAACGGGAAGACTATCAACATAGTCGTTCCGAGTAGAGTTTAGCAACATTGAAAGACTATGGGACCGATGGGTCGCCAAGGCGACTTCCGTACGGGAAGTCGCATAATGTATAAATGAAAGAATGAACGAATAAACGAGTAAATGAATGAATCAACGAATGGATGAATACGAAAATGAATCAATGAACGAATGGACAAAGAAAGAAAGAAAAGAAAGAATGAATGAAAGATAAGAAAGAGAAGAATGGTTAGCGACAGGTGTGACGGGCACGTGCAACGGGGCTCGCTACCCGCGCTGTACGGACGCCAACCTGGTCGATAACGTATTGTGGCTAAGGGTTAGCCTATGATAATAAAATATGAAATGGTCGTGGACGGACCCGTGCACGGGTGATACGGATTCTGCGGCATGATCAAAGGGAGGATTGTGGCCGGCCTAGGCATAATCAAATATGGCTTACGGGCTGCCTGAGTGTGGACTTGGCCATCCAGGGGACGTTAGTGCAGCAGTATTTTAAGAGACTAACGGGGTGTGTGCCAGTCCGCACCCTACGCTAAGTTGAGAAATACAACGGCTTGGATGTCCAAAATGGCTTATGGTGCCAGCGACCGGTGCATATAGATTTAAGTGGGCTTTGCTGGTGGCAATCCACGTGCAAGTCCTTGCATTGAAATCAAAGTAGTCCATGTAACTGTACAAAGCACTTTCTGAATAGGCTCGAATATAACACACAAAATGATCAAGAGTACTTCGAGCAAACGAGTTAAAAAACGTGCCTACAACGTGCTAGAACCCGAGGCAAGGACACGCACTTGACATTGAATGCTCACATGAACTACGTTAAGTTATTTCATACAAAATGTTGACTAACTTGGTTTACGTTGGACAGGGAAGGCCGGACGATAAGTATGGGTAAGTCGTGCATGCATTTCCATACGACGCTTGTTTTACGCAACACGAGATAGGCTATAAAATATGCCATGAAACTGATCCTAAGGCAAGATTAGAAAGACAATGAATGGTAGACGGTGCACAAAAGTAAATGGAATGTGTTTGGTAATGATAGCATTGTGGGCGAGCTAGCCTTCCCACCAGTGCATAACAATATACTGATAAACCCACAGTCTGCTTGCAGGATGCAGGAGACGCCGGCGGGTGCGGAGCTTCCATCGAACGTGCTAAGGCGCGGAGCTATCTCTGGAGCCTTAGAGTGTTGCTAGGAGCTGAAGCACCATATACAGGACATAATGTATCGGAACATCGCCATGAATCATTCCATCTTGTAAGCCACTTGGCACGCCTTTTATGTTTCAGGGAGAGAGAGCTTGAGCGATTTGTAATATCGGCCTAGCGTCGCTTGTAAACTTCTTGAATATCAATAAAGAGTTGAATTCGCTTTCAATTTATGTTCATTTACTTTCTGCTGCAAATGGGGACACTCTGTGCGACTCTGTGGCCTAGCTCAAATCGGCCGTTTCTGGACATAGCCTTGCACGGGCGCAACCTAGGCCCGTGCGACATCACGCCTTAGCGAGGACGATCGCTCCTGCGGGTGCGGGGCGTAACAGACACAATCCCCCGAGATCTAGAAAATTCCACGTAGCCTTGACACGTGGACATTCGTATTCGGCCTGAGCAAAGACCCCCCATGCGGCTCAGGTCGACGCTGCCCTATACGGCTCAGGCCGAAACAATCTTATTCGTCTCAAGCGGAGACTCCCTCTATGCGGCTCAAGCCGACGCTTCCCCATGCGGCTCAAGAGGACCATCTCCATGCGGCTCAAGCAGAGGCCTTCCCATGCGGCTCGCAAGGATCATCTCCATGCGGCTCACTACCCATTATGTGGCCCAAATTATCATATGGTTCGAAGGGCCACTCCCAAGCAGCCCTGACACGTGGCCAGTCGTATGCGGCTCAATCCTTATGCGACTCAATCTTCATGCGGCTCAGATCCCCTCAGTGACTCCCAGGACACGTGTCATAAAGCCAATCAATTTCCAAGATCTACTACAATCAAAGATTGGGTTAAATCCCAATAATCTGGGACACGTGGCAGGAGAATGAATTAAACTTATTCATTCAGATTCGCAGACATCAGCAAATCATCATCACAGAGATTTATTCCAATCAGCATTAATTACTGATAGGATTTGGTGCAATCTACATTGAATGGCCCAGATTCATCACACTCAAGATTAATGGCCCAGATCGATCAATCAACAGGCCGCCGCCACTCTAAGTGGCAATTATTGCAAACCCTAATGATTGCGTTCCCCTTCTTATAAATAGCAAGGTGCCATTCCCTTATAAGAGGACCCCTTTTCGAGATCAGAGAGCACCAGAAGACTTGGAGAGAAAAGCAGAGAGAGAGCAAAGAGAGTATTTCTTCAACGCCAAGCAATCTTCTAGAGCCAAGGCTGCATACCGATCATCCAAGGAGTAAGGCAGGGCTGCCGTCGCCTTCCCGAGCCTCTATCGTCACCCCCATAATCTAAAATAAATAATTGTACTTAGATTGTTGTACCTAGGCTTTCGTCCCTAGGCTTTCTTTGTACAAGCGAGTTTGTAACGTGAAGTAAAAGTCCAGTCCTCCGATAATTGTTCTGCTCTTTTATATTTCATGGCAAACACGATGGCGACTCTGCTGGAGACAAACTTCTCCACGACTGAGGAGTTGGTGACGCAATCGGATGCAGCCAAACATGGCTCTACGCAACAGAAGATGGTCGTCCGCTTCGACCAACAGGCGTTTGAAGAAATGCTCTCTGAAGGAAGCGCTGGCCCGGTCCAGAAGCGAACCCGCACGAAGAAAGCTCACTGCGAGTGGAGGCCAAAATCATTTGCTCCTCCACAAGCTCTAGATAGGATACTCTCGGCTACCCAAGACGGCGAAGGCGACTCTCATATGGCCCTACTTCGAGCCGTAGAGAACTCTGCTGTCCCCAAGTCCGGCAGAGGAAAGCACTACGATGCTGGACTTGCAGGGACAAAGAGTGATTCTACGCGCCTCAAGAAGAAGCCGAACGCTCATGCGGCCAAGTCTGCCAACAGCATGCAGGATGCTTATGCGATTGAGTCTGCCAGCCGCATGAAGGAGGTCTATACGGCCAAAACATCCAGCCGTAAGAAGAAAACTCATGCGGCCGAAGTTCCCAACCTCATGAAGAAAACCTATGCGGCTACGCCTGCCAGCCGCATGAAGGTTATTGATGACAGCCGCGTGACGCCTACTCCACGTGGCTCTGTCTTCGACCGCCTCTCCTATGATTCTGATCTCTTGTGCTCCCAAAAAAATATGTCTGACTCTCTCCAGTATCACCTAGACTCTTCCTACTATGTGTCCTTACGCACTAGAGCAAAGAAGTCTAGGGCAGCGCGAGCTTGGCAAGCTCGGTCCGCTGACCCGATCTCTGACCATCCGAGCGTCCCACATACTGTTATGCGGGCCTCTGATGGGAAGTTGTACAGAACCACTCGAGTCCAGCCCCCGGCGGCAAACGGACAGAGAGGTTCCCAAAAGTCTCCCAAAATCCAGGGAGCAAACATGGTCGATGCGGACCCATCTGACTTACGTGAGGCCATCCTCCACAAATACAAGAAAAGAGAAGCTGCCCCGGGGTACAAAGAGTTCTCCCACGGACGTCACTGCACCCAAGTCATCGTCAACTGCTGCTGCAATAACGCGACGATGCGAAAAGACCGGTAGTCCGTCTTTCAAAGACTACAATAGCCGTCTTCAGAAGATGAGGCACTTCCCGTCGTCTCCTGTAACTCTGCTCACAAAGTCCCTGTCGATGGGAGAGGGAAGAAGACAAATGTTCCCAGTCCGAAGATTTCAACCCCTTTGACCAAAAGACTGTCGTCTAAGCGGGTGCCCACCACCGGAGTTTTCCAAGGCACCCGTTCTAAGATGAAATCTGCTACAGTGGGAGATTCGTCATCCACAACACTGGGGGTTGTTGAGACTGGGGATAGCACTCCTCCGATCCTCCACGACAATCTGATGTTCCAAGAAGACGAGCCGGGGGAAACAACTCTCCCATCAGATGCAGCAAACCTCGATGTCCCCGATGACGTCCACAACTCCCAAGACGAGGCGAACTCGGAGGCTGGGGTACTGTTCCTTCCGAGTCCGAACCAGAGGAGAACATTCATACATACCCCGATGACTTCTCACTACAGGGGTATGATTCGGAGGGCGCTTCCTCTGCTGCTCCGTCCACCTCTCCTCACGTAAGGACGGTATTCATGACGGACAGCAACCAATGTGGTTCCAGTAATCGCCAACGTATCGACACTCTGGAGGCCATACTGCTTGCCTTGGTCAAGTCTGTAGACGAGATCATGGCGGCCCTTCCAACTCTGCAGGGAGAAGCGCCTGGCCAAACAAGCGCGGGTCCCGCGGTCAATGCGGACTCGAATTCAGCGGCACCGAACCCGGGCAATAATCCTCCTGAAGGAACGGCCCCCACCGCCGTGGATGAGGCCCGAGAAGCAAGAAGAGAGGTCTAGGAGCTCCGAGCCATGTTTCACGCTCGAGAAAACTCTCAATACCTCAGAATGCGGCAACCATACCTTGCCGAATGGAGGGATGTCCCCTTCCTACCAAGATATAAGCCGTTCAACATCATCCCGTATGATGGCAAGACCTCAGCAAGTCGGTACATCACTTACTTCGAGGTCACCCCCGACCATCTGCCCCATGATGATGCTATCCTCACACGATTATTCATTGGGGCATTGGAAGGAGTCGCCTTCGACTGGTACCGCAACCTGCCAGACAACTGCATCCACTCCTTCGTCGGCTTCAAGCGTATGTTCTTGGAGAGATTCTATGAGGTAGGGCAGGAGGTCACGATGTCCACCCTCATGGACGTCGTTCAAGGGGAGAAAGAGCTGACGAGGAACTATATTGAACGGTTTCGCCAAACCGCGATGAAGCTGCCCTCAGGAAACCCGGATTCCTCCTTGATTGAAATTTGCCAAAAGAGATTGCTCCCAACAATCAGTCTCTGGATGGGCGAGAGTCAATTCAAGGACTGGAAGACATTTATCATCAGTGCCACAAGTGCCGAAGAACGATTAAAGAAGGCTCGCCAACTGGGATTGCACATCTCAGAAGGGGAGGACAAGGGCAGGCATCCCAACGCTAACACCAACAATGGGGGTAGCTCCACCAACAATCGAGACAACAAGGGGAAGCAAGCTATGGTGGCCGATACAGCCCAGAAACCTGAGTCAAAACCGGCAGACAAACAATGGCCGCAAATCACTTACTCCTTCGAAGACGGCCACGTCAAGCCTATCTTGGACATGCTCATACAAGGAGACAGAATTCAGCTTCCTCCACCAAGACGGGAACCTCGGTCGGCAGAAATGGAGAACCCGAAGTACTACTATTACTACCGCTACATCCACCATGCTACACATGACTGCTTCCAACTAAAACGGTACATCTAAAATCTCATCGATTCGAACGCTCTTGCTATCGATTTCGAGGAGGTAACTGTGGTAGCCAATATGGTGTCAGTACCATTCGGCAGCTTCCCTCCGACGGAAACTCAAGACAGTGTGGTCCCCATCCCTCTGGCAACAATGGAGATTGCTAACCTTCCTCCTCCCCGAGAACATGCTGCCGGTTTGGTGCCCCTCACCACATCACGAGGAGAGGTCATGTGGGTCCATCCAGACTTGGTATCAGAAGTGACTCAGCCCACGCCGTCTTCCATTCGCAAGAAGAAGAGTGAAAAAGTCAGGTCCTACCACACAATCTCGGTAGATATCGAAGCAGCTACAGCCGTCGTCACTCGATCTGGGGCATAATCCGAACCTATGGCTGATAACTCGACTGAAGATCATCAGCCCGCTATAATGGACACTCCGGTACCGCCTCAGCCTCCGACGACCGACAAGCCTAGGCCGAAGGAGACTCGCTTTGACAAATCCCTCCAAAAAGAGGCACCACAGGGGCTGGAGAAGCCTTACAACTTTGACATCTTGGCACAATTGGCCAACACACCGGCCAAGTTATCATTATACGAGCTTCTGAGACTCTCAAAAGATGTTCGCACGGCTTTGAGCGATGCACTCCAAAATGCCGACGTATACTTGGCTCAGGTCAACCTCACGGGAGAAAACCCGCCTGCAGAGCTCCAAGATAGCGCTTGCACGGGAGCGATACCCAACATTGTCTTCACTCCGCAGGACATGCTTATCAAGACCAACCTGCACGATCGCCCGTTATACTACACTGGATACATCGGCGACGTAAAGGTGGATCGGATGTACATTGATCCTGGGTCATCTATAAGCATCATTCCGAAGGGTTTGCTACATCATCTTCGTATTCCGATGTATCGCATGATGCCTACAAGCTGTAATGCCCCGCTCCGCATGAGGCATTTGGTTGGTTTGTTGGATGGGATCAGAATGTTGGACCGTGACTTATGTTGGAGATCAGGAGAATTGAGACTGATACAGTCTTTCTTAGCTGGCTAGACGGAATGGGTATTGGAACGTGGCTTGCTGGTGGAGTTACGCTTAGTGGGATTGGAGCAGGAAGACCATTATATAAGGCAAGTAGAACTGTCCTCCTTCCTCCTTATTCCTGCATGCTTAATAAATAGAATAATGTGATGCTATGATTCGCCCCTAATGTTCCATGTTTTAGTTGCTGAGTAATTGAGATGTTTATGCTAAGAATTATTGAGCTGCCGAATGAATCACACTTGAACTGCTAATGCGATTTGACGCTTGAAATGAATACTTGAGTAATGAGATGCTATGAGAATGATACATGAGTAATGAACTGGCTATGCTATTAACACAAAGAATGGAAAGAAACACTAGAATCATGTACATCCTGCATAACTGTCAATGTTGCCTGTTACTTCTATGCAATGAAAGAAAGAATACTGTCCTGTGAAATGAAATGAATATGCTATTGTCCCTATGAATTGAATGAATTGTTACAGGTCCCTTTGAAATGAATGAATGTTGTTGTTTCTCCTTAGAAGGAACGTAATGAGAAATATTGCAATGGAACAAACAATGAGACTGATGGGACTTGGGATCATGGAGATCATCAAGTAGAATGATGGTAATGATTAGTCGTTGAACACGGCTTGGGATTGAGATGAGATGTTGAACTGTTGGCCCTACTTACTTTAGTTGCTTTACCATGTATTGTGTTATCGAGTCGACACGCATTCGCATGGTCATGGACGTACTTGTACAAGTCTGAGTAAGTTTCCTCGAACGGTACCCGGGGCGCTGGGACCGATTCGACCCGGGAGGAAACATTGTTCGTGCTATGGTGGCACGAGATATTACGGGACATTCGGCTAGGCTTGCAACCTACCCTGGAATGGTACGTCGTAATACCCGTTGAAAAGTCCTTTATGGTGCAGATTCACCAACGACCATGTAGTCAGGATGCATGCTAATGAATGTTTTGTGCAGACAGAGTAAGTATATCATATTATCCTATATTTCAATGCAGGTACGGGGAAGTTGGCTATCGGTAAGAAATCACTCAAATGTGATAATTCAATATATGTGTTGGTTTAACTTGCATGCTTACGTTCCAAATAAGTAAATGGTACGGTTTGTAGCCTTTCAGTATGAGATCCTGCTTAACATGTTAAATTCAGTATGCTAGAAAGATGCCATGCTATAATCAATGCTCAAACACAATATACATGCTAAGTGATGCTTGAAGTGAGAACTGTTATAACATGTTTAAGATGTTAGTGTTAACAATGCCTCAATGATGCTTTTTCATGATAATACTTGGTATGCCTCAATGATGCCTTTGCATGATAATACCAAGAATGCTAAAAGATATGTCCACATGAATGCTACTAAGATTATGTTTACATGCTTCACTATGACTATTGCCCATGAACTGTAAACTGATGCTAGGCCCCAAATAGAAAGATCATTCTAATAAATGTTTGCTTAAATGATCACTTAAAATGTTGGTTTATGCGAGTGGGTTGGATTCTGCTCGCCAGTAGATAGATGATGTACTGACCCACGTTTTGTGGGCAGGTGCTTGTGCATTGGAATGTTCTACACACGAAGATTTGCTGGATTGGTCCCGCGGCATCGAGGATTTGTTGGGCATACAGAAGCTCTCCTTGTACAAGATGATGTCTTCTGTTTATAAAGGGCATAATGTATGGAACATTGTAATCAGTTGTACCAGTGAGATTGTAAGCCAAGTCAGTGTATCGAGTTGTAATCCATTGTATCCAAATATCATATGTAAGCTGTGTAGCATTGTTCAGTTGGTTTCCATTGTAAAGTGAGATATGCTGTAATCATTGTACTTCAATACAAGTCTTGTACTCTTTTTCAATTATCAATAAAGAGAATGAAGTTCCATATATCTCTGTGTGGCTTCCAGTTACTCTTTTCTTTGCTGCTATACTAAAGTGATGTGCTTCTATTCAATGAGAAAGATTGTCCTCATTAAATTCAATTTATCTGCTTCTGCCGCTGCGATGTGTTCCTAATTGAAAAATAATCGATTATGTACCATCTTTGCCTTGTACAAGTGCAATACCAGACTTGTACGGCATCACGCCCAAGCGAGGACGATCGATTCCAAGAGATAAAGTATGTGAATAAATGACTCTATGAATCGGGGCGTGACAAATTGGTATCAGAGCACGGCTTTACGTCCTTGGTCTCTTCTTGATTCATTCCAAATCAAAGATTGCTTCCGCGATCATGCTATTGTTGTTCGGTAATCATCCTTATGTTATTTGTGCTTGAATGTTCGTTGAACCTCTTAGCTGCTCACTGGATGTTCCATACAATAAGTCTATACACATTGTGATGCCCATAAATAAATAATTGTTGTTGGTTTGGACACCAATAACCCAACAATGACTCGATGCCATAGTATGTTATATTGTGAATGCTGTTTGGAATTTTGGGAATAAAGGAAATGGCTATGTATGCTGCAACAAGTTGAGAATTGAATGTGACATTGGGAAAGAATTATGAATAGAATAATTGATGGATGAGTTCAACAGAATTGATGAATTGACTCATGTGTGCTGGCTACTGCTTTTGAGACCCTAAGAATGTTGGCTTGTGATATTGAGACCCCGAGGTGTTGGTTGAGCATTGTGATCATTATAGATCACGAATGTCCGGAATAGATTGAGTTGGTATTGTTTAAGGATGGCTTCGTTTCTGAGTGGTATATTGCCTCTATCACCTCAGAACGAGATATTTGTTGACCCTTTCCATAGGATAGCAAGGAGACTATCTGTGGGTATTTGGTAGTGCCGAGACTTAGCTGGAATTCATGTATTGTTGCTAGATGACTCAAGTGTCCCTTGACGGTTATGCTATGTTGGGTAGCGAGATTGTCGGAATTGTAACAGGTGGCTTTGGTTAGAAATTGTTTAGTCGAATGATGACTCAGACTAGCGAGACAGTTAGTATGCTATGGGTAAATGGATTGGGCTAGAGAATGTGGTGGCTTAGAACATCTGAATGTTGACTTCGATTGGTTGGATGTAAATCATATGTGGCTAATACAAAGTTGATTGCTAAGTTGGAAGTTTTGGAAAAAGTTGTCGATGACCAAAAGAATATTAGAGATCTGTGCCTGACCCTAAGGTGTAATAGATGTTAACCCATCTAGATCACCAAAGGATAGTTGTTGCCTATGTGCAAGTATGCTGAGGAATTTAATGAGATTAGAAAAGTAACTAGTAGCAATCCTGAATATTTATGTTGCACAAAGGATTGTTAATTGATACATAAATTGTCAGATTGAATGGAATGAACTACTCGACCCTTGAGGTAGGGAATTTTAAGAATGTCCGTATGAGATTTTGACGGCTGGGAAAAGAACGAGATTTAAGAATGCCTGTAAGATAATGTTGATGATTGATGAAACGAATGGGAATTAGAAATTGTAATTGTGTTGGATAATGTCGGTATATGTGACTATTGGATTGGGATATAGTTTGCTGGCTTATGACTTAGCGGTGTGACTTTGTCATACAGATCGGATAGTATGATTCCATAGTTGTGTTAAGACTATCAGAATCGATGACCCTTGAATAGTTAGTCTTGGCTTATGGGCTCGTGTGGGTACAAAGAAATGGAAATAAGAAATTGAATCATTGGGAATTTACTTGATGGATTATTAGAACGATGAGATCATATGTCGGATTGGAAAATTGACCATAATGTTGATAGCTCGATCTTAGTCGATCGTTAGGTAAGTCTAGAATGAGCCTCTGTAGGGATTATTTCCTTGAGGAAGACCCTGGATAGATAGACTTAACCCTAGCGACCAGTTGATGAATTACCAATTGCTGGCTTAGCCCAATTGGCGACTCATTATTCAGACTTAGTTGATACCCATAGGTTTGGGTAGAGTTCCTTAGAACTGTCAGTTGCTTATTGGCCCTGAGAATAAGAAACTAGCATGATCCCTAGTAGCCGTCCACTCTAGGGAAGTCACCTGAATGATTAGGTATAGCTGTCGGTATAGCTAACCATTGAGACTGGACCGAATAATAGATGGCCGTTGGCGAACCATAGAATGACCTTGTGGCTTTGAACGAGAGATGGTGATGAGTATGACCTAAGAATGATAAGTTGTAAGTATATGATCCAATGTGAACCTTAGAGATGTTTGACCCTTGAGGATTATGTGTCGGCCTATAGCGAGAAATTGAATCGTGGGATGAGACTTGAGTTTTATGTATCGGATAGTAAATTATTATATGAGATGGAATTGGCTGCTCATGACGGAAATGTTGGATCAGTATCGATAGTTGGGGATGTCGGATTGTATCTTTTAGAAAAGATGAATTGCCTCGGTGAAAAATATTGTTGGATTTGGGAAGGAATATGATTGTTGTTGTGAAACCTTGATATGATTGGCTCTATGTTAGACCTTTGATCGAATGTTAGAAATGTTATGCTTGGATAGAGAGCTGTCCCAGATATTAAATGTTGTGGCCTGGAAGATAGCGTTTGTGGCAAGTGAATAAAGTGATAAGTCAATTGAAGGGATGCTAAGCCTGAATTGGGAAAAAGAGTTATATTGTGGCTGATCGAATTATGCTATCATGGAAGTTGGCTGAAGTACATATGTTTTGGGGATGCCTGAAATATGTGTATGATCCAGCCGAAGTGATAGGTTGCGACTGAGATAATATTATGGGAAGAATTTATCGCACTAGTACGGACTTTGGCTGAAATGCACATATTTTGGGGACGCCTGAATATGTGTATGGATCCAAACGAAGTGATGTGTTGCGACCAAAGATAGAATGCAAGGAAAATGTTGGCGAATCAATGAAAAGTTGTAAGTAATTGAAAAAGAGATAGACAGATCGAATGATTGATGGATTAAAATGATACAGTTGGATAGCTATTTTGAAATGACCGAGTGGGCTGAAATAAATATTGAATTGAAGCTGAATGAATAACTCGTTGTGACTATGTGAATCTAGTAGAAGAGTTGGTTCCTTAAGTTTCGAGGACGAAACTTTTTCTGAGTGGTATATTATGTAATGCCCCGCTCCGCATGAGGCATTTGGTTGGTTTGTTGGATGGGATCAGAATGTTGGACCGTGACTTATGTTGGAGATCAGGAGAATTGAGACTGATACAGTCTTTCTTAGCTGGCTAGACGGAATGGGTATTGGAACGTGGCTCGCTGGTGGAGCTACGCTTAGTGGGATTGGAGCAGGAAGACCATTATATAAGGCAAGTAGAACTGTCCTCCTTCCTCCTTATTCCTGCATGCTTAATAAATAGAATAATGTGATGCTATGATTCGCCCCTAATGTTCCATGTTTTAGTTGCTGAGTAATTGAGATGTTTATGCTAAGAATTATTGAGCTGCCGAATGAATCACACTTGAACTGCTAATGCGATTTGACGCTTGAAATGAATACTTGAGTAATGAGATGCTATGAGAATGATACATGAGTAATGAACTGGCTATGCTATTAACACAAAGAATGGAAAGAAATACTAGAATCATGTACATCCTGCATAACTGTCAATGTTGCCTGTTACTTCTATGCAATGAAAGAAAGAATACTGTCCCTGTGAAATGAAATGAATATGCTATTGTCCCTATGAATTGAATGAATTGTTACAGGTCCCTTTGAAATGAATGAATGTTGTTGTTTCTCCTTAGAAGGAACGTAATGAGAAATATTGCAATGGAACAAACAATGAGACTGATGGGACTTGGGATCATGGAGATCATCAAGTAGAATGATGGTAATGATTAGTCGTTGAACACGGCTTGGGATTGAGATGAGATGTTGAACTGTTGGCCCTACTTACTTTAGTTGCTTTACCATGCATTGTGTTATCGAGTCGACACGCATTCGCATGGTCATGGACGTACTTGTACAAGTCTGAGTAAGTTTCCTCGAACGGTACCCGGGGCGCTGGGACCGATTCGACCCGGGAGGAAACATTGTTCGTGCTATGGTGGCACGAGGTATTACGGGACATTCGGCTAGGCTTGCAACCTACCCTGGAATGGTACGTCGTAATACCCGTTGGAAAGTCCTTTATGGTGCAGATTCACCAACGACCATGTAGTCAGGATGCATGCTAATGAATGTTTTGTGCAGACAGAGTAAGTATATCATATTATCCTATATTTCAATGCAGGTACGGGGAAGTTGGCTATCGGTAAGAAATCACTCAAATGTGATAATTCAATATATGTGTTGGTTTAACTTGCATGCTTACGTTCCAAATAAGTAAATGGTACGGTTTGTAGCCTTTCAGTATGAGATCCTGCTTAACATGTTAAATTCAGTATGCTAGAAAGATGCCATGCTATAATCAATGCTCAAACACAATATACATGCTAAGTGATGCTTGAAGTGAGAACTGTTATAACATGTTTAAGATGTTAGTGTTAACGATGCCTCAATGATGCTTTTTCATGATAATACTTGGTACGCCTCAATGATGCCTTTGCATGATAATACCAAGAATGCTAAAAGATATGTCCACATGAATGCTACTAAGATTATGTTTACATGCTTCACTATGACTATTGCCCATGAACTGTAAACTGATGCTAGGCCCCAAATAGAAAGATCATTCTAATAAATGTTTGCTTAAATGATCACTTAAAATGTTGGTTTATGCGAGTGGGTTGGATTCTGCTCGCCAGTACATAGATGATGTACTGACCCACGTTTTGTGGGCAGGTGCTTGTGCATTGGAATGTTCTACACACGAAGATTTGCTGGATTGGTCCCGCGGCATCGAGGATTTGTTGGGCATACAGAAGCTCTCCTTGTACAAGATGATGTCTTCTGTTTATAAAGGGCATAATGTATGGAACATTGTAATCAGTTGTACCAGTGAGATTGTAAGCCAAGTCAGTGTATCGAGTTGTAATCTATTGTATCCAAATATCATATGTAAGCTGTGTAGCATTGTTCAGTTGGTTTCCATTGTAAAGTGAGATATGCTGTAATCATTGTACTTCAATACAAGTCTTGTACTCTTTTTCAATTATCAATAAAGAGAATGAAGTTCCATATATCTCTGTGTGGCTTCCAGTTACTCTTTTCTTTGCTGCTATACTAAAGTGATGTGCTTCTATTCAATGAGAAAGATTGTCCTCATTAAATTCAATTTATCTGCTTCTGCCGCTGCGATGTGTTCCTAATTGAAAAATAATCGATTATGTACCATCTTTGCCTTGTACAAGTGCAATACCAGACTTGTACGGCATCACGCCCAAGCGAGGACGATCGATTCCAAGAGATAAAGTATGTGAATAAATGACTCTATGAATCGGGGCGTGACACAAGCACCGCCATCAGCGGTTTCAATTCGGACAGGAGCTACCCAATTGGGAAGATTCGTCTGAAGTGTCAGATTGGCGATCTCCAATCAGAAGTCACCTGCTACGTCATAGATGCCGACACTTCTTACAACATCCTCTTGGGGCGCCCTTGGATACACGATTACATGATCGTGCCTTCCACGCTGTACCAATGCTTCAAATATTTCGACAAGCACGGCTTCGTGAGGACAGAATTTGCTGATATCGATCCCTTCAAAGGGGTCAAATCCTACTACTCAGACTCCTGCCAGTACAAAAAGTCGAAGAAGCACCTTGGTGAAGGAGATGTGCAAGCTCGTACCAAGACGGCCACAGGATCAGAAGAACCTCTGACGATCCACCTCCAAGCTCGCAAACCAGGCAAGTCCGCACCCCTTACAGCCACTCTACGTAAGGACGCATTCAGCCTTTCGGCACAAGAAGAGCAGATGATAATCCGGCTGCCAAGGTCTGGCCAAGTGCCAAGACCCACAACGGGGCCACTGACGATCAGGCTGTCGAGAATCGGCCAGCCGCAAACAGAGAAGCTCAATCCCTCCGACAAGCCAATGACGATACGCCTTCCCAAGAAGAGTCTTCACCCCGATGCAAGGTCTGGGACTTCTAGCGAACCAACCACTCCCCGCCCAGCATCGAGTACCAAGCTGGGGGTTGCTAGTCTGCCAACAACTCCGCGTTCTGCTCTACCAGTTAAACCTCTGACGATCAAGCTGCCCAGATCGTCCTCTCAGTCTTCATTTATACAGGGGTAGCCGAAGAGGAACCGGAGCTAGCCAAGTATGTGGCTGCCTACACTGATGTTCCCTCCGCAGATGATGTAATCCCCCTAGAAAAGATACCTTACTTCATCAATAAAGGGCTATCTTTGAACTACATCGAGCTTAATAAGCTTTGTACAATGTATGCTATGGAACATGGTATAGGCACTCACCTACACACACATGTGACAAATGTGCATACCGCAATCCAACTTATTCCAGTGGAAGACGCTTACCGTATTATCGAGGGAGGGGATCATCCAATCATCTTCGGCCGGAAGGATGATCCGTATCCCTTCACCATAGAAGAAGTCGACCTTGGGTCAGATGCCGGGAGACTGCCTCTGTATCTTTATAGCCCCCAATCCAAATATCTCATACAAAAATAGGGATATGATCTGGAGACTACGCCAGGCTTGAACTACGGCACCGGGCGACGATTACTTTTGAAGCCACCAGTCCCGGCTGGCAAGCCACGGGACTACTATAGCAAAACTCGATGTGGATTAGGGTATGTAACACCCACGACGACCCATGAGAGTTCAGATGAAGAGTGTGACTGGCAGTCACATTCAACCAGGTCACCAACTTCTGACTCGGATACCAGCATCGGAGACATATTCAGACAAGTCCTATCAGTCAATATGGCATTCGCCGACGCTTATGAAGAAGATGAAGACATGCCTGAAATCCTCGAACTAGAGCCGTGGGCCCAACAGTTGGATGCACAATGGGAAAAGCGGTTCGAACTAAGAGAACCTCCTACTGAAGATAAAGTTATATAGATCGACCTCGGCAGCGAATATTCTCCAAAACCAATCTTCGTCAGTAAAAGTCTAACAAACGAAGAGCGAGAATCGCTGCTGGAACTTGTCAAAGAATATATTGATGTGTTCGCATGGAGCTATGAAGACATGTCGGGGTTAGATCCCGATATTGCTCTTCACAAACTCAATATTCGGCCAGATGCAAAGCCAGTCAAGCAACAACAGCGACGCTTCCGCCCAGGCATCATGGATGCGATCGAAGCCGAAGTCAACAAACTTATAGCCAACGGCTTAATTCGTGAGGAACAACATCCTGACTGGGTCGCCAACATAGTTCCAGTCCTTAAGAAGAACAGGAAGATCCGAATCTGTATCGACTTCCGTAATCTGAATGAGACATGT
This sequence comes from Iris pallida, assembly GCA_029216955.1. Taxonomy (NCBI): domain Eukaryota; kingdom Viridiplantae; phylum Streptophyta; class Magnoliopsida; order Asparagales; family Iridaceae; genus Iris; species Iris pallida. The sequence continues at coordinate 14,814,420 of JANAVB010035617.1, forward strand.
CCGAAAGATGAATTCCCCCTCCCTATCACAGACATCATGATCGACAACACATGCGGCTTCGAACGCATGTCATTCATGGATGGCTTCTCGGGGTACAACCAAATCAAGATGTCTCCTGACAATGAAAAACATACAGCATTCCGAACACCGATTGGCACATACTGTTACACAGTCATGCCTTTCGTTTAAAGAATGCTGGTGCCACATATCAAAGAGCCATGAGTATCATCTTCAGAGAACACTTGTGCAAGATGGTGGAATGCTATGTTGATGACATCGCCGTCAAGAGTCGCTGTAAGGGAGACCATCTGCAGGACCTGAGGACGGTATTCGACCTGATGCGAGCCCACAATTTGAAAATGAACCCTACAAAATATTCTTGGGCGTATCCAGCGAAAAGTTCTTGGGTTTCATCATCACCGCCCAGGGTATTCATGTAGACCCTGAGAAGACGAAGGCAATTATGGAGATGGGTCCCCCGAGAAATCTCCGCGAACTCAGAGGCCTTCAAGGGAGACTAGCTTACATCAGAAGGTTCATCTCTAACCTCTCCGGGCAATGCCGACCGTTCACACATCTCATGAAGAAAGGTGTCTCATTCGTATTGGACGAGGAATGTCAGCGTGCCTTCGACAGCATCAAAGAATATTTGTCGAACCCTCCAGTCCTGGTGGCTCTGGTTGCTGGAAAACCATTCCTGCTCTACGTACTTACAATGGAACATTCCCTTGGTGCTTTGTTAGCATAAAACAACGATGCAGGTCATGAACAAGCTATATATTACCTCAGTCGAATGATGATTGGGCCAGAGCACCGATACACCGCCGTGGAGAAGGAATGCCTCGCCCTGGTGTTCGCTATTCAAAAGATGCGGCACTATGTCACTGGATAGACCATACATGTGATCTCACGAGTCAACCCTCTCAGAGTCCACATGACTAAGCCAGGAGCACTCAGCTCTCGTCTCGCTACGTGGGCAATATTGATGTCCCCCTATCATATGATCTTCGTCCCACAAAAGGCTGTCAAAGGTCAAGCCCTGGCGGACTTCTTGGCAGCCCACCCAGGCTCGGAGTCGTCCAAAATATATGAAGAAATCCTAGATGAGGTCGCCGACTCGAATGCAACTTCTCACGATAATATATGGCGGATGTTCTTCGACGGTGCTTCAAGAACTGGACCTAAGGGCAACATCGTTGTCGGAGTCGGGGTGGTGCTGGTTTCTCCTTCCGGATTGGTGATCAATCGCGCCTACTCTCTCACAGAACCCTGCTCTAACAATATGGCCGAGTACAACGCTCTGGTTATTGGCCTCTAACTTGTAAGAGAGCTGGGGGTAGAATATCTCGAAGCATACGGCGATTCACAGTTAATCGTCAACCAGATCCGGGGCTCGTACGAGGTTCGTCATGTAGACATGATCCCCTATCACCAAATAGCGATCGACATCATCTCGTCGTTCAAGGGGTTCTTCATTGAGCATGTCCCCAGACTTCGAAATTTCGAAGCCGACGCCCTAGCTGGCCTTGCCGCTTCCCTAGCGGTTCCGAACTATGCTTACCAGTCCGTGGAGGTAATAGGCCACGAACAGGTCTGCTCCAAAAACAACGTTCAATTTATGGCGAGTTATTCCGCCCAGACGATTGACAATGTCCCAGATTGGAGACAACCCTTTATTGACTTCGTCGTCTACGATATCCTGCCCGAGAACCCAAAGGAAGCCACCTTCATCAGACGGCGTTCTCTCAGATTCTTCTACGATACAGAGACGAAAATGCTGTATCGACGATCCTACGATGGGTTGTTGCTTCGGTGCCTGTCAAACGCGGAAGCCAAAGAAGCCGTACGAGAAGCTCATGGCGGTGTTTGCGGGGCCCATCAGCCTGGCCCTAAATTGTAAGACCGCCTTCGCCGAATGTGCTACTACTGGCCCACGATGGTAGCAGATGCGATAGACTATGCGAGAAAGTACAAAGCTTGCCAAGTCCACGCGGACTTCATTCACCAGTCATCCGAATTTTTACATCCGACAGTGGCGTCCTGGCCGTTCGAAGCATGGGGGATGGATATCATTGGTCCAATCACTCCACCTTCCTTCCGAGGACATCGCTTCATACTCGCAATCACATATTACTTCTCCAAATGGGCGAAAGCTGTCCCGCTTGCAGAAGTGAAGACTTCAAATGTGATCAGCTTCCTTAAGCATCACGTCATCTATCGCTTTGGACTGTCATGAAGGATCATACACGATAATGGTCCGTAGTTTTCAAGCCACACCTTCTATCGGTTCTGCGACAAGCACCGCATCCAAAATATTGCTTCAACGCCATACAATCCAGCAGCAAACGGGTTGGCCGAAGCATTCAACAAAACCATCATCAAGTTACTCAAGAAGTTCGTATCGTCCAACAAACGCGACTGGAACGAGAAGCTTGGTGATTGCTTACGGGCGTACCGTACCACAGTTCGAACAGCCACAGGGAACACACCATTCTCCCTGGTGTACGGGAGTGAGGCAGTTCTCCCATTGGAGACTCAAATACCCTCACTCCACGTCGCCCACACTTATCAATTGACGATGGATGATAACTACAGTCGCCGGCTACAAGAGTTAGAGGCCTTAGATGAAAAGCGCCTCCTGGCTCAGCAACGAATCGAGCTATACCAAGCACGTATCTCTGGAGCCTTCAACAAGAAGGTCAAAATCAGAACATTCCAAGTGGGCGATCTCGTTCTGGCAGTCCGGAGGCCGATGGTCATGACTCACAAGACCGCCGACAAGTTCCAGCCAAAATGGGAAGGTCCATTCATCATTGAGGCTGTATTCTCCAATGGTGCTTACCGCCTCGCAAAGCAAAATAGGGACTTGCTCATGCTTCCCGTCAACGGCAAGTTCCTGAAAAAATATTATGTCTAAATGACATACTCTAGATTATCGAGTCATGTACCCGCTGGTGCCGCTGAACTCACCTCCACAACATTCCAGATTATCGAGTCATGTACCCGCTGGTGCCGCTGAACTCACCTCCACAACATTCCAGATTATCGAGTCATGTACCCGCTGGTACCGCTGAACTCGCTTCCACAATATTCCAGATTATTGAGTCATGTACCCGCTGGTGCCGCTGAACTCACACTTTCACAATATTCCAAATTATCGAGTTATGTACCCGCTGGTGCCTCTGAACTCATATTTCGGTCGCTCTTTCAGATAGTAAGTCACGTATGTTCATACCTCTGAACTTTCTTCCTGGAAGAGATCCTCCCTCATGATCCACTACCCGTACTTCCAGTGCACAAAAAGGGTAATCGATCTACAAATTTCCAAAACTGCCATGTCCTCATTACCTCTGAGTCGTTTCATTTCCGCCAAAAAACAAATCACCCCTTTACATAGAACTTCCGTGTCCTCATTACCTCTGAGTCATTCTATGTACCCTCCTTCATTGAGCCCACTCCTGCCATGTCCTCATTACCTCTGAGTGGGAAGGCTCCGTCGAAGAAACCTTCATGCTTGCCATGTCCTCATTACCTCTGAGTAAGTATGATGATTCCCTTTCGACTTATTATCTGTACCCACAACGGGAGTATGCCAAGGATAATAGGTCCACAAATATTCTCCGCTGAGGCCACTCCTACCATGTCCTCATTACCTCTGAGTAGGAAGACTCCACGGTAAAACCTTCGTACTTGCCATGTCCTCATTACCTCTGAGTAAGTATGTTGGTCCTCTCTCGTCTTATTACCCGTACCCTGAACCAGGGTACGCCAAGGGTAATAAGTCCACAAATGTCCTCTGTTGACCACAAATATCCTCCGTTGAGTCCACTCCTGTCATGTCCTCATTACCTCTGAATAGGAAGACTCCACGGTAAAACCTTCATACTTGCCATGTCCTTATTACCTCTGAGTAAGTATGTTGGTTCCTCTTCATCCTATTATCCGTATCCTAAGCCGGGGTACGCCAAGGATAATAGGCCCACCAATATCCTTTGCTAAGTCTCTTAGTACAGGCCCACCATTCCTCATCATGCCACGGAAGCCCAGCTGCTCCATGGTATTCTATCTCCCGATACCCCGAACACCCATGACCACCTTACTGTGGGACTGTTCTAGGTATCCCCAATTAAACTTGTTACCCGTACCTAAAACCAAGGTATGCCAGGGGTAACGAGTCCACAAGACAAGTCCCCCATGCGGGGCACACATCACCACAATTCCACAGGCACAACAAGCAATACAAATGAAGGGTAGAATCGAAAGTACTCTTTATTTGAAGGAAGGAAAAAGCGCTGCATGTTTTGGGACCACGTCCCTATCATAAAAGAAAAGAAAAAAGAAACAGAAACAAAAGAAGATAAGGCCGACTATAGTTCGGCATTACACAATTCCAAAAGACGATTCTTCACTAAGGCAGTCCCCCACTCTAGCCTCTGTTTAGCTCTGCGCTCGGCCTCCTGGGACAACTGCTCCGCGTCATTCAAATACATATATGCCTGCTAGTCGTTCTCCATATTCTTCAGGGCAAGTTCTAGATTGGCTGAAGCCCTACTAAACTTGTCAGCCTCCTGAATGGCAATCCCTTTCTCAGTACTAGCAGCTTCGAGCTCGGACTCCAGGAAAGCCAGCTTTCTCTGGAGCTCGAGGATCTGCTCTTGGGTGTCGGTTACCCTGCGGGAGGCAGCCGCTTCCTGAGCCGTGCAATCTTCAGTTCGACGGCTCCATTGATCGTACAACCGAGTCAAATCCCGGCGGTCCTTCAATATAGCCGGCTTGAGCGATTCCCGGGCAACCATCACCTTTTCCACCGCGGTAACGAGAAAATTGCGCTCTTGGTTTATTGTCGCGGGTAAATCAGCTTGTTGCAGCATACAAAACTGGGCCATAAGACGGTCAGCCTCTAACAGCTTAGGCTCCAGAAGCGTAGCCAGTTCCCCTCCACCGGGGAGTGTTCTAAGGATATTGATCTGGCCACCGGCGCATTAACGGGCCAGAGCAAAGGGAGTCCCCCTTTCCACAGCTGCCTCGATCCCCCTCTTCAGGTGGCGGTGGAAACTGTCGACCACATCCTGGGATACTTCATCCAAAACCTCTGTAGAGGACGGCGTTAAAGGGAGTGTGGCAGGCAGTACCGAAGAAGTAGCCTCAGAACTTTCCGTCCCTACCACTAAAGAAACAAATTCTGTACGGAAAGATGCATGAATGGCATCTAGCTCCTCTTCCGCTGCCCGAAGAGCCTGGATGCTGGGCAGGGCGAAAAGGTTAACCCCCGAAACTATATTCGCAGAGGGTGCAGGAGGCATCGTCCCTTGCCCCAGCTGTATTGCCACTTGGGCTCCCGAACTTGAGCCGGCTGAAGGCCCCTTAATATCAGTTGGAGAAGAAGGAGGCACACGTGCTTCCGTCAGATCCCCTCTGGTGGAGTCCGCCCCGGCGATGACCGTCACCGGTAATAAAGGGGTAGGATTTGTACATCTAAAGCAACCATTAATCGACGTAACCCGAAGGATAGGATGATGGAGTAAATGGGCTTCCTCACAGGTTAAGGTTTGACTTATCTTACCAGGGGAAGAGCAGGGAGGCTGCTGCTCGGTCGCAGCAGGCATAGTCTCTCCACCCGCGGCTTCCGAGCCGAATTTGACTGGTCTCTCAGCCGCAGCCATCCTTGAATGAGAGCCAGCCAGGACAGTGTCATCTTGTTGAAGTTCAGATGTCTCAGGGACGGGCGCAGTAGAGCCCCCATCTCCCTGGGTTGAGGTTCCAGCAAGGTGAGACTCCTCGGCCGCCTCCGGAAGAACCCTAGCAGAAATGATAGCAGTACATACATCACTGACCAAATGGGACAAGACCGGATCGACCTCGGCAAGCGGGTCCTGGGAAGGAAACTCATCTGACGCCTATAAAAAGCAAAAAAAATGATGATTAGGCCATAACATAGAAGAAGGGAGAAGGAGGTAGTTGAAATTCAAAACACCTCAGAAACAACGTCGACATCATCAATAAACAGCCGGCGCCGTCTTGCCGCAGCGTGCTTTGTAGAGTAGGTTCGGCCATCAGCGGTAAACACGCGCCTACTTCGCTCACGCGAAGGACCAGGCACAGTAGGTGGTTGATCCTCCACCACCTCGTCAGGACCAGTAGGCGGCTGACCCGCCACCCTTTCATTCGGCATAATAGGGGGCTGATTCCCAACTTCATCGTCCGAAGAATGTGACGAGTCATCAGCGTCCTGCTCATCATCCTCTTCGTCCACCGCAGTGGATTCTGAGTCCGGCACAGGAACCCTATTTGCCCCTCTCTTCCTCTTCTTGGATCCCTCAGGCTTCTCAGCCAAGCCAGTGCCAGCGATGAAGCTAGTACTCATATCAAAGTTGACAGGAGGCTTGCTTGCTGCAACGTGATAAAGGGCCGCCATGTACAAAATATCCCCTGTAGCCTTCGCATCAGGGACCGAGAAGCTATCCCGGGTATGGACTGTATTGTAACAATACCAAGCCCGGATACCATCGAGTACGCTGCCCTCAAAGCCCAGGCAAGCTCTGGGGCAATCAAGGAACAGCTGACTATACCCGAATTGACGAGAAAATCTACTAGGCAGATAAGGCTCCAGGTATACGTTATTTCGGTAACGATATACTAGGTGCGCAGGGCGAAAATTGCGCAGCCAAAGAAGCATCTTCTCAGATAAGAGTTGGGGAGAATCAACGCCGTCAATATGCACTCCCCTCACTTCTCTAGCGATAAATTAAAGAAGAGAGACAAAGAAGTCAGGCCCGTCAACTCTCGCCAACGCCCTCCGACAGCCCGGCATGGTGTCATGCTCCCAAGGCTGATGACGGTATCGAAAAAGGAAGACGTCATCAGCAGTAACATCTTCTTCAGTTCCTGGCCTCATCAACGACCGGTAATGCATCAATAACCACCCCATGAGGTAATGGTATGGTAGTTCTATCCGCTCAAAGTCCAGCGTCGTCTCGCGAGCAATGACTTTAGACGAAAATGTGCGGAGGCCGTGGTGTATGCTACACACCATGGCCAGGAGAAGGGCCAATCTGACATTAAAGACCAGCTTCACAGCCGGGAGAATGAAGTAGCGGCTGATCCTTTCAGTAGAACCTGCCCCTCCCGAGACTATGCAATTTCGTAGCCACACCATCAAGAACCCGACCAAAAGTGCTTTTTCAGACATCTCCCGAGTACCGTAGTGGAAATAACTGAAGGAGTCAGTACGACTCCCAAATCTATCGCGTTTGGACCTCGACCTTTTTGCATTCAACTTCAGGTCCTGTACCTCCACCTGGGTTCGAGGACTCCGAGGAGAAACCCGACCAGAAGGACGTAATTTGAAAAGATACGTGACCCAAGCCGTGGTATGAGGGGCGTTCCCTTCTGAACTGTTATTCTTTTTTATAGCAGTCTGGTGACAGATGCTATGATGACACAGCAGTTCCCGGTACACAGCGACGAAACCCAGGAATCGTCGATCCAGATCACCGAATTCTTCGTTCGTCGGGGTATATACTTCAAAGGCCTCGCCCCCCCTACGGCAGCTTAGAAACAGCATGCATTTTATGAAGAGCAAGTCCCAACTCTCCTCCGGGCACGAAGAAAGTCCCCGTACGCCGGTTATACAGTTCCAAGAGGGCCACGAACAGAGGTTTGTTGATGGACAACCCGTAACAGGTGCCCCGGATGGCGTAGTAAAGGTCAATCTCCCGAAGGAACTCCCCGTAGTTTCTCAGGATCCATGAGGTAAGATTGGCCTATGTAGGAATGGGGTTTATCCAATTCAGCAGCGACAACCTACCCACAGGATAAGACCCCTTACGAGCGAGTTGATTCAGAAAGGTATCAGCTCGAGTAAAAGTGAAGTTGGGACCAGTCACGTTTATAAAAGTACCAGAAAGCAGTCCCATCACACTCCGACTGACTGAATCCTTGCCCGCACATGCTGACCTCGTACGCCTATTATAGTGAATGTTCCCCACGAACATCCCCGATTGGGTGGGAGTTAGGGAGCCCACCATTGTCCTGCTCAACGGTACCATGTTAAACCACGAGAGGGGATAATGCCGCTCCATCTCGGGAATATGGATCTCCATCCCGTCCACGGTAAAATCCCAGTTCTCGGAGACGTCCAACAATCGGGAGTTCTTTATGGAAAAGGCATCTCCAAAAAGAAAAGTCGGTTTCAGATATTCTCCATCCAATCTTCCCGAATTCATCATAGTACAAAGGAAGTGGAAAGGCTGGTTGTTAATGGCATCCACCCTCTCCAGAGGTTCATTAGCGGGAAGCTGATCCGTTATATGTCGAATTAAGCCGTCGAGCCGCACGCCCACGACAAATTGAGCTGAACCCACAAGAAGCTCTCCTGCTGGGTTAGTGGGGAGGTTCACTGAAAAAGGATAAAAAGAAACAGGATTAAAAGATGGTTAAAGCGAAGTCACTGAACAAATCTCAAAAAGAAGTTCCTACGAGCCTATGCGGCTCGGATCAACGAAGCCTTATGCGGCTCAATAGAACTTATGCGGTTCGGGTCAACACAGCCTCATGTGGCCCAGTTCAGTTGGGAGTTCCATATGACACTGGTCCGATAGCTTATATGGATCGGGTCAACACAGTAGAAGAGCTTAAGCGGCCCGACTTAGTAAACTGCTATGTGGTTCAGTTTGTCAGAAACATATGCGGATACGTTCAAAGGAGGCTTCATGCGGTTCATATCCAGACGCTCGAATCCTTCTCATGCGGCTCAAACATAGGGCATCTCCTATGCGGCTCGGATGTGAGAGGGTCATGCGGCTCATACAACATATGCGGCTCCATCACGATCGAACTTAGGCGGTTCAAACGAAGGCTTGTGCATAAATCATGCGACAGAGCCATGGGTTCTTAGAGTTTCTTGAAAGCAGGGCAGACATCGGGGTGCACTTCGGGCATAACAGCCGATGAAGAGGCCGCCTTCTTGTCTTTCGCAGCAACAGTGGTGATCTTGGAAGATTTGGAGGCCATTTCCGACGGTCGGAAAAGGGAAATAAGGAAAGAGAAGCGAGACAGCAATAGTTGGAACGAAAGAGGAAGTAAAGAAATCCCTCCAACGGAACTCATCCATATTTATAAACAAAAGCGAGGCGTTTCGATTCCCGTGCATACACGAAGACCGACTCTTCGGTTATCGAGACGAGCCGCCTAAAATGAAGGCCAAACTCCTGGAATCCCACACCGAAAAGTGGCCTTTAAAAATGACAGCAAATCAAAAATATTTAATATAAAAGATTGCCATACGTGGCAACGATGACGTGGACAAAACATCCATGCGGCTGAACCATCTATGCGGCTAAGCCATCCATGCGGCTAAAACATTCATACGGCCAGGACTTCGTATGCGACTAGAAGAACTTGCACAGCCATGCTTCTTATTCAAAGTATTTCAATTTTTCAAATTAAAAACTTTGAAGGGGGTCTTGTAGAAGCATGGAAAATAATAAAGAAAGATCCATGCGGCCAGAAAACCCCATGCGGCTCAGAAAGCCCATGCGGCTCAAAGATTCATGTGGCACGAGGGATTATGCGGCTCAAGACATTCCATGCGGCTCAGAAGAAGGAGACATGTGGCTTACAAATAGTTCTTCCCTCCGCCCTGTACTGCATTAATTACCTTGACGGCTGACAGCTCTGAAAAAGTGACAGCCCTGACACAAAGATGTAATTATGACTCTGTCATAATGACAGACCCCTAGGAAAACGAAGGAGATCTCTGACACAGTCCCCCGAGATCCAGAAAATGCCACGTAGCCTTGACACGTGGACATTGGTATGCGGCTCGAGCAAAAACCCCCCCATGCGGCTCAGGTCGACGCTGCCCTATACGGTTCAGGCCGAAACAGTCTTATGCGGCTCAAGCGGAGACTCCCTCTATGCGGCTCAAGCAGACGCTTCCCCATGCGGCTCAAGAGGACCATCTCCATGCGGCTCAAGCAGAGGCCTCCCCATGCGGCTCACAAGGATCATCTCCATGCGGCTCACTACCCATTATGTGGCCCAAATTATCATGTGGTTCGAAGGGCCACTCCCCAAGCAGCCCCAACACGTGGCCAGTTGTATGTGGCTCAATCCTTATGCGACTCAATCTTCATGCGTCTCAGATCCCCTCAGTGACTCCCAGGACACGTGTCATAAAGCCAATCAATTTCCCAGATCTACTACAATCAAAGATTGGGTCAAATTCCAATAATCTGGGACACGTGGCAGGAGAATGAATTAAACTTATTCATTCAGATTCGCAGATATCAGCAAATCATCATCACAGAGATTTATTCCAATCAGTATTAATTACTGATAGGATTTGGTGCAATCTACATTGAATGGCCCAGATTCGTCACACTCAAGATTAATGGCCCAGATCGATCAATCAACAGGCCGCCGCCACTCTAAGGGGCAATCATTGCAAATCCTAATGATTGCGTTCCCCTTCCTATAAATAGTAAGGTGCCATTCCCTTGCAAGAGGACCCCTTTTCGGGATCAGAGAACACCAGAAGACTTGGAGAGAAAAGCAGAGAGAGAGCAAAGAGAGCATTTCTTCAACGCCAAGCAATCTTCTAGAGCCAAGGCTGTATACCGATCGTCCAAGGAGTAAGGCAGGGCTGCCGTCGCCTTCTCGAGCCTCTATCGTTACCCTCCAGAATCTAAAATAAACAATTGTACTTAGATTGCTGTACCTAGGCTTTCGTCCCTAGGTTTTTTTTGTACAAGCGAGTTTGTAACGTGAAGTAAAAGTCCAGTCCTCCGATAATTGTTCTGCTCTTTTATCTTTCATGGCAAACAATTGTGCTGCGCTAAGTTAAAGGATTAGCGCTGGATTGTGCCGAGCTTGGCTAAAGGACTAGCGCTGGATTGTGCAGCGCTAGGTTAAGTCATGATGAGTTGCGAGGCACGACCTCAATATTGAAGCATGAACTAAGTCTATGACATGAATCATGTTGTTGCGTCCCAAAGGTTTGGGCCAAAAGATAAGCCCGAGTCAGTGCATTGACATTACAACCACAAAAAAGGTCTAGAGGCAAGGATAAGGAAGTTATCAGTGCGATAGCACGATGACGGTCTAGAGACACCTGATAGGTCGAGTCTATGTCCTAAAATTGATTCTAAGGCAAGAGTAGAAAGACAATACAAAGGGAATATGTTGCACAAAGTAAATTAAAGTATCGGTTTTGTATGGGTGGACGAGGAGCTCACACCACCAGTACAGTTGAGTACTGACACTGTCATGACCCGCTCCCGAATAATCGAACACGAGTCGGACACGTCCAGCCTTCATCGTTAGACACGATGAAGTAAGTTGTACCAATCTCTAGGAAAACTACAAGTCCAGATAATAATGAATATAAACCACATCATCTAATATCGAATCCCAGAATCAAAGTACAAGTCTAAGAGTTATTACAATTTCCAGCAAATGAAATGTAACTGATGTCTCTAATACAAATTCCAAATGAAAACTAAAAGGGAAAAATACTAGGCTTCCTCAGCCTCTAAGTCCAGAGCAACACCAGCTAGCTCATAGGTGCCTCCAGGCTCCTGTCCGTAATAAGTATCACAGATAGCCTCCAACTCACCAACAACATATCCTTGTCAGGAGCGGAGCTAAGTATATCCAAGGAATGAACATGAACATCATGGTATGGAAATGAATACAGGAAAATATAAAGTACGAGAAATGAGAACATGACATGAATACAGAAAAGTAAATACAGGGAACATGAAATAAAACCTGAACATGAGATACACAATGATCCTGATGTGTGCAATATATCGAAATACATCCAGAGTGTGTGATCGGCTTAGGTAGATTCAGGGAACATGAAATGGTACGGCTTCGGTCCCGCGTGCACGATGCGGGGCCTAAGCTATTCATATGAATAGTAACTCGGGTTTGATCACACATCTGTAGTATTTCTCCTCCCAGACTCAAGTAAACTTAGGGAACAAGATACAAGGCAATCTCGTGAAACCTCGTGTCAACCAGGAGACACAAGCATGAATAAAAGATATAAAGTAATGGACAAGTCCGACGAGTATACTTGCCTTGCTCAGGGTGATCAAATGGGGATAGTAATGCTGGATATCCTCCTGTTTAATTAAGTACAAGTTGATTAATTTCTAATCATTAATACTAGTTATTCCCATTTCTACTTAAGGCTAGCTTATAAAATATTTATAAATGTACTAGTTGTACATTGCATTAGTTGTCTACCGAGTAACATTCAAAACACATTTAATACAAAATGGTTATAAGAATTTGCCAACCATTGCCACTACCAACCACAGAATCATGCTAATACTAAAGGCTAAACTTGGTTTCCTGTAGTAGCTCTCATCATAGCAGAAATCAATTTGGCCATGTAGAACCAAGCCAATGTAGTAAACACCACAGCATCTATACAACTCAACTGTGCTTAACAAATTAACTAACAGTTAAAGAAATAAATCATACCCCAGATTCCTGCCAACACAACACCTAGCCATCCCATCCAATATTACTCACAACACACAGCAAGAAGGAAACTAAAAATGAACTTCTCAACAAGACTTAATGCTAATCATAAAATATCAAGATCATAAAAAGACTAGGTTTAAATTCAACTCTTTAAAAAATAACAAACTCCACACTATAAATTACAAGAAAATAATATAGGGAAATAAATATATAACCAAATCGAATTAGTATAGAAATTAGCCTTTGCCTCAACTCTGGACCCCTGGATTGGTTGCTCAAACACAATTCTTAACTAAAAATGATCACGACTGGACTCGAGGCATCCAGGTGGACACGAACCCAACATGATACGAACTGGATCCCGGACACGAACATGCAGAATGCATCACCCTGAAACCAGCTACAAGGATACACCTCATGAACAGGTACTCAACACGACACGCCTGGACACTTCATCACACGAACGAGTACAGTAGGTCCTCAGACACGGCTCAAATATCATAAGGAGCAGACATGAACATGCAAAACATAACGTAGAAACAATACTGCTATTACGACCAAATCAAAATAATTAAATCAAGAATTTAAAGAGAAAATTACCTGATAGAATAGATCGATGAAGAGGACCCATAACTTCCAATTTCGGACACGATCTTATTAAGATCTGCATCAACAACATGACACACAACGAAAGGATTGATTCACAGTGAACAACTAATTCAAAAAATTCTCCCAAATTCAAGAATAAATCAAGTCCTCACCGTTGGTTGATGCCTACCAGACACGAACTTGATCAACAAGCGGTTCAGTACAACTCTCAATCTCGAGTTCGAACAAAAATCAAGGTTGCTTCAGTTGGCACTGAGTCCGGATCACAAGGAATCACGAGTGTACTTCTGAGTACAGGAAAATAATTTCGATCGATTTGAGAGCTCGATCACAAATTGCTAATCGACTCCAGATCGGAATAATTTAAGAAGAATATTCAAGAACTCACCCCGAATCAATTTTCAGAGCAAAAAGGACACGAAAGAGGACACGGACACGCGGTGTCGAGCAATCATGAGAGAAGAACTCTTAGAGGAGATGGCAAATCCCAGCCATCGCAGGAGTGAAATCGCCTCGCCATCACCGCGGTTGTCGCTGTCGGGGAAGATGCTCACAGGGGACGATGATCCCTAGCCACGAGTTGTTGTCGAAGTGATGGAGCTACTGCGGTGGCTCAGACGCCGGAGAAGAGACCCATCCTCATCGCCATCACCGTCGTCGGAATTGACATCATCGATCGGTCGGTTAAGGTTTGGTCCCACAGATATTTGGGGTAGAACCGAGAGCTCCGCTCTCGAAATTAGCCGAGAGTGAAGAATGGAGGAATTGCTTCCTCTCTCTTCAGAAAAAACTAAATAGGAAACGGATTTTAACAAACCCCCCCACTAAATGGCTTATTAACACTTAAGCCCCTGCCCTTTTCACATATTGTATAAAATTCTTAAAATCAGTTAGAAAAGGTGGGGACAGTGAATTGTGAGTGACAAGAAACTTTTAAAATTTGAAATCCTGCTCTAATTCAATTCCCTCCAAAATAGTTATAAAAACTAATTATTTTAAAATTAATTAAATAATTAATCAGGAAATAAATTTAGGTTTTGAAAATACTAAAAAAGTAGAGTGACAAATCTCTCCCCCTTAAAATAATTTTGTCATCGAAATTGAAGAACAAAAATGAAATCTCAAAAGTGAGAACACAACTAATGAATGTTTTAAACAAAATTCATGTATTTACCATTCTCAAAACAAACAATACAATCAAGCAAACAAATTGGGATATCGCTCGCGCATCTCGTCCTCACGCTCCCACATGGACTCACCCGGAGAGTGATGTCTCCACATGACTCGGACAAGTGGAATAGTCTGATTCCGCAGTTGCTTCTCTCTCCGATCAAGGATCTCCTCTGGCTGCTCCTCGTAAGTCAAGCTTGGACCCACTTCTAGCTCTGAATAGTCCACCACATGGCTCGGATCTGGAATGTAGCATTGAAGCTGGGATACGTGAAAGATATCATGCACTCCCTCCAAGCTAGCCGGAAGCGCTAATCGGTATGCTACCTCGCCAATCCGTACCGTCACATCGAAGGGTCCGATATATCTGGGGCTGAGCTTCCCGTCTCTGCCAAAATGGATGATGCCTCTGGTCGACGAGATCTTCAGAAACACTCTATCCCTAACTGTAAACTCCAGTGGCCGTCTGCTGCTGTCTGCCCAGTGCTTCTGCCGATCCTGTGCAACTCTGAGACGCTCTCTGATCAGTCTGATCTTTTCGGCCGAATCTACCACCATCTCTGGCCCAAATAAAGCCCTCTTGCCAACGTCGTCCCTTGATAAAGGTGTGTGACATCTCCATCCATATAGTGCCTCGAATGGTGTCATCTCGATGCTAGCCTGATAACTGTTGTTATAGACAAACTCCACAAGATGCAAGTGATCCTCCCACAAACCACCGAAGTCGAGTGTGCAAACCCGCTGCATATCCTCCAGTGTCTGAATGGTCCTCTCAGACTGAGAATCTGTTTGAGGGTGATAGGCGGTGCTGAACTTCAACTGTGAACCCAAGCTCAGCTGTAAACTCCTCCAAAAGTGTGATGTGAAGCGGCTGTCCCTGTCTGAAATGATGCTCATCGGCACTCCGTGAATCCACACAATCTGCCGTATGTAGAGATCTGCAAGCTTCTCGGTCGACAGCCCTACCTTGAACGGAATGAAGTGAGCGAATTTTGTCAGTCTGTCCACGATAATCCAAATAGCATCCTTGCCACCGGGCGTACGCGGTAAACCAGAGACGAAGTCCATGGTGATGTGTTCCCACTTCCACTCCGGAATAGGTAAAGGCTGGAGTAATCCTACTGGTCTTTGGCCCTCTACCTTGACTTATTGGCACACAAGGCATCTAGAAATAAACCTGGAAAACTCTTATTTCATTCCATACCACCAAACATACTTCGCAGATCCTTATACATCTTGGTAGATCCAGGATGAATAGAATACTGCGACTGGTGGGCCTCCGACAGAACCTCCTCCCATAAATCCTTGGGCACACACAACTGTTTCTCGTGCCTCAGGGATCCATCCACTGCAATGGTGAAGTCGTCGAGCAATCCTGCCTCTGCCTGGCCTTTGAGACATCGGAGTCCCTCATCTAGAAACTGGGTCTCCTTGATCTTTTCTATCAGTCCTGACTGTATCTGCATGTGCATTAGCTGCCCTCCAACTTCTGGAAGAACAATCTCGATCCCAAGGCTCTCAAGATCCTCTAGAAGATGTCGATCCATAGTAAGAAACATAGCAACAAGATATCGACTAAGAGCATCTGCTACCACATTCGCCTTCCCAGGATGGTATTATAGATTGATGTCAAAATCCTTCATGAGTTCCCGCCATCTTCGCTGCCTCATATTCAGCTCCTTCTGAATGAAAACATACTTCAGGCTTTTGTGGTCCGTGAAGATGTCCATTCTCTCTCCATACAAGTAGTGCTTCCATAGTTTCAAGGCAAAAATGACTGATGCAAGCTCCAAGTCATGTGTAGGATAATTCTTCACATGAGGCCTCAACTGTCTAGAAGCATAAGCAATAACCCTCTTGTTAGATGATAAACCCTCCAGATCCTGATAGCAAAGCTAAAACTGGTGCTGTAGCGAGTCTTTCCTTCAATTCTTCAAATGCTGACTGACAGGTATTGCTCCAGATGAACTCCTCGTCGTTCCGCGTAAGCTTCGTCATTGGCTCTGCTATCTTGGCAAAACCTTTCATAAACTTCCTGTAGTAACCTGCTAGCCCCAGGAAACTATAAATCTCTGCTACTGACTTGGGAGGTGCCCACGCTTCCACGACTTCAATCTTCTTGGGATCTACAGAAATCCCCTCTCCAGTCACCACATGCCCCAAGAACTCCACTATGTCCAGGAAGAACTCGCACTTCGAGAGCTTCCCGTACAGCTTCTCCTTCCGCAGAATCTCTAACACAATCCGCAGGTGCTCCACATGCTCCTCCTCGGTCTTCGAATATATCAAGATGTCGTCAATGAAGACTACGACAAACTTGTCCAGATACTTATGAAAATCTTTATTCATCAAGTTCATAAACACTGTTGGGGTATTGGTGAGTCCGAACGGCATCACCAAAAATTCATACAGGCCGTAGCGGGTATTGAGAGATATCTTCGGAATATCCTGCTTCCGAACCTTCATCTGCTGGTACCCTGACCGAAGGTCAATCTTGGAAAAGACCTTCGCCCCACTTAGCTGATCAAACAACTCATCAATCCGCGGCAACGGGTATTTATTCTTGATGGTGATGTTATTGAGTGCACGATAATCGATACACATCCTCATAGTCCCATCCTTTTTTTGGCACGAAGAGTACCGGTGCTCCCCAGGGTGAAGCACTGGACCGAATAAAACCCTTGTCTTTTAACTCATCAATCTGGGCCTTCAACTCTGCAGCTTCCTTCGGGTTGATCTTGTAGCAATACTGGGACTTCGGCGCTGATCCGGGCACTAAGTCGATGCTGAATTTTATATCTCGATCTGGCGACAATCCTAGCAACTCCTCGGGGAAGACAACGAGAAACTCTGCAATCAGCGGATGCGGCAACTCCAGGTCTTCTGCAACTGCTCTGAAGTAGACTCCCTCTGGCCTGTAGTGCCCCATCCCTACATTGTGCCCCATATTTCGTCTACGGGATACGCGAGAAAGGAACAATGTCGCTATCGATTCGGTCGGGACCAATAGGTCGGGATCGATCGAGTCGATCGATACGGGAAAGGTTGAATTAAGATCCATTCTCCGTTATAGAATGGCTTCTTCGGAACCAAGTCCCATATTCAGCGGGTTACGCCTCAAGGATTGACTCTGCGGCTGAGTCGGGAGAGACCTCCCGTTGCTCTGCTTTTTACGCCGCTTGTGTTGGTTTTGGCTTTGTTTTCTGAATGCATTTTTGTGAATGTTTTCGATCGTTTTCCTGGCTTGTATTTCAAACTCGTATTTCCTATCGAACTTCTTGAATAATGCAGTGTTCTAATCGGTTGCTTGTACGATTTTAGGTAATTGCATAGGCGACGTCTAGCACAACCAACAAGTTCTCTCGCCTGAAGTAAACTCAAGGTGAGTGGCTGACCCTTCTCTTCTCGACCCCCTTCCTAGGTAAATCGATAATGTTGTTGCCAATGAAAGGATAAATGCAAGGGCACGAACACGGGAAAATGATCAAATTTTCAAAGAGAATGTAGGCTATGTCTTAATAACTAAAAGAAAAATATGACTTTGTACGGTTATGGACAACTTGTCGACAAGGTGATAGTTTCCTCGAGCGGCAACCCGGGACCACGGGACCGTTTCAGCCTAGGAGGAAACAAGGTATAGTCGTGCATAAGGTTTCAGCATAGGTTAAGCAGGGACTTGCAAAGGAGCTAGCTACTTGCGTTGAAAGGACCCCGATTAACAAAGCTATACGTCCAAGATGGCTTGTGATGCCAGTGACCAATCACACGTAATATTGCACTTGGTATGATAATGATAACAATTGACAGGGAAGAACATGATAAGTTTTATAAGGCACGACGCGGTCCACCGTGGGTAAGTTCCAACGTATTTTACACTATGCTTGTCATATGCTTGTTTTTGAAACTCATTATGATGGTTAGAAACGTTCATGTACTAAGTCATATAAACTCTTCAACCAAATGAGAGCATGGAACTTAATAGCCACGCACCAGTACAATGTGTAATATACTGATCCTCGCTCCCACGCAGGTACCCCGAACCACGAAGGGCGTGCCGCTTAAAACTCAAGGAGACATGAAACTTTTTGAAGCCTCATCCGCGTGTGGAAGGCTTGTTTCTAAAATCCTTTTGAAGACTCCGCACTCAGTACAGAGGAAGACAAATGGCGACTCGGCTTCCCTCGATCGTAGGTGGAAAGTGTAACTATTTTGCTTGTAAAAAGGGATGTAATGTATGGAACGACTATCTCATCAGCGTTCATTTTGTATGTCGAGTCATGTTGTAGCCCGAACGACAATGATTGTAATGGAGTCAATGTAAATAAAGTTTTATTATCAACAAAAAGTATACTTCTATTTTAATGTGTCAATCAATTATCTCTGCGTACTCTAACTTGATGTTGTGTTTCGGATAACCTTATGACTATGCCTTGTGCGATCGCAACTTAGGTTCGCACAATATCACGCCCGGGGGACGACTATCGATTCTACGGAATCAGGGCGTGACATAATGGTATCAGAGCACGTCTTTACATCCTTTGGCCTCGCGTCTAGAGTTTCAAACCTTTGACCTCGCATCGATGAGATAAGTTGTTCCATACAATGAGTCCGTACTAAATTGTGACTTATGCGTTTGCCTTCGTATCGCAGAATTGTCGGAACCCATGGCCGAGCAAGAGCAGAGTGCTTCTAGCGGCTCTAGTAGTTCACGTCGTTTGCAGGCCAGTCCTTCTAACTGTACCGTCGAAAGGATGCTACGCATGATAGAGGCACAGCAGAAATAGTTCGAGAACCGACATGATCAGACAGAGGCACGACAGGCCCAGTTCGAAGCTCGTTTTGACGCACAAGCTAAGCTGTAACAAAAGCAACTAGATACTCTGTAGCAGATCGTCCAGACGATCGTGTCCAACGGAAATTCTGCGACTGTGCCTGCCGTCACCGCACCTACTGTCACCATGCCGATGGTCCAACCCATTGAAGTCGACACGAAGGAGCCCGAGCGTCAACCAGCGGCACCAAAAAAGTACAACTTTAAAGTGTCAGAATTCAAGAAAGCGTGCCGCACTTCCTTTAGCGGTACCGAAGGCCCTTCCATGGCAATCGACTGGTTGGAAGAGCTGGAAGATCACTTCGAGCTCCTCGGCATTGAAGAATCAAAGCAAGTCGCTTGCGTACAACTTCAACTACGGTTGAACGTGCACGACTGGTGGGCCGTGCATAAGTGAGCGATCCGACGCGACAACAACACAACGCCGATCTCTTGGGCCACGTTTCGCAAAGATTTTGAAGTCGAGTACCTTCCGTCAGCCGTTTGTCAAGCGAAGGAAAATGAATTCATATAATTGAGGCAAGGGAACCGGACAGTAGAATAGTATGTCGTAGAATTCAACAAGTTGTCTAAATTTACTAGTACGTTTCTGCCTACAGAGGAGTGCCGTGTGCGATGGTTTGAAGTGGGTCTGCGATGCTCTATCGGTGCGCATGTCGGGGTCCCGGAGTACAAGACCACGGGCGAGGCTCTGAATTACGCTCTTCGCCTTGAGAGCGAATACCCTTCCGTTGCTGTCGATCTTGTGTGTCACTCCAATCACAAACGTCCTAGCTATATGGGAGGCAACAATCAGACGTCAAAGCGTCCGAACCATGGCGGTTACCAGGGACATAACCTATCATCGCGATGTGCCAAGTGCCTTTCCTTAGGGCATGAGACGAGCAAGTAGTTTGTCCTCGAAGGGGGGTGCTTCTTTTGCTGACAGAAGGGTCACCAAAAGCGAGATTGCATGGCCCATAGACCAAATCATCGCAACGCACCACCACAACAATACCATCAAGAAAACCGAGGACAGGCGCCCCGACCTCCTCAGCCCACTCAACCCAACAACCAAGACCGACGTCCTAATGCTCAAGGGCGTGTCTTTTCTATGACTCAAGATGAGGTGTTCGCCTCCGATACTGTCGTGACAGGTATATTGAATTTCAATAATGTACATGCTCGTGTGTTATTTGATTCAGTCGCTTCCCATACTTTTATATCGGCGAACTTCGCCGCCGAGCACAAATTTCCTGTAACGTCGTTAGACCTTGATCTTAGCGTAAGTATGCCTTCGGGCGTGCCACTACTCACAAATTTAGCCTGCGGGGGAGGAACCATATCTATTGGGGGTCAAAAGATCGATCTTGATGCGATAGTTCTAGATATGAAGGACTTCGACATCATACTGGGCATGGATTGGCTCGGTCCTTGCAACGCCACCATCGACTGCGCAAGAAAGAGGGTCACCTTCCGCATACCTGGAGTGCCTGAATTCTGCTATTTGTGGTGAAGCATCGCCGACCTGCACGGTGATCTCGACGATTTTTGCTCGAAAGCTGCTTCATTCCGGATGCGAAGGCTACTTGGCGTCCGTTCGCGACACGAGACAGGATGGTGGAAATGCGGGTCAGACCGATATTATGGCAGAATTCCCAGACGTGTTCCCGGACGAGCTACCCGGCATGCCGCCTGATCGAGAGATAGAGTTCACCATCGACACATTCCCCGACACCCGGTCGATCTCGAAAGCTCCGTACAGAATCGCCCCTGCAGAATTGAAAGAATTGAAGGCACAACTACAGGAATTACTTGATAAAGGGTTCATCCGTCCGAGTGTCTCACCGTGGGGTACGTCCGTGCTATTCGTGAAGAAGAAGGATGGATCCATGCGACTCTGCATCGACTATCGAGAATTGAATAAAGCTACCGTCCGAAACAAATATCCCCTGTCCCGCATCGACGACCTGTTTGACCAGCTCCAAGGTGCAACGGTGTTTTCGAAGATTGATCTGCGATCGGGTTATCACCAACTTAAAGTCAAGCCAGATGACGTACCGAAGTCTGCCTTCCGCACTCGCTATGGCCACTACAAGTTCTTGGTAATGCCGTTCGGTCTAACAAACCCCCATGTCGTCTTCACGGATCTAATGAATCGGGTGTTCTGTCCATTCGTTGACAAATTTATAGTAGTCTTCATCGACGACATCTTTGTCTACTCGAAGGATCGAGCGCAACATGCAGAGCATCTGCGGACGGTACTCCAAACCCTTCGAGAGAATCAGTTGTATGCGAAGATGAGCAAGTACGAATTCTGGCTGAACAGCGTCTCAATCCCTGGGCACATCATCTTCGCCGCGGGCATCGCAGTCGATCCAAAGAAAGTTGAGGCAGTCGTTGATTGGAGATGGCCCACATCAATTAGCAAAATTTGAAGCTTCCTAGGCTTGGCGGGATACTACCGATGCTTCGTGAAGGACTTCGCGAAGATTGCATCGCCGTTGACTCGCCTCACCCAGAAAGGAGTCGCATTCAAGTGGTCAGATGACCGTGAAGCTTCCTTCCAGAAGCTCAAACAATGGCTCGTTTCGGCCCTGATACTTGCTCTTCCTGAAGGGATGGAGGGATTTCAAATCTTCAGCGATGCTTCTGGCCAGGGCTTGGGGTGTGTGCTCATGCAGCAGGATAAGGTGATATCTTTTGCTTCCCGACAGTTGAAGCTGCACGAGAAGAACTACCCCACGTACGACCTAGAACTGGCGACAATTGTGTTTACGTTGAAGCTGTGGCGTCACTATCTCTATGGCATGGCATACAGGATTTATACGGACCACAAAAGTCTCAAGTATCTCTTCACCCAGAAAGAACTGAATTTGCGGCAGAGACGATGGCTCGAACTGATCAAATACTATGACTTATCAATCGACTACACGCCGGACAAGGGAAATGTTGTAGCGGAGGCGCTGAGCCAGAAGTACTTAGCTTCTTTATGCATCAACGATCGACTACTGCGCGACTTGGAAGGAATGGGCATTGAACTCTGAGTTCGTTTCAGAGACGTAAAACTGGCACAACTGCGGGTGAAACCGAGCCTACTGGAGAGGATCAAGTCTGCTCAGAAGGATGACCCATACTTGGAGAAGATGCGAAAGCTGATATCGACAGGGAAAGCGTTCGACTTTGCAGAGGACGATTCGGAAGTGTTGCGAATGAAGGGACAGCTATGCGTTCCGGATGACACAGAACTTAGAAAGGAGATAATGTCAGAGGCACATTATGCAAAATATTTCTTGTATCCTGGTAGCACCAAGATATATAAAGACCTCCACGTTATCTTTTGGTGGCACGGCATGAAGAGGGACGTAGCGCTCTTTGTGTCAAAGTGTATGGCCTGTCAACAAGTCAAAGTCGAGCACCAGCGACCGGGCGGGGAGATGCAGAACCTTGCCATTCCAGAGTGAAAATGGGATCATGCCACTATAGACTTCGTTGTTGGCTTGCCGAGGATGCCGCGGGGAAACGATGCTATCTGGGTCATCGTCGATCGACTAACCAAGTCAGCGCACTTCATCGCCATCAAAGTTACTTGGAGCGTCGACCGCCTTGCTCAGATATACCTTGACGAAATAGTTCGGCTGTACGGGGTCCCAGTATCTATCATCTCGGATCGGGATGGACGGTTCATAGCGCGCTTATGGAGTAGTCTTCATTCAGCGTTGGGGACAAAGTTGAAGTTTAGCTTAGCTTATCATCCTCAGACTGACGGCCAAATAGAGCGGGTGAACCACTCGAAGACATGTTACGACTCTGTGCGATCGACTTAAAGTCAAGTTGGGACATTCATCTACCGCTGGCCGAGTTTGCATACAACAACAAGTATCAGTCCTGTATCCAAATGGCACCGTATGAAGCTTTGTACGACTGAAAGTACATATCGCCCATTTGCTGGAATGAAGTCGGGGAGCGGCAGATACTTGGTCCGGAGTTGGTGGAGCAGAATGTGCAGAATGTCAAGTTGATACGGAAGAGATTGAAGATAGCACAAAGCCGACAGAAGAGCTATGCTAACACGCACTGATGCCCCCTCGAGTTTTCGGAAGGCGACCATGTATTCCTGAAAGTAGCGCCCATGCGTGGAGTTTCCAAGTTCGGTACGAAGAGAAAATTGAGCCAAAGATTTGTTGGTCCGTTCGAGATATTAAAGTGAGTCGCCCCGGTAGCTTACCAAATCGCCTTGCCGCCTGCTTTGTCAGAGGTACATGATGTCTTCCACGTCTCACAATTGTGAAAGTACGTGCACGATCCGAGCCATGTGGTAGATTTGGGTAAGCTGGACTTGAAGGCGGACATGTCATATGTCGAAGAGTCGGTGCAAATCTTGGAGCGCAAGGATAAACTTCTTCGCAACCGTGTTATTCCTCTCGTCCGCGTCCTCTGGAGAAACCATTCGGTCGAAGAGTCGACGTGGAAGCTTGAGTCAGAAATGAAGGAAAAATTCCTTTCATTGTTCTCGTAGAGGTAGGTTCTATTCTTAAGTTTCGAGGACGAAACTTTTTCTTAGTTAGTTATGGTGTAGTGTCCCGTCCCTACATCGTGTCCCGTACTCCGTCCACGGGGTGCGCGAGAAAGAAACACTGTCGCTATCGATTCGGTCGGGACCGATAGGTCGGGATCGATCGAGTCGATCGATATGGGAATGGTTGAATTAAGATCCATTCCCCGTTATGGAATGGCTTCTTCGGAACCAAGTCCCATATTCAGCAGGTTGCGCCTCAAAGATTGACTCTGCGGCTGAGTCGGGAGAGACCTCCCGTTGCTCTGCTTTTCACGCCGCTTGCGTTGGTTTTGGCTTTGTTTTCTGAATGCATTTTCATGAATGTTTTCGATGGTTTTCCTGGCTTACATTTCGAACTCGCATTTCCTATCGAACTTCTTGAATAATGCAGTGTTCTAATCGGTTGCTTGTGCGATTTCAGGTAATCGCGTAGGCGATGTCTAGCACGACCAACAAGTTCTCTCGCCTGAAGTAAACTCAAGGTGAGTGGCTGACCCTTCTCTTCTCGACCCCCTTCCTAGGTAAATCGATAATGTTGTTGTGAATGAAAGGACAAATGCAAGGGCACAAACATGGGAAAATGATCAAATTTTTAAAGAGAATGTAGGCTATGTCTTAATAACTAAAAGAAAAATATGTCTTTGCACGGTTATGTACAACTTGTCGACAAGGCGATAGTTTCCTCGAGCGACAACCCGGGGCTATGGGACCGTTTCGGCCTAGGAGGAAACAGGATATAGTTGTGCATAAGGTTTCAGCACAGGTTAAGCGAGGACTTGCAACGGAGCTAGCTACTTGCGTTGAAAGGATCCCAATTAACAAAGCTATATGTCCAGGATGGCTTGTGATGCCAATGACCAATCACACGTAATATTGCACTTGGTATGATAATGATAACAATTGACAGGAAAGAACATGGTAAGTTTTATAAGGCACGATGCGGTCCGCCGTGGGTAAGTTCCAACTTATTTTACACTATGCTTGTCATATGCTTGTTTGAAACTCATTAGGATGGTTAGAAACGTTCATGCACTAAGTCATATAAACTCTTCAACCAAACGAGAGCATGGAACTTAATAGCCATGCACCAGTACAAAGTGTAATGTACTGATCCTCGCTCTCCATGCAGGTACCCCTAACCACGAAGGGCGTGCCGCTTAAAACTCAAGGCGACGTGAACCTTTTTGAAGCCTCGTCCGCATGTGGAAGGCTTGTTTCTAAAATCATTTTGAAGCCTCTACACTCAGTACAAAGGAAGACAAATGGCGACTCGGCTTCCCTCGATCGCAGGTGGAAAGTATAACTATTTTGCTTGTAAAAGGGATGTAATGTATGAAACGACTATCTCATCAGCGTTCATTTTGTACGTTGATTCATGTTGTAGCCCGAGCGGCAATGATTGTAATGGAGTCAATATAAATGAAGTTTATTATCAATAAAAAGTTTACTTCTATTTCAATGTGTCAATCAATTATCTCTGCGTACTCTAACTTGATGTTGTGTTTCGGATAACCTTATGACTATGCCCTGTGCGATTGCAACTTAGGTTCGCACGACATCACGCCCGGGGGACGACTATCGATTCCACAAAATTGGGGCGTGACATGGCCTCTTTGTGGTTCATCTTCTGACCTCGAACGGCGGAACTCCTGGCGGGCTGAAAGTAACCTTCCCTTTATGGCAGTCTATTACAGCAAACTGCTCACTCATCCAGTCGATGCCGAGGACTACATCAAATCCGGGCATTGGCATCACTAGAAGTCGAGCCCTAAGCTCCTCCTCAGTTATAGTGATAGGGCACTGCGGCGTAGGCTGGCTTGGACACGTCTCGTATCCGTTTAAAAAAAAAAAATGGGTACGGGTCGTGACAATCCACCATCTCACTAACTGGCACTAATCCTCCTCCTGTCATAATCTGACAGTTCCTCCTAGTGGGCTTAGGTGTGAAGCCGTGTCTATGCAGAAACTCATATGGTATAAAGCTATGTGTGGCTCCAGAATCAAACAACGCAGTGGCAGGAAATGAATATAAAATGATAGAACCTGTAATAACATCTGGGGTTGCCTTATCCTCCTCAACTGCGGCCATGACGTAAGCACGACCCTGCTGTGGTCCTCCTCTCTTCTGCTGCTGGTGCTGTGCAAATCTCTGCTGCTGAGGTGGTAGAGCTGGCCCTCCTCTCTGGGGTACAGCAGGTAGTGCTCTGGGTGGTGCAGGTGGTGGTCCTCCTGCTCCTCGGGGTCCTCTTGCTAGTCTAGTTGTGGCCTGCTGGCAGACTCTCATCTGATGAGCGTCTGATCCGCAGAATAAGCAAAGTCCGAGCCTCTTACGACAGACCTCCACGTAGTGTCCTGGCTGATGACAGCATGTGCAAGTGACCCCCCTTGTCACACCCCGATCCCACTAGGGCCGTCTTGCTTGGATCCCTGCGGGATCGTTCGTCCTCGCTAAGGCGTGATGTCGTACAAGCCTAAGTTGTGTTTGCACAAGGCTATGTACCTGCACAGTACAACTAGTCAAGCAAAAACACACGCATGCACCCATTCATTGCAGAAAACCAAATATTGGACACAGAGATTTGAAATAAAAATACTTCTTTTATTGATAAATTTGATAGGAATACAAGTACAAAGCTTTGCAAACTCAGATTGCCTTATATTGGCTACATGATTCTCTTTAAAACTCTCTTTTTAAAGTAGTCGCAATGCCCATACATCATATTCCTTTATTATATGCTGGAAATGAAAAGATACCTTCAAAGGAAAAAAAAAACTTACAACTTGATTGGAAAAGAAAATGAAACTTCGATGCAGTCCACGAGCTCTACTGGGCTAGACGAGCTTCAGTGCCTCACTTGAATTCCTCCTGTCTCCTTTTGCTTTCTGAAAAGGATGCCCACAACGTGGGTCAGCACACGCCATGTACTGGCGAGCGGCTTTTGGTCGAACTCGTAAATCTCTGTACTAAATCAACATGTGGAGCTAACATTTACTAGTGATCTTTCTACTTGTGTAGGTTCTTTTTAACAATATGTAAGAACATGATAGTAGAATATATCATAAGCAACTTACCAACGACGACAGTCATCCCTGCACAAAAACATGTTAGCATAATTTGCATAATGAGTAACTCATGTTTCATTCATGCAGATATTGAAGTTGTAATTCAGGTCATGCAGGTGGACTATTCTACATGTTGGTCCATGGGGTATCTCCATGATTAGCCGATATGACTCTCCGGTTCAGTTCGTCGCTAAGGACTCAGATATCGACTCCCATTTTCACATGGAGGCCCTAATCTCCCCTAGGTCGAGCGGTTCCAGGTGCCCCCAGATACTACCCGAGAGAGAAATATTTTCCTCATATACAAGTTGTCCGAGACGAAATGCATGCTCTAGCCGTTCTATCAGATGAGACACATTTGGACTTATGCACAGATATACGACACGTTCATTTTGTGCCTTCTTGTTCATCTCAACACGTACAAGTTCGTCTGTACATGTCTATATTTTAAGCATACTTAGTAACTGAACAGATGATCATTATTATGGAGCAGATAGAGTAGCAATACATAATCTTGTATTTGATTCAATTCAATTATCTTCTCTTATCTTTTGTTGATGTGGTATAGTTGATCATAGGGACAAGGCAACAGAGTAGACTAGAGATCATTTTTATTAGGCGTACAGATCAATGTTTGTTCGGTTGAAGCAACTCACCGAGATGAATCTTAGTTGATAGAAGGAGGGGCTTCACACGCCGTTCACAAACAGTTCACGCGTCCTACATTGGCACCAACAGTTGATTAGCATACTTCGATATCTTTCACTTAAGATTTAGAATGGGTGCAAAATGCGATAAAATCGAACAATGAAAACCAATCATCGAAAACCAATACGAAAACGTATTCATCAAAACCAAGCAGCGAAAAAAAACATTCAGCAAAACTCTTGGATTCTTTTCAATAGAAGCTAATCCATCAATTGAAAAGGTTCATTGCATTTCATCCGTGATTAATCGATACCGGCAAAGGTTTCCCCGAATACTCAGTTCAAGACTGAGTCAGCAATCCGTAGGTATTACATAGTGGACTACGTGGAGCGGGACACTACACCCCTACTGTCTCTGATGCTGAACTACTGGAACTCTGGCGGGACGATGCTGAATTGCTGCCGACTGTGGTGGCTTCGTCTGAGTCTGAATCTGAGTCATCTTTGCCGGTACCTGATAGCTGCTACTGTCGATGTCCCTATCCCTCTTGGGCCTCAGGTCCATCTCCTTCTCTATAGCCTGAACAGTCTTGAGGATGCTCGAATACGTTATCGCCTGGCTGATCGCCACTGCATACTGTAACTCTCTGGTGAGGCCCTTCTTGAACCTCCATGCCATCTCCTATGGCGTGCCGACTAGGTTCTCTGCGAACCTGCTGAGTCGCGTAAACTCTGACGTATACTCTGTCACCGTCATGGTCCCCTGCTGCAAGGCCTCAAACTGCATCCGAAGCTCGCCTCGCTCAATATCGGGGAAGAACTTCTCCTTGAACAGAGTTTTGAAGCCTGCCCAAAGAACCTGGGGCGCAGCTAACTGGGGCTCCTCTTGGTACCAGGCTCTGGTAAGATCAAAAAGTCGTATACTCGCAACTTTCACCTTTAAGTCATCAGGAATCCTCGCCATCTTTAGAGTCTGCTCCGTATTTTCCAGCCACTCATCCGCATATACAATCCCCTCATGGCCCCAGAAATCCATCGAACAGAGGTTCTGGTAGTCCCTGGCAGTCACTGGTCTCGGTGCTGCTGGTGCTGGAGGTGTTACCGGTGCTGGTGCTGGAGGCTCTCGAGTCCTGAGTGCATCAACGACTGTCGCTCTGAACTATGCAGCCTGGTGGTTCTGGGCCTCCAGGAACTGCTGGAACATGGCCAGGACCTCAGGCAAGCGTATATACTGATTGTTACCATCTCCGATAGTTTTTTTTATATGTCACACATATGTCTTGCTGCTTGTTGACACGATCGTCACATGAATACTAGTTTCATAGAATTATAGTACATTTTGACTGTCCTTTACATATTTTCTTACTGCAATTAATTCCGTGAGTACTAGCTGGGCGGGGAAATATCTTAGTAGATGTGTGAACTACCCATTCTATCCCAATGATGTCTATTCATGAATAATAGCATCTGCACATGACACGTGCAGGTGTCAGATTTACCCCTTAGCCGTTCACACATCGAACATGAAATTTCAACACACGTAGATAGTTTTATTTCAGTCATTTCATCTTGTCTTGCCACTTGCCATGTCACCATGATCTACATATTTGTTTTCTAGTAGATATTTCCTATTGATAGAGTTTACATGTCTTTTTCCATTATACCATGATGCTAGTTACTTCCTAGTTTCATTCCCATATGTTACATACATGTTTATGATTCTGTTGGAGTTCGGATAGTGGTCATATGTGTACTTGTTCCATTCCTGACTGGAAAACCAATATTTTAGGTGATGAGTTAGAGGAGTTCTGTTCCACTTACTATGAGCAGACGGTGGACCCTGATCTGAGCATGCAGGAGGACTTGGATGCGGGGCTACCCTCGGTAGGAGACTTTTAGCTAGATATTATTCCATAGAGCACGAGTTGCTTGCAGAAACTCTTTTATTTATTGTACTTCACTTTTGATTGTGGATTATGAGAGTTGAGTAGTGGACATCCTTTTGGTACATTTTGGTTATATTGAGATTATTTTATCTACCATATTTTCGTTTCTATACTTTGTGATCTCTTTTCAGTTATTAGTTTGTTTCTCTCATCATGGTCATTGTATATATAATTTCTTGTTGCGGATTGATATGCAAATTTGGTCTTTGTAGAAATCTATAAACTGCGTGGTTGTATTTGATAAATTATGGAGATGACTAGACAACATTATGTAGCTTCCCTTCCCGAAAAATTTTTTAAAATATTTTTTTATTATTTATTTGATTTAAATAGTGATTTTAGAATTTTATAAACGTTTATTTAGTTAATTATTACGGTAGATGACTTTAGCCATGATGGAGTTCTGAAGTACAAGACGACTAGGAATCATGGCACGGATAGTGCAGTGGCGTGCCTTGACCAGTGTATTAGCCATGCCAAGGAAGGCCAAGCCATAGAGATGTCATAATTAGGAAAACCAGGCCAAGTTGTAGCATGACCATTATAAATAAGTTTTATTAAATATTATTAGATTTATGGAGTTTGCAGGAACCCGGTTGAACCAAGTTAGTCCGAACTGGGCCAAACCAAATCCAAGCCCAGGTAGGCATGTAGTGGAGCCAGGTACGACCTTGTAGACATGTTTGGTAAGTGCAAGTATTTTTGTACATATTTTGGAATTGGTAATTATTTTCTAAGAATATTTATTATACGTAAATTATAGGTATTATTAATATTAAACAGCATATTAGAATATTTATACGATTTTCTGGGGCACAGTAATAGGAGTTTATGATATGCCCATCCAGGAGCCACTATTGAATTATTTTAACAACTAGTGGAATTATTATTATTATTGTGGTTATTGAGTATAAACTATTTATTATAATTAGTTATTATTAATTTATTCCTTATCAAAAGAATAAATATTTGCGTGTATGTGTATTTATATAAATATATGTATGTATGTATATGGGTCTATGTGTATTTATATGTAAATATATTATATATATATATGTATACGAGTGTATACATATTTATGTATATGCATATACATAGATATTGTATACGGGTGTATATATATATAAATATTATATGTGTGTATTGTGTGTGTATTAAATATATTATACATATGTATATGTGGGTATATATATATATATATATATATATATATATATATATATATATATATATATATATATATATATATATATTTTTTTTTTTTTTTTTTTTTTTTTTTTTGAACACAGACAATTTTATTGAAAAGACAATTTTATATATATATATATACACAGACAATTTTATATATATATATATATATATATATATATATATATATATATATATATATATATATATATATATATATATATATATATATATATACAAGTACAAATGTATTTATGTGTATTTATGTATTTATATGTATATATATTATATATTTATGTATATGGGTGTATAAAAATATATATATATATATGCATATACACAGACAATTTTATATATATATATATATATATATATATATATATATATATACAAGTACAAAAAAAAAAATATATATATATATACAAGTACAAATATATAATATATATACATATAAATACATAAATACACATAAATACATTTGTACTTATATATATATATATATATATATATATATATATATATATATATATATATATATATATATATTAGAAAAGGGTAAATAAAAACAAAACAAATTAAGCCCTGGCCAATCAGCCCAGCCAAGAGCCTAGCCCGGCCCAGCCCGCTGCAAACCCATACCCAATAAGCCGGCCCAGCCTTTCCCCTCTCCAACCGAGAGCTGTGTTGCAACCAGGCCCAACAGGAAGTCCCCGACCCCTGTGGGAACGAAACCGACTGTTCTATATATATATTGTTTATAACGAGTAAGGAAACGGATCGAAACCCTAATCCTAAGTCGTGCAGACGCCAGGCCGACCCCCCCCACGAAGAGAGCGCACCCCCATCCACATTCGCGCGCCGCCCTGGGCCACCGCCAGCCGGCAGACGCACGGCCGAGCACGGTTAAACAGGACAGCAACCGACAATGACAGCCGCTGTGGAACGCCATCTTACAGGTCCTGTTTCTCCCCCATCGTTTAATCGATTTCCCTTCCAATTGATTCTTTTGAATCACAACATATACACCTAGAAACCTGACTAATTAGTTTGTATAGGATCGGATTCGATTAGACCGTAAATCGATACAAAAATCGACGTAAAAATAGTCCCAAAAAAAAGAACATTGGTTGGTTTGAACACCGTTTTCGAAGGCGACAAATCGCCAATCCTTTGACTGTCCCAAAAATCTAATTTAATAGGTTTTTAGTCAACCCATACAGCTTCAAAATGCTGTTTACGGATTTTAAATTCATCTAGTATACATCAAGGAATACCGATTTGAAAATCATGAAAAATATGTTTCGAAAACTAGAAAAAACCTCTGATACGATGTGCGTCCCGCCAATCCGGACGACGTGGTCACGAACCGAAAGCATCGAAAGCTGCGTAACGGCTTCGTGGTCATGTGGGCTTTGACGGAATTCAAATTGGTCGCGTGTACGCGACGAATTTGATGCGTATCCGTCGAAATTTACCATATCGGCCTCTTTGCAAATTCTCTAATTACCTTGTGCACGCTCGTCAGATCGAGACGAAACTTGCACCAACAGGACCGTATCATTTTTCTGGTCCTGTATGCCAAGTTTGGTCCGATTCTGCGACAGTTGATAAAATTGCCGTTTTGCGGGCCCTACGGTCCGACTCAAAGGGTGATTTTGTGCACGGCCCGCCGGAATCCAACTTTGGACATATGGTTGGGTTCGTATCGTAAAATCGGATCCGTAGACATATAGTTTGACGACTTTAGAGACCATTGATTCTGACACGCTTTTCGATGCAAAGCGGATCCAACGGCGGACATCATTTTTGCCCAAAATTATCGTTTTGCCCCTGTGTCCAGAATTGGACTTAAGGACAGGCAATTTTAGCTAATTTGACTATTCTGAGACTGTTGGCATTGTCTGTTTCAGCTTTCGGAGACAGTTGTGATGACTTGGACTTCGTGGTTTATCGGTTGACTATATATTTGTTGGATCTGCGTGCAACCTCCAGGCAAGATACCTTGCCTCCCTCTACAGTTTACTTACATGCATATTTATATTATTATACAGTTTATTAGTTGATTATTTATACGTGATTTGTATATCATGCATGCTAGTATATATATAGCCTTGTTTATAATTAGCTTTGTAGTTCATACTGGATATACGTATATATATAGTTCTTGTTCGTAGTTAACTTTGTAGTTCATTTTGGTTTGGTTTCTCGTGTATTGTGATTGGGTCGTGTCGTGTCATCACTTGTACTTGGACTGAGTCGTATCGTGTCATAGGATTGATTAAGTCATATCGGAACTGCTTTACCTCCTTGTCTTGAAAGCTTGAAGCTAACCTGCGAGTCCACATTAGGGACGAGAGTTAGTAGTTAAGCTAACTTGCGAGCCCACACCAGGGGCGAGAGTTAGTAAGCTAATCTGCGAGTCCACATTAGGGACAAGGGTTAGTAGTTAAGCTAACTTGCGAGCCCACACCAGGGGTGAGAGTTAGTAAGCTAATATGCGAGTCCACACTAGGGACGAGGGTTAGTAGTGTATGGTTCACACCTGCGAGTCCACACTAGGGACAAGGGTGATGCTAGCCTGCGAGTCCACACTAGGGACGAGGGTTAGTAGTGTATGGTTCACACCTGCGAGTCCACACTAGGGACGAGGGTGATGCTAGCCTACGAGTCCACACTAGGGGCGAGGGCTAGTAGTTGTTCAAACCTGCGAGTCCACACTAGGGACGAGGGTTTGAGTATTCGATTGGTTATCCATTGACATCGTGATATCATGTTCTTTTGTTCTTCTCCAGCAATTCGTCCAGGCGTAGTGGTTCTTCCAATCGTGTATAGTCGTATTTTCGTGCGGATTGGTCTTTTTCCGTTTATTTCCTGTATTTTTCTTTATTGCATGATAAACTGCTAGATAGGCATGTTTTTATGTATCTTGCTATGTCCCCTGAGGACCTGATGATCTCTTCAGGTTAGTTATTGCGTGGAGTTAGTTAGCAGCTCTGGATGGCGGATGATTACGACACTTGTAGGGTCCGGATGTGATGATATTGCTTGCGGGATTCAGGTATTGATACCAGATTTTATCCAGTTCATCCAGCTCGTGTTTTCCTTTCATCATTATGACATATCATATTTATTGATTCAGTTTATAGACTTATGTTATTTCTTGGAGTCTAATCGGACATGCATGCTAGTGGGCTGCAGACCACGACCCATACTTGTTCATTATTGATATTTTATTCTTATTGTGGATTGAGATATAGATTTAATTGCCATGATTTGGCAGTATACCATAGCCTTGACAGCGTTTACGTATTCGAGTCGGGCTGGAGTCCGCTTGATGCGTAGCTGGCTTGCTCACGAGCTCGCGTCCGAAAAGCGGGTGCGGGTCGTGACACGTTCTACCGCCGATACTACGGCGTAGGCTGGACGTACCAACGGCTCATGCCCAAATTTTGGGTGTGGTTCGTGACAGCCTCCGGGCTCATGCCCGTAATAAGTGTCACAGATAGCCCCCAACTCACCTGCAACATATCATAGTCAGGAGCAGAGCTAAGTATATCCAAGGAATGAACATGAACATCATGGTATGGAAATAAATACAGGAAAATATAAAGTACAAGAAATGAGAACATGACATGAAACCTGAACATGAATATTGAAAAGTAAATACAGGGAACATGAAATAAAACCTGAACATGAAATACACAATGATCCTGATGTGTGCAATATATCGAAATACATCCAGAGTGCGTGATCAGCTTGGGTAGATTCAGGGAACATAAAATGGTACGGCTTCGGTTCCATGTGCACGATGTGGGGCCTAAGTTATTTACATGAATAGTAACTTGGGTTTGATCATACATCTGCAGTATTTCCCCTCTTAGACTCAAGTAAACTCAAGGAACAAGATACAAGACAATCTCGTGAAACATTGTGTCAACCAGGAGATACAAGCATGAATAAAAGACATGAAGTAATGGACAAGTCCGAGGAGTATACTTGCCTTGCTCAGGGTGATCAAGTGGGGATAGTAATGCTGGATATCCTCCTGTTTAATTAAGTACAAGTTGATTAATTTCTAATCATTAATACTAGCTATTCCCAATTCTATTTAAGGCTAGCTTATAAAATATTTATAAATGTACTAGTTGTACATTGCATTAGTTGTCTACTGAGTAACATTCAAAACACATTTAATACAAAATGGCTATAAGAATTTGCCAACCATTCCCACTACCAACCACAGAATCATGCTAATACTAAAGCCTAAACTTGCTTTCCTCTAGTAGCTCTAATCCTAGAAGAAATCAATTTGGCCATGTAGAATCAAGCCTATGTACTAAACACCACAGCATCTATACAACTCTACTGTGCTTAACAAATTAATTAACAGTTAAAGAAATAAATCATGCCCCAGATTCCTGCCAACACAACACCTAGCCATCCCATCCCATATTACTCACAACACACAGCAAGAAGGAAACTAAAAATGAACTTCTCAACAAAACTTAATACTAATCATAAAATATCAAGATCATAAAAAGACTGGGTTTAAATTCAACTCTTTAAAAAATAACAAACTCCACACTATTAATTACAAGAAAATAATATAAGGAAATAAATCTACAACCAAATCGAATTAGTATAGAAATCAGTCATTGCCTCAACTTTGGACCCCTAGATTGGTTGTTCGAACACAATTCTTAACTAAAAATGATCACGACTGGACTCGAGGCATCCAGGAGGACACGAACCCAACATGAAACGAACTAGTAAGATCCCGAACACGAACATGCAAAATGCATCACCCTGAAACCAGCTACAAGGATACACCTCATGAACAGGTACTCAATACGACATGCCTGGACACTTCATCACACGAACGAGTACAGTAGGTCCTCGAACACGGCTCAAATATCATAAGGAGCAGACATGAACATGCAAAACGCAACGCAGAAACAATACTGGTATTACGACCAAATCAAAACTAATTAAATCAAGAATTTAAAGAGAAAATTACCTGATAGAATAGATCGATGAAGAGGACATGTAACTTCCAATTTCGGACACGATCTTATTAAGATCTGTATCAACAACAGGACACACAACAAAAGGATTGATTCACAGTGAACAACTAATTCAAGAAATGCTCCCAAATTCAAGAATAAATCAAGTACTCACCGTTGGTTGATGCCTACCGAACATAAACTTGATCAATAAGCAGTTCAGTACAACTCTGTAACGCCCTAGTCCCAAAATACGTAGGACTAGGTACATAGACATGCCAGCTGTATACGTATGAAGTTTACTCCAATATATGGAAACCTCGCATGAATACGTAAGCTGTAAAATGCAGTGAACAAAGAGTAATCCAATCTTATCCACACAAATGAAAGAATAAAGAATATTATATAATCAACTATGAATTATCATTGGTACATGTAGTTGGGCGGAGACAAATCTACTACCAACTATGAAAAGAGATACATAATAAAAGAAAGAGTTCGGCGAGCGAAGTGAATACGATATAAGTGCAATCATCCTCGAAGACATAAAGATGATCATGGCCACGGCTAGAACATCTGCGAAAAACAAGAGCACACCTGGCGAGATAACCAGGTCCTCAGAGGGACGTAACAAGATACATAAAGAACATGCCATAATAAACTGAATATATAATATGTCACAAACCAAAATAAGTGACAAGACAACAATAAGGTAATCTAACCGTACTACTGTGTTCATGCAGTTAAGAACAAATCTCCAACGCATGGGTATCTGGCTCAGGAGCAGTAATCTCATGTATGGTCCCATCAGGATACCAGGGACCTCAAAGCATAATATTCCTCGAATGTCAGAGGCCAGCAGGATCAGTAATAGGAAAGTGCATAAGGACCCATACGTTAAGGAACTATTTTTCTCACCCAATGCCTAACAGAGTCACATCCATGACTCATATACCTCTACTAACTGCTAAGTCTCCTAGCATGCCTTTATTAGCAGTTCGCCCTAACGCATGCACATGGGGGATCAGCCCACACACAAGGACCTCTATATGCTACTCATCTCACACATCCTCGTGGTACAACTGTGTCAAGGTATATGCGATACACTACAGACGGTAGCCCCTTAAATCTAGGTTCATATGCAATCAAAGGATAATAACAAAGTACACTAGTAATCACTGAGCATGTAGTAAATCAAGAATTGCAAGAACTGAAAATAATGAACATTAATATGTAATAAATGCAGACTGAATATAAACAGTTTAATGGCAAGGTATCTTGCCTGGTGTGTCGCCTAGTGGTGCGATGTTCTGTCATGTCTCAATAGTCCAATAGCCACGATCGAGGCGTAGGGGTCCGAATCCGCAAGAAAATGGGAAAGCATGATTTAGTCACGATTAATGGTGGTAATCGAGAAGAATTTGTGAATATAGATTCATCCACTAATTTTAGAAAATATTTTTATCATACTATTACGTAAATACTTGAAAATACTGTATATATACAATATGGAAGAATACATTTTTATTAATCAATTAAACCCTTAGACAATAGTAGAGAATTTTAAAATTTGTTTTTAGGCAAGAAGCTCCAAGTTTGTAAAAATAGACTTTTTAGATAAAACTGCATAAAAGTATTTAAGTAATTGTTCGGAAATATCAAGAAGTCATTTAGGCCAAGAAATATAACTTTATCGAATATATAATTTTTTAGATAATTACGAAAATCAAAAGAAATATTTTGATACTGAAACTAGATTTTTGTCACGATAACTTTTGCTCAAGCTATATTTGAAAACACCCTAACATAATATAATTTGAAATCAACATACGTAAAACCCTAGTGTTATGATTTTGGAAAATATTATCTATCACTAACTTTTGAGTAACAAAATAGACAATAAATATTTAAGTAACAAAATAGTATTAATACTAATAGTAGCATTCTTAACAGAATGTAGAAAAATAACCAATTAAATATTTAACTCAAATTTACCTATAACATTTTCAGTAACAATAATAATAATACTAATAATAATAATAATACTAATAATATAAACTATAATAATGATGATGATGATGATAATAATAATAATAATAATAATAATAATAATAGAAAACATCACTGTTCCTTAAAAGAAAGAAAGATGAAAAGGGGGTGGAGAGAAAGAAATGAGAAAGGGGGCTGACCTGGCGAGAAAGGGGGAAGCGGCGAGAGAGACTCACCGCAGTGTTGTCGGAGGCCGGCGTCCGCTGCCGCAGCGGGGAAGCAGTGGCCGTAGTGCTGCGGGGAACAAAAAGAGGGATTCTCGCCTGAGACGGTGCAGTCCATGCGCCGGCGATGGATCGAGGGGGGTTTTGCGTCGGCGGTTGCGGAGGTGCGGTCGGCGCCAAGTTTTGGGGGCGCACCTGTCGCGGAGGCGGCGGCCGTGAGGGTGGCATGCTGGGCTTTGGTGGAAGAGTTAGAGCAACTGGCGGCGGCGCGAAAGGAGTGGACGCGCGCTGAGGGCGGAGCGGCTGCCGGACCTTGGCGAGGTGGCGAGGCCCAACGGCGGCGGATGGCTCGGCGCCCTCGGGTCGGAGCGGGTCGCTCGACCAGGTAGGACACCGCACGCTCGGGTGCGACACTCGGCCAGGAACGAGGCACAGCAGTGGCGGTCGTGACGGACGACGGAGGTTAGGGCTTCTATTTTCTTTTTCTTTTTTTGTTTGTTTGGTGCTGAGGTTGAGAGGTTGGTCGTCGGGACTGTGCCGGGTTTGTGGGTGGCCGAGTGGCGGAGATGTCTGGATGGCGGTGGTGATGACTGGTGACGAGACGGTGGCGGCGGTGGTTCTGTGTGGAGGGCCGCGGGAGTCGGGGAGGGTGATTGTGGTGGCGGAGTGTGTCGACAAAGGAGGGGGCTTAGTCTTAGATGGGAAATCGAG
Organism: Iris pallida; assembly: GCA_029216955.1. Taxonomy (NCBI): domain Eukaryota; kingdom Viridiplantae; phylum Streptophyta; class Magnoliopsida; order Asparagales; family Iridaceae; genus Iris; species Iris pallida. The sequence continues at coordinate 14,852,836 of JANAVB010035617.1, forward strand.
GGTCGGGGTGATTGACAGGGAAGGAGGTGATGGCAGTACGATTGATGCCGAAGAGATGTCCTACGTTGGGGGTCGACAGGGATGTTGTTGGTGGCAGCGGTGGATAGGAAACGACGAGGGTGGAGATGGATTGTGTCCGGGGTTGTCGGGCACGGAGGAACAATGTATTTGTACAATAAGAATATAGTGGATGAGACAGGAGGACACCGACACGATGCACGATTTGGTTGTGGATGGAAAATTTATGAAGGAATTTGTGAATGGTAGAAATATAAGGATGAGTACCTCTCCTTATATAGGAGGTGGAAATTCCCAGTTGGATAAAGATTTGAATTAATTATAAAAAAAACTAGTAGGTAAATATTATTTGACTCAAATCAATTTAAACTAATCCTTTATAAATAAAATTTAAATCCATCCCAAACAATTGTGAAGAAATCCTGTCTTTTAAATTAAAATCCCATAACAATCTCATTAAAATTTGATCTCCATAATTATAAAAATTTAAGCCAAACATTATTTTCAAAATATGTTTTCCAATAATAAATTTCAAAAATTTAAGTTAAATATTTAATAGTAATAGGAAAACTTCATAATACCTTTTTAATAAATAAGTTAAATAATATATATTTAATTATATTTTCTAGTATACTGTATTTAATAAAAGAGGAAATATCGTTTATACTATATAAATGAAAGGCCTTTTTATAAATAAAATAATAACTTGAAATTTTGGTATGATAGATAAAAATAATTCTTATATATATTATTTTGAAACTATAAAAATAGAAAGAAAACATTTTTCTAAAAATATGTACGCTCGTACATATTCGCACTCGACGAGCAATTACGAAAAACACAATTTTGCGCGCGATGTACAATACGACATTGAGACGTACGAAATAAACAATTAAAATAAATTCAGTACCAAATTTATAAAGAAAAAAAATAGTTGAAATTTAGGGGTTTTACATCCTACCCAACTTAAAAGAATTTCGTCCTCGAAATTTAGAAATAGGTTGGGTACAAGTGTTTAACGATAAAAAAGTTCTAACAATTTATTTGGCGAGGCAGGGAAGCGGTGCTTAACATAAATATGCAGTTAGAAAGTCATGAATTCGTGAAATAGGAAAATAATTCACGAATATGGTAATGGACGAGGGTCGCTAGCTAAGACAATCATGATAACACAATTCGAGAAATAATAAGGCATTGGGTGGATCAAGGAGAATAACTTAGGGACTTGGGAGGTATTGTTCCTTGAGAAAATATGGTCGTTTGGGTTTAGGTTTGATTAAGGAAATGATTTGAATCATTCTTAAGTCTCAAGAATGATTAGAAAGTCGTGATAATGAATCTAGTGTCACGAGGAGGATGATTCACTCAAGATGGGGTTACAGTCACATCGGTTGGTAACTGGCTAACTATCTTGGCAATAGACAGTGGACAACTAAGAGAATAAAAGTACGGGTGTTTGTCTTTCTAAAACAGGTGAAAGGCAAAAATGAAGAGTTCGAAGAAGACATTATTGAATTCGAATGAGTGGTTCAAAGACGACTGAATAAGTTCCAAAAAGAAATTGCCAAGGCAGTCGTGGGTGAGACTCTAGGGCCAAGTTTAACTATGTCTCCATCCATGTTAAACAATGTACAAAAAGCGAACCAAGTGCACTATGGTTGATCAGACCATAAACTGTCGGTTCTGATTAGACAATGTATTAGTGGGCGCCCACAATAAACATATGTCACGAACAAGCTCGATAAAGAGTAAGCTTGCAAAACTAGACTAATATAGCAACATAAGATAGTCAAAATATAAGCAGTGGATGATGAAGAAAATTAAATAGTCGAAGACCCTTTAAAATTGAGTCTTGTCGAAGTTCGGGCCTATGCAGTGGCTCTAGTGTTTCCTTATCTATGACTTGGTTGGTTAAATGGGTTAGAGTCCTGCAAATTCTACAATCTAAGTAAGCTTATCCATATGGGTCACAAGGGCAAGGGCTTGTTAGGTTGTGAGGTACTCTACCCAACTTACAAGAGTTAAACTAGTGGTGTGATGGGATAATGGGTATGGCACAAGTTAAGCATTTAAGGAATCACGTAGAACATAATCATATATCGGTCGAAGGATTTGAGTCGAGGTTGAGTCCATATATGTAGCCAAAAGTATATCGATATCATGGTAAGGGTTATAGTTTAGTCTTTATGATCCGAAAGTCGTACCATAAAAATAGAGTACAAGGGGACGTGTTTTAGTGGGACATGATATACCTAGATGAAGGTGAGCTCTTCTACGTCTTGCATGTGAAATTGGTTGGAATGAAAAGTCTAGTGTTGTGCTCCAAATATCAAAGTCACGAGTGGTGACACCAAAGGATCTAAAATAGAAAGTGGGAGTTCATAAGGTACTAGTTAATGCATAAAAATAAAAGGTTAAAGCACGAAATAAAGATAATTTAGGAAAGCTCGCAGATCAAGTTAAAGATAAGTTAGAGACTCAGTTTCTAGAGAGAAGGTAGCCTTATAGATAAGGGTATGGTCAAGGGGATGATTCTAATCATTTGTAAATTTCAAATAATTATATGGTCACGATAAAAATCTAGATTTGAGGGATGGTCGAGTGGGTCAAGATAAAGATATAGTTATACAGTTTGGTCGATGACTAACTATACTTGTGTATATGTCATATCATAATCATAGGTGGTATGACAACTTATTGTGGAATACTTGCATCTCATTAGGGTGACCTTGCTTGTTTCTTGGTCCTTCACCAATATATGATCTAATATTACAATTTTAAGTTTCTCAATAGTTTCTCAATAAAATTCTCAAGATACTCCACCAAAATTTCTAATTATCTTAGGCTGTCAAGTTTAATCAAAATCTAAATCTCTATTCAACCTCGAAATAGTCCTTGTATATCGCAAATTGAACATACCCTCTTTTTTTCTTTTTTTTTACCAAAATTTAAATATCCATAATCAAAGCTTTAACTCGAAATCTAAATAACTTTATAAATCATAGATCATATGACACAATTTGAAATTTGAATTTTTCCTTCAAAGTCGATTTCATATCTTCCAAAATATTTTAAACAAATTTTTTTACCATCATCTCTTCAAACTCAAAATTAAATAAACTTATAAATCGTACGCGCAGTTTAAGACCTCAAGCTCTCCCCCTTCTAAACTTTCGTCTTCTCTAGTCGTCTACAAAATCATAATTTAAACTCTTTAAATAATCTCGAGATAAACTTTATCATATTACAATCCAACTTGAACCTAACCGTAAATCATGTGTCACAATTTCAAGATGTTTCTCAAATCGGTTTTATATTCCAATAAATCATAAACTATTTTGCAATTTCCAAAAAATCATAAATCATAAATTTGTTTTCTCGATCTAGCTATCTTATTGTGTATACTACCTTGTAATAGCAAAATAAAATTCCAACTATCCTTTAAAGGCGGTAATATGCTACTACCCAACTTGGAATTAACTAAACCTTAAAATCATACTTTTAGGAAAATGTCTTTATAACTCAAATAAGACGTCAATGTACACTAATAGTCAATGTAATCTTCCTAGCCATGTGTTTGACCTATGAGCATATAATAGTGTAGTCATCTTCCTAACTGTCACTAAGCACGAAAGACAAGAATTTACGGTAGAAAGAGTTCAAGCAGGATGCAAATCAAGGATGGTAACGAGAGTTCAAAACTTGAAACAAGAAAGGAGGTCAAGCTTGTGGATGAGATTCCTAGACACTAATCCTATATTGAAGGCTCACATCGGTACAATTACGTAACCGAAGTGACAAGCTCGACCTGCATAGGCCAGCACAAAAACATGTAATGTCCCAGTCCCAAAATACGTAGGACTAGGTACATAGACATGCCAGCTGTATACATACGAAGTATACTCCAATATATGAAAACCTCGTATGAATACATAAGCTGTAAAATGCAGTGAACCAAGAGTAATCTAATCTCATCCACATAAATGAAAGAATAAAGAATATCATATAATCAACTATGAATTGTCATTGGTACATGTAGTTGGGCGGAGACAAATCCACTACCAACTATGAAAAGAGATACGTAATAAAAAAAAGAGTTCGGCGAGCGAAGCGAAGACGATCAAAGTGCAATCATCCTCGAAGACATAAAGATGATCATGGCTACGGCTAGAACACCTGCGAAAGACAAGAGCACACACCTGACGAGATAACCAGGTCCTCAGAGAGACGTAACAAGATACATAAAGAACATGCAATAATAAACTGAATGTATAATATGTCACAAACCAAAATAAGTGACAAGATAACAATAAGGTAATCTAACCGTACTACTGTGTTCATGCAGTTAAGAACAAACCTCCAACGCATGGGTATCTGGCTCAGGAGCAGTAATCTCAGGTATGGTCCCATCAGGATACCAGGGACCTCAAAGCATAACATTTCTCGAATATCAGAGGCCAGCAGGATCAGTAATAGGAAAGTGCATAAGGACCCATACGTTAAGGAACTGTTCTTCCCACCCAATGCCTAACAGAGTCACATCTATGACTCATATACCTCTACTAACTGCTAAGTCTCCTAGCATGCCTTTATTAGCAGTTTTCCCTAACACATGCACATGGGGGATCAGCCCACACACAAGGACCTCTACATGCTACTCATCTCACACATCCTCATGGTACAACTGTGTCAAGGTATATGCGATACACTACAGACGGTAGTCCCTAAAATCTAGGTTCAAATGCAATCAAAGGATAATAACAAAGTACACTAGTAATCACTGAACATGTAGTAAATCAAGAATTGCAAGAACTGAAAATAATAAACAGTGACATGTAATAAATGCAGACTGAATATAAACATTTTAATGGCAAGGTATCTTGCCTGGTGTGTCGCCTGGTGGTGCGATGTTCTATCATGTCTCAATAGTCCAATAGCCACGATCGAGGCGTAGGGGTCCAAATCCGCAAGAAAATGGGAAAGCATGATTTAGTCACGATTAATGGTGGTAATCGAGAAGAATTTGTGAATATAGATACATCCACTAATTTTAGAAAATATTTTTATCATACTATTACGTAAATACTTGAAAATACTGTATATATACAATATGGAAGAATACATTTTTATTAATCAATTAAACCTTTAGACAATAGTAGAGAATTTTAAAAATTGTTTTTAGGTAAGAAGCTCCAATTTGTAAAAATAGACTTTTTAGATAAAACTGTATAAAAGTATTTAAGTAATTGTTCGGAAATTTCAAGAAGTCATTTAGGCCAAGAAATATAACTTTATCGAATATATAATTTTTTAGATAATTACGAAAATCAAAAGAAATATTTCGATACTGAAACTAGATTTTTGTCACGATAACTTTTGCTCAAGCTATATTTGAAAATACCCTAACATAATATAATTTGAAATCAACATACGTAAAACCCTAGTGTTATGATTTTGGAAAATATTATCTATCACTAACTTTTGAGTAACAAAATAGACAATAACTATTTAAGTAACAAAATAGTATTAATACTAATAGTAGCATTCTTAACAAAATGTAGAAAAATAACCAATTAAATATTTAACTCAAATTTACCTATAATATTTTCAATAACAATAATAATAATACTAATAATAATAATAATACTAATAATATAAACTATAATAATGATGATAATAATAATAATGATAATAATAATAATAATAATAATAATAATAATAATAATAATAATAATAATAGCAAACAACATTGTTCCTTAAAAGAAAGAAAGATGAAAAGGGGGTGGAGAGAGAGAAATAAGAAAGGCGCTGACCTGGAGAGAAAGGGGGGAAGCGGCGAGAGAGACTCACCGCAGTGTTGTCGGAGGCCGGCGTCCGCTGCCGCAGCGGGGAAGTAGTGGCCGTAGTGCTGCGGGGCGCGGGAAGAGGGATTCTCGCCTGAGACTGTCACGACCCGCACCCACTGTGAGGGTACGAGTACGTAACAGCGCCCAGCCTACGCCGTAGTGTTGGCGGTAGAACGCTGTCCTAGGTTACTATCTAATCAACAACTCATGCAATTATATAATGTACTTGTCAAATCTTAACTCCGAACGGAGGACAAGTATAGATATAATGAAATCTCAATCACAGTCTAAGCACGATAAGATAACACAGAAGTTTATAACTAAAGACTAAACAACAAAGATTATAAACTACTAAATAATAATATCTCAACAAACTCAAATACAACTTATATCTCAAGTTATTACAATCCAAGTTCTAAAACATGAAAACTAAACCAGTCTACTAGCTAGTCTCCCGATCACTCCTGAGTGTTGGGGCCAAAGGTAGCTAATCACTCGTCAGGTCCATAATGAGTAGGGCAAGTATCCTCGGGGAAATCATCTGTAAAATTTTAACAGGTCCAGTCAGGACAAGAACGAGCACAATCTCATCTTGAAAACCCAATTAAATGACAGAGAACTATAAAGCAGTTATAGACAGTTGTATTGATGAACATGGCAGTTTATATTCAGGTGATGGTATAGAGAGACAGATAAAGTACAAGGAAAGTAAGTAACTAAACAAGAGAAGAATCTTGGAAATAAAGACTGTAAAATAAAATCTAGCTGAACTAGGGTAACATGATGAGTCCAGACAGTACAATATAAGTCGAGTATAATCCTAATATGAGTCTAATACAAGATGAGTCGAATGTGATTCTAATCATTGTTCTAATGTGAGTCTAATACATGATGAGTCCAGACAGTACAATATAAGTCGAATATGGTGGTGCGAATAATGATTCACATGATGTTCTAACAATGATTCGAATAAATTCTCCAAGTGTGTTTTAAAATACTGAGATCGACATGTAAACGGCTGTAGGTAATACGGTACACCACACACTGATCAGGTGAGGGATGGCTATCGTTCGAATATCATTCACAGAGGTTTGATTCGAATAGGGGGATATGTCTACATGTCTAATCAGTATTTCCCCGCCCAGTCTAATACAAGATGGATCCATAATCTAACACATCAATCGAATACAAGTCCAACCAGCACTTGAAGATGCGAATAGGTGGTTCGAATAGTTTGAATGGTGATTCGAATAATAGAGGCAAGACGAGTAAAGTATGTGTGTCGTGTACATGAATTCAGGAATAACAATACGTGTTTGTAACAGAGAATCACATACAACTAACTAGAACTGAAGTACAGTAATTGACAAGTAAATGAGAGAACTATCAAAGAATGTACTCGCCTGATACTCTGAAAAGAGTAGTATAATATCAGATGTCTGCACCAGAGTCACAATGTCCTAAATAGAGCAGTACCGGTTATAATATGTTTAAAATAAGGTAAATAAAGTTTATGATGCAATCTACATGATTTCTAGGCCAATCTAGGTCAAAGTCAACTCTAAGTCAAACCTGGTCAACTGTCTAGGTCAAACTAGGTCCAAGTCAAACTAAGTCAACTATAGCTAATTGGTCAACATGTCAATTGACCTAATCTAGGGTATTTGGCTAAATTGGACTATTCTAGTGCTAGGCTAGAAGTACAAACCCATATTCAAATCCTAGATTCAACTTGTCCCATAGTGCATCTTATGGTACCATACCAACCTAGGCTTTAACCTGCCTATATGCTACATACCTCATAATGTATATATATAATAACATACCAAACAAAATATCAAGCCACTAATCATGACAGTTTTAATGTATACATATGTAACTTACCAAATTGAACAAGAGTAGGTGGGGTTGATATCAAGTTGAATGTGGATAGCACAAAGTAATGTGGGCTGGTCAGTAGAGTAGTGGTCTAAAATGACTATATGGATTAGGCATATGGGAAGAGGAACAGGACAGGGTGTAGACTCTAATGAACATAACCTCAACTCCATACTACCTAACCAACACTAACTTAGGATACTAACTGGTACGAACACATGTATCTACCACTGTTTCTAGCCAACCCAACTCTGACACTCACTAGTACATGGCTTGGCACTCACACATATTATACTGAACTCTAAACTACACTCTCTTGAACACTCAATCACTTCACTCAGTCACACACTTCCACAGTTGAGGTCAATATGTTCAGGTGATATCCTCACCAAGGACAATTACATCCTAACCTACAGGCCTAAATTGTTGCCCACTATACCAAATCTCTACACTACCCTAAACTCTTATTCCAAATACATATATATATGACATACATAGAGAGGGGGAATCTTAGTAATCAACTTTAATACCCATTCAAACCTGCACTCCTTTACTCTCCTTAACTCATAAGTCAAAGGGCCAAATGGCCCAAGCTAAACCACTGCTCTGCATTGCAAGTGCCATGCCAAGCATGGCCACTGCAGCTGTTGCCCGAGCCTGTATTACAAGCAACACTCTTGCCTGCTGCTACTGCATGCTCTGCTGCAATGCCACTGCTAATGCTAATGCAGCTGCTGTAATACAAAGCCAGGCTAAGCCAAGGCAGGTCGGCACAGGCCTGGCAATAAGGTTCCTGTCTATGCCTCTACTGCCACTGACATCTACCTTCCCAACTCCAACTCAACCTAACTAACATTAACTCAAGCCCCCAAACCCTGATATTCGAGCCAAATTCCCATCCCTCTGAGTACTAACCCCAAATCCTAACCCAGGTCCCAATCAGTCTATGTGTGTGTGAGTATTGTGTGTACTGCCAATGTGTGGGTGTGATATCTCAGATTTTGATAGTGAGGCAGGGTGAAACTCAGTTGTAATGTGACAGGGGTAATAGGGAATGTTTGTGATATGAGTGTGAGTGAACATAACTCAGATTTATGAAAGGACAGCCCATGCCATCCCAACCCAATCTTTGATAACATCAAACCGAGGAATCAATTAACAGTGCACTAACATAATATATAAGAATTTAACATGGCTAAATAATATTCAAAATCAGTTTTTAAACAGGAAATGAAAGTTTCAGAAATCTCAATTTCAAGACTATGTATCAGTCCACATTAACCTACCATCCCATATTCGAAAAGCCATATTCTCGAGTGCAATCCTATTCTAACATGAAAACACAACCTAGCAATAACTATTACACATGTAAATGAATTAAACATGTCAATTTGACTTCAAAATCAGTTTTAAACTGGAAATTCAAATCAGGTTTTCAAAACAGGCATGTATCAGTCCAACCCACATTCAACATTCCATTTCTTGATAACAAAACCTAATCTAACATGAACATCTAACCTAGCAGTAGTTAATACATATGTGTAAGAGTTTAATATGGCAAAGCAACATCAAAACTCTGTTAAAACAGGGAATCAAATATGAGAATTCAAAAACTGTGCACAGTGCATCAATAATGTTAGGGATTTTCAATTCAAATTCGAAAATGAAAAAAAATTACATACAAATAGGTTAGGTAGAGTCGTGTATGTGTAAGGGTGTTGTAAAGTTCGTGTCGTGTCCACAGTAGTCGACACGACGTGTCCAGATGCTAAAAACCAAGTTTCAGAGGATAGCAGTGTCAGCAGCCTCGTGCGTGTGTGTGGGTCGCCCTAGGACACGACACAGGGCGACCCGTGTCTCGTGATCATGCATGTGGGTTCGCCTAGGATAGAGCTAGGGGTCTAGCACCCTGCACCATGTCGGCGTGTTGCCATGTCGAAGTTAAAGGCGCGTATCAGCGTGCATTTTCACGCGCAAGCAGACCAGTGCAAAACCCGTGCGGGTCTAAATACTCCTAAACCACACTATAAGATCCTACGAAATTTTAGGGGCATGGTGTCAGTCATCTAGGGAAGGTTCACACAATTTTTTGTGTCCAGATGTGTCGTGTACTAGGAGAACTAGGACACGGACAACAGGGGACAGTGCATGTTGTGTCGTGCACGGGTTCCTGTGTCCAAAACCGACACGAATCATGTCAAAAATCAACTCAGTCTTCACAAAAATTAATATACATATATAGATCTACAAATTTATGTAATTAGTTTAGCAAAATATGAAAAATCATTCCTAAGTGGCATTCTATCAAACACTTACACATACACATTGACACGTGTCCGATACGGACACCAAACGGACACAAAATTGACCCAAAATTTAGGGACAGCTAGGGGACTCCTAGATCTAGCCCTAAATGCAAAGAAAACGAAATTAAAATACAATTTAAGAGTTTTTACCTATAGATGCAAATAGCAAGAAAAGCCCCAAAATGAAGTGTTCCTCCTTGCTAGCTCGGATTCTCAAATTGCTCAAAATCTGGGATTACTCTCCGTAAACAGAAAATAGAAGGGTATTAGGCTCTATTGCAAAAACTAGAGTTAAAAAGGATTTAAAATTAGAAATCTATGGATTGGGGAAGAGTGGACAAACCTTTCTTTTCCTATGTGTTGAAATGATATAAAAGAGACAAGAACTAATGAATAAGTGTTTATATAGGGTGGGGATCCCTATGTGGCTGGTCACTTAGGGTTTGGTTAGGGTTAGGGCTTTTAGTTATGGGCCATGGGCTTAAGTCATAAGTTATTTAATGAAAATCACAAATCATTGTATTAAACCATACGTCATTTCACTTAAACTTGATTTTCCTATTTCAAAACTAATTCCTAAGTGACTAGAGTGGGCTAACTTAAGTTAGACTAGGGTTACCATAGCTAGGGTTAGCTTCTAGGCTAGTCTACAAGGTCTCAACTAGTCAAAGTCAAAATCACAAGCTATGACTTAAAAATAGTTTTAACTTGATCAAAAATCACCAAAATTCATAATGTGATATAAATACAAATAAATTATAATTATAATTTCAAAATTTCAAAATTACCCTCATTTTAGAAACTGGGTGTTACAAGTCTACCCTCCTTAGAAAAATTTCGTCCTCGAAATTAAGATAAGCGCACCCTTCCTAGGTCAAACCCCCAATCAATAAAAGTCGAAGCAACATAATCCTACTGGTCGTGATTCCACAGTCTCGATCAGGGTAGCTACACTATCTAGTATATCGCAAGTAATATCCTGGCAGGTACTAATGGAAATCACACATGAAAGTGGGGAAGAACAACAGGAAGACGAACCTTCTAACCCATCACCTACAGCGTCGGTCTCCTCGACTGCCATCGCAAAAGCTCCACTTCTCTGGGTATGGTGCTGCGCTACAGGTGGCCTAACTCCCTCTCTCTGACCCGGTGCTCCGTCATATACGGGTGTAGTAGGGCATCCCTGACCTGATGAGCAGCGGATCCACAGAACAGACAAACCTTCCGCCTCCTATAACAAGTCTCCCAAACGTACCCTGCCCTCTTGCAGTAAGTACACATCTGCACCTTACGGTCCTGCCCTCTAGGCTAATGTTGTGCCTGTTGTACTCTTACCGGTGCCTGTATCTGCTGAATCTGTACGTGAGGCCTATTGGCATGGCCTCCGCTGCTGCTGGTACCGTGAACGTCCTGTCCCCTCTTGAGCCTCAGCTCAAGATCATCCTCTGCTGCTAAGGCACCCACCAAGATCTCCTCAAAAGTGGCACCACGGGCACTCTTGGTATAGGACTACACCTCCTTGACCAGCCCTTTTCTGAACCTCCGGGCCTTTGTCGCCTCGGACAACCCCTCGACAAATCTGCCCAGACGGCAGAACTCCCCTACATACTCCTCCACGGACTGACTGCCCTGGACTAGGGCCTCAAACTGGGTCTCGAGGGCTCCTAGAGCTGCATCCGGGAAGAACTTCTCCTTGAACAGCTTCTTGAATGCTGCCCAAGTCTGCCTGTAGTACCTGTCACTCCCCGCTCCCGTAGGAGCGATCGTCCTTGCTAAGACGTGATGCCGCACGAGCCTAGATTGCGTTCGTGCAAGGCAGGTTCCATAACGGCCGATTTCAGCGGCTGCGACGGGGTCGTCGCACAGAAGTCCCATGTAAAGACATTGAAACATGCAGCAGAAATTTAGAACCAAAACACAAGTTATTCAAAAGAAGCTCTTTTATTGATATTGAAACAAGGTTACAATGGGGCGCAAGGCCAAGATTACAAGTCTCTCAAGCTCACTCTTCTCACATTTTATAAGTTCACTCAGCTCTCTCTCATCTCTCAATTACAAGTCTTGATCCAGCGGAAGCTTCGGAAGACGACGTCCATACATTATGTCCCGTATAAGTCTTGACTCCATGCGGCCACCTGCTTCGAATCGCCAAGGAACTCCGTGCCTCGACGCATCCAAGCGAGCCCCGCGCCACGAGCTTCTATCTGTGCCTGCACATGTAAACTATGTGGGTGTCAGTACTCAACTGTACTGGTGGAATGAGCTGCTCGCCCACCCATACAAAACCAACACATTTACTTTACTTCGTACAAAATAGTCCCCTTTTGTATTGTCTTTCTACTCTTGCCTTAGGATCAGTTTTAGGACAGACGCCTTGGCCTATTTTGTTTCTCTAGACCATCCTGTGCTTGTATCAACAACGTTAACCTATCAAGTCATGTTTGCCTTGCGGCCCAAAATCAGAGACGCAACTATGCGGTAGTACCCAATTTCCTTATGACCGTGCTACAAATCCTTTGTGCCGTGCCTCGCGACTATGTACGACTCAACCATATCGCCGCCTCGCGGCCCTTTGCTACTAAATCGTCAACTGACACAATCAAGACTTGTTGGTTAAGTGTCACTCGACCAAATTTGCCTTGCGGCCTTTCCTGACTTAGACTCAGGAAAACTCACATCAAAACTATACAACTTATATGCCGACAATATTAGACTCGACGCCACATCTCGTGCCGAAGCACGGTGTCTTCGTCGCAGCCAAATCTTAGGCCCAAACATTTGTATTCTAACTGTACACACATTCAACAACTCAACTCAATCCAAAGTCACACACGCGGATTGCCGCCATGCCGACTCATCTATATGATTTGGTCACTGACTCCCAGAGCCATCGTGGACTCATTTAGCTTGTTAGGCGGCCGCCCTTGCCAGCGCGAGTAGCTAGCTCCGCTGGCAAGCCTCTGCGCTAACTTGTGCGGTCATCCAGCACGTGCTAATCCTACTTCTCAAGAACCGGTCCCCTTCCGTTGGGCTACCGTTCGAGGAAACTCTACCTTGTCGACAAGTTGTCCATGACCATACAAGACTCGACTCAACTGACATCTCACACAGTCATTCCACCTCTAGTGTTATCATTTCTTTCAGGGCCAAGTTCAATACTTCTCACATATGAGATCTTGCCTCGACGATCCGTAGTCGCGAGCATTCTTCTTTCTTGTCCTATTATTTTACTCAACTCAAGAACAACTATTAGCAACACTTTCCAAACTCAATGAATCAACCGTGGCTCGTGCCTGAAAATACTAAGTCTATGACATCGTGCCTTAAACCAACTTGAACTCTACGCGACGCTACCACCCAAGACATACTCTATATGACGGGCTTGAAACCGTAAGACTAAGTTGTCATACCCAGCCGTAGAACTCGTAGGACCGTGCTTGGAATGACTTAGGTCGACCAATATCACTTTGCCTAACTTAATCAAGCCTACAACTTAACCCAAGGGACGAGCAAAGACTATGCCAAGCCTTGTATTACGGAAACGTGCATGCTTTATCGAGCATTTATGCGGGCGATGCCTATGACTTAGGCTACGTTCATACTTCACCTACTCAACCAACTTTCCTTCTCCCAAACCACGGGACGAAGGATCGAGTGTCATTTAAAAAGCACGTCGTGCACCAACTCTAAGCCGACCGTTGGACCTTTCCATATTCTAACTCAATTCAACCCGTCGGGATTATTCCCTTTAGCTATGTGGATTCGTCACTTTTATTATCAAGCCTACTTGTGCAAGTTGAAAACATGCAATTTATTATGTGAAGGCTAAGATGAGGCAAGTTCATCGAAACTACCCCACCTGAGCGTGCGATCACCTCGACCGAGCGATGTCTTCGAGCAGCCGTTGCAAGGCTAAGTCCGAACGCCGTCGGCGTTTCGATTCCTCCGATTGACTGACTGGGACGGGGCACTACATCATACACTACTCAGAAAAAGTTTCGTCCTCAAAACTAACTGAGTACACTTATCGTCTTATCACTTTTACTCAACATTCAAGGACTCTCGTACACACTTCTCCTATGCATTCCCTCAAATCCGAGCCACGCTCGCGCTACCCTCAATCCTTTCTTCAAAACTCACGATCTTAAAATCCTCGACACTTTCCCGTTCCTCAAGTCTCACTTGAATTCAACGTATCACTTAGTATGGATCGTGCACATATCTTAGGCGTCCCCAAAATACATGAATTTCAACCAAGCCTCGTGATAGCGAATCCTGCTATCACCACTCGAGTCGGATCATGCACGTATTCAAGCGTCCTTGATATACATGCATGTCAACCAATACTCGCGAGTGGTACCTCCACAAATCCTACCACTTCGCACTCGGACGTCTGCCTAACTACTAGGCTATTTCTTTCCGTCAGTATTGGAAACATAGTTCCCAAACAACAATATCAACACTGACCCCATCCTAAGGTCAAACCAAATTGATAGTATGGGGTCTTTCTACCCAAGCTCGCATCACTCCGATTTCTAAACTTCGAGCATAGATTACCTACACACATCCCAATATTTTGTCGCACGGGGTCCGAGTCATTCAGCAAAGCCATCCTACGACAACTCACGTTCAACCAATTTCACGACGTATCCAAATCGCTCATTCAATAAGTCATCTTGTATAGTCTATCCCTTCAAACATGTTCGACATAATCCGTCTATCAATCCTTCTAAGTCAAGCACGCGACGACACAATTCATCGCTAAACCATAATTCACGTTTCATATTCCCTAAGTCATTCATCCCAATTCACGTATTCGATCATGAGGTCGTCTAACTTAACAATACGTTGCGCCCCGATCTCACGCGAGTCAGATTATCTACGGTGGGCATGAATCACCATACACGCTCCCGCGGGATAATCATCCTCATCGGGACGTAACTCTTATTTTGTGTCCAGACTGATTCATTCTCGATGCATGGATTGGACCTACTCAATCCTCAAGTTTTATTCATTCGTCAATCATAAGTCCTACAATCCTCGAGTTCACCTTCGCATCAAGCCAATAAGTCGAGACAATCAAAGTTACGGCATCCTAATTTTTTGAGTTCAATCATTCCCGCGACATGAATCACCATGTCAACGCTCACGCGGAACGATCGCCCCAAATCCGACGCAACACATGTGCGAGGCTAGAGTTGTGCTCGCACAAGACAAGATCGTCGACGTTGTGGCTATCAACGTAACCATCAATACACGATCGTTTTCATCCATCATTCCCTTAAATCAAAATCCTAAGTACGGCATCCAACCGAACAATAACACTTGCACGATCGTCGTTCGCCGAGTCAGAATACCCCCGAGTTATCACATATCGATCTTTGATACGCCTCAATACCATCGACGATATGCGTAACCTGACGATCTTCCTTTGTAACCAATTTTGAGTCGTACGAATGATGCTATCATCCGACTGGATAATTTTTTCGACATTCAAATTCAAGTTCGATCATTATCCCTCGAATCATTCACAACATCAATTTTCTTCAAACCAATTTCACGTATTGTTCATCCGTTTATCTTAAGTCATCGACCAACGTGTTTCCTCAATTCGCAATATTCCTTGCTAAATCAAATCAAACCTTTTTCATGCATGCTATCTCCCCATCGTGCTAACCTTCTCTATACGATTTCACCTATCGATTCCCTTTATCAAGTCATCCGTTCGCTACACCTTAACTTTTCTCGATTCGATTTCATCTACTCGCTCATTTTTGCATTTCATACTTGCGTAATCCTCAATCCCGTGCACGTTCCATGCACATAAATTCTAGGTTGTTCGAATCCACTTATCAAACTTTACGACAACAACTCACTCAATCTAAGGCTTTGCATATGTGCGACGCTTGCTGATAGACTCATCGACACCCCGAATTCTCAATCGATCGATCGACATTCCTGAGGCTATCGCATACACCACTCAGGAATGAAGTCATTCAACGATTCCTCAACATATTATTTGATTCACAATCGACTTCTTTAAATCCCGTTCGAACCATTCCTCTATTTCCAAGCACGTTCACCTATATCGCACCGACGATATCGTCACTCGATAGCACCCCTATCGATAGTCATCTCACTTTACACAATCGAGTTCAACTCATTCTTGCCCGACACAATTTGAATCCCGCACTCGACTTTTCTAAGGTCGACGCAACTTTGGTGTATATGCCCAGCCCGACTTAGCCAACCGTGCTTACACAAATCATCCTTCTTGTTTCTTTTCAAAAACTATTCTCCTATGTTTTGCAAAATATTTAGACTTATTGTATGGACATCCCGTGGGATATTTGAGAGAGAGCACACCAACGATATCAACATGCGGAAGCAACAATTCAAAGTTTGCAGAAAAATGGAGTTAAAGAATTCAATCGATAGTCCAAGGACGTAAAGCCGTGCTCTGATACCATTATGTCAGGTCCCGCTCCCGTAGGAGCGATCGTCCTCGCTAAGGCGTGATGCCGTACGAGCCTAGATTGTGCTCGTGCAAGGCGGGTTCCATAACGGCCGATTTCAGCGGCTGCGACGGGGTCGTCGCACAGAAGTCCCATACAGAGACATTAAAACATGCAGCGAAAATTTAGAACCAAAACACAAGTTATTCAAAAGAAGCTCTTTTATTGATATTGAAACAAGGTTACAATGGGGCGCAAGGCCAATATTACAAGTCTCTCAAGCTCACTCTTCTCACATTTTACAAGTTCACTCAGCTCTCTCTCATCTCTCAATTACAAGTCTTGATCTAGCAGAAGCTTCGGAAGGCGACGTCCATACATTATGTCCCGTATAAGTCTTGACTCCATGCGGCCGCCTGCTTCGAATCGCCAAGGAACTCTGTGCCTCAACGCATCCAAGCGAGCCCCGCGCCACGACTTCTACCTGTGCCTGCACATGTAAACTATGTGGGTGTCAGTACTCAACTATACTGGTGGAATGAGCTCCTCGTCCACCCATACAAAACCAACACGTTTACTTTACTTTGTGCAACATAGTCCCCTTTTGTATTGTCTTTCTACTCTTGTCTTAGGATCAGTTTTAGGACAGACGCCTTGGCCTATTTTGTGTCTCTAGACCATCCCGTGCTTGTATCAACAACGTTAACCTATCAAGTCGTGTTTACCTTGCGGCCCAAAATCAGAGACGCAACTACGCGGTAGTACCCAATTTCCTTATGACCGTGCTACAAATCCTTTGTGCCGTGCCTTGCAACTATGTACGACTCAACTATATCGTCGCCTCGCGGCCTTTTGCTACTAAATCGTCAACTGACCCAATCAAGACTTGTGGGTTAAGTGTCACTCGACCAACTTTGCCTTGCGGCCTTTCCTGACTTAGACTCAGGACAACTCACATCCAAACTATGCAACTTATATGCCGACAACATTAGACTCGATGCCACATCTCGTGCCGAAGCACGGTGTCTTCGTCACAGCCAAATCTTAGGCCCAAACATTTGTATTCTAACTGTATACACATTCAACAACTCAACTCAATCCAAAGGCACACACGCGGATTGCCGCCATGCCGACTCATCTATATGATTTGGTCACTGACTCCCAGAGTCATCGTGGACTCCTTTAGCTTGTTAGGCGGCCGCCCTTGCCAGCGCGAGTAGCTAGCTCTGCTGGCAAGCCTCTGTGCTAACTTGTGCGGTCATCCAGTACGTGCTAATCCTGCTTCTCAAGAACTGTTCCCCTTCCGTTGGGCTACCGTTCGAGGAAACTCTACCTTGTCGACAAGTTGTCCATGACCATGCAAGACTCGACTCAACTGACGTCTCACACAGTCATTCCACCTCTAGTGTTATCATCTCTTTCAGGGCCAAGTTCAATGCTTCTCACATCTGAGATCTTGCCTCGACGACCCGTAGTCGCGAGCATTCTTCTTTCTTGCCCTATCATTTTACTCAACTCAAGAACAACTATTCGCAACACTTTCCAAACTCAATGAATCAACCGTGGCCCGTGCCTGAAAACACTAAGTCCGTGACATCGTGCCTTAAACCAACTTGAACTCTACGTGATGCCACCACCCAAGACATACTCTATATGACGGGCTTGAAACCGTAAGACTAAGTTGTCATACCCAGCCGTAGAACTCGTAGGACCGTGCTTGGAATGACTTAGGTCGACCACTATCACTTTGCCTAACTTAATCAAGCCTACAACTTAACCCAAGGGACGAGCAAAGACTATGCCAAGCCTTGCATTATGAAAACGTGCATGCTTTATCGAGCATTTACGCGGGCGACGCCTATGACTTAGGCTACATTCATACTTCGCCTACTCAACCAACTTTCCTTCTCCCAAGCCACGGGATGAAGGATCGAGTGGCATTTTCAAAGCACGTCGTGCACCAACTCTAAGCCGACCGTTGGACCTTTCCATATTCTAACTCAATTCAACCCGTCGGGATTATTCCCTTTAGATATGTGGATTCGTCACTTTATTATCAAGCCTACTTGTGTAAGTTAAAAACATGCGATTTATTATGTGAAGGCTAAGATGAGGCAAGTTCACCGAAACTACCCCACCTGAGCGTGCGATCGCCTCGACCGAGCGATGTCTTCGAGCAGTCGTTGCAAGGCTAAGTCCGAACGCCGTCGGCGTTTCGATTCCTCCGATTGACTGAGCGGGACGGGGCACTACAGTACCAACCCTCGGGACGGTCTGGTACCATGTGCGGGCCAGATCCTTCATCATACTGGCCGCCGCCTCTATCTGGAGCCTCGTCGGAATCTCAGCCAATCCGAATATCTCCTTCATGTGCTCTATCCACTCATCGGCGTACAGGATGCCCTCTGTACCCCGAAAATCCCTCGGGTACATCTTCTGAAAATCCTGGATGCCCTTCTTCTTCGGCTGGTATGGCTGCTGAACTGCCGAAGGCTGAGCTGCTACCCTCTCAACTACTGTCAGGGCCAGGTCAATGCCTCGACTAAACTCCGCAGTCTGACGCTGCTGTTGGGCCTGCTGGCCCTCCATGAACTGCCGAAAGAATGTGAATAGCTGAACTGCGTCAACTGTCCCCGAAGGTGGCTGCTGCTGCTGAAATACCTCCGAAATCACCGGGCTCTGTCTGTGCACTGGTGGAGAGGCTCCTCCAAAGGCAGCTGAAACACCTACCCCAGCTGGCTGAACTGGTGCCACGGTATCGGGGGCTGGCTGCACAAGACGAGAGGTGGGAGACCTCTCAGCAGTGTCCCTCGGTCCGGAGCGATGAGATCTAGTCTCGTCCATCCTGGAGACAGATCAAACAAGGAATCAATACTGAGATAGAAGCGATAAATCAAGGGAGGACAGTCAATTTCAAGGAAGACAAATTAGCAAGATGTATAGATGGCATGAATTGAAGTAGAATTTTTCCTAACTGTGATTGAGTGCCTCTCCGTTAAAGCCTATCTCTCAATCCTATCGCAGGCTAGCAGCAGTACAACTAAGTCGCCGTACTACTACGATATCGTATTAATGCGACTCTCGACCTGCATGGGCCACCACTAAAAATGTGTCACGACCCGCACCTACTGTGAGGGTACGAGTACGTAACAACGCCCAGCCTACGCCGCAGTGTTGGCAGTAGAACGCGGTCCTAGGTTACTATCTAATCAACAACTCATGCAATTATATAATGTACTTGTCAAATCTCAACTCCGAACGGAGGACAAGTATAGATATAATAAAATCTCATCACAGTCTAAGCACGATAAGATAACACAGAAGTTTATAACTAAAGACTAAACAACAACGATTATAAACTACTAAATAATAATATCTCAACAAACTCAAACACAACTCATATCTCAAGTTATTATAATTCAAGTTCTAAAACATGAAAACTAAACCAGTCTACTAGCTAGTCTCCCGATCACTCCTGAGTGTCGGGGCCAAAGGTAGCAAATCACTCGTCAGGTCCATAATGAGTAGGACAAGTATCCTCAGGGCAATCATCTGTAAAATTTTAACAGGTCCAGTCAGGACAGGAACGAGCACAATCTCATCTAGAAAACCCAATTAAATGACATAGAACTATAAAGCAGTTATAGACAGTTGTATTGATGAACATGGCAGTATATATTCAGGTGATGGTATAGAGAGACAGATAAAGTACAAGGAAAGTAAGTAACTAAACAAGAGAAGAATCATGACAATAAAGACAGTAAAATAAAATCTAGCTGGAGTAGGGTAACATGATGAGTCCAGATAGTACAATATAAGTCGAGTGTAATCCTAATGTGAGTCTAATACAAGATGAGTCGAATATGATTCTAATCATTGTTCTAATAAGGTGATTCGAATAAGGTGGTACAAATAATGATTCACATGATGTTCTAACAATGATTTGAATAAATTCTCCAAGTGTGTTTTAAAATACTGAGATCGACATGTAAACGGCTGTAGGTAATACGGCACACCACACACTGATTAGGTGAGGGATAGCTATCGTTCGAATATCATTCACAGAGGGGTGATTCGAATAGGGGGATATGTCTACATGTCTAATCAGTATTTCCCTGCCCAGTCTAATACAAGATGAATCCATAATTCGACATATCAATCGAATACAAGTCCAACCAGCACATAAAGATACGAATAGGTGGTTCGGGTAGTTCAAATGGTGATTCGAATAATAGAGGCAAGACGAGTAAAGTATATGTGTCGTATACATGAATTCAGGAATAACAATACGTGTTTGTAATAGAGAATTACATACAACTAACTAGAACTGAAGTACAGTAATTGACAAGTAAATGAAAGAACTATCAGAAAATGTACTCGCGTGATACTCTGAAAAGAGTAGTGTAATATCAGATGTCTGCACCGGAGTCACAATGTCCTAAATAGAGCAGTACAGGTTATAATATGTTTAAAATAAGGTAAATAAAGTTTATGATGCAATCTACATGATTTTTAGGCCAATCTAGGTCAAAGTCAACTCTAAGTCAAACCTGGTCAACTGTCTAGGTCATACTAGGTCCAAGTCAAACTTAGTCAACTATAGCTAATTGGTCAACATGTCAATTGACCTAATCTAGGGTATTTGGCTAAGTTGGACTATTCTAGTGCTAGGCTAGAAGTACAAACCCATATTCAAATCCTAGATTCAACTTGTCCCATAGTGTATCTTATGGTACCATACCAACCTAGGCTTTAACCTGCCTATATGCTACATACCTCATAATGTATATATATAATAACACACCAAACAAAATATCAAGCCACTAATCATGACAGTTTTAATGTGTACATATGTAACTTACCAAATTGAACAAGAGTAGGTGGGGTTGATATCAAGTTGAATGTGGATAGCACAAAGTAATGTGGGCTGGTCAGTAGAGTAGTGGTCTAAAATGACTATATGGATTAGGCATATGGGAAGACGAACAGGAGAGGGTGTAGACTCTAATGAACATAACCTCAACTCCATACTACCTAACCAACACTAACTTAGGATACTAACTGGTACGAACACATGTATCTACCACTGTTTCTAGCCAACCCAACTCTGACACTCACTAGTACATGGCTTGGCACTCACACATATTACACTGAACTCTAAACTACACTCTTTGAACACTCAATCACTTCACTCAGTCACACACTTCCACAGTTGAGGTCAATATGTTCAGGTGATATCCTCACCAAGGACAATTACATCCTAACCTACAGGCCTAAATTGTTGCCCACTATGCCAAATCTCCACACTACCCTAAACTCTTATTCCAAATACATATATATATATATATATATATATATATATATATATATATATATGTATATATATATATATATGACATACATAGAGAGGGGGAATCTTAGTAACCAACTTTAATACCCATTCAAACCTGCACTCCCTTACTCTCCTTAACTCATAAGTCAAAGGGCCAAATGGCCCAAGGTAAACCACTACTCTGTATTACAAGTTCCATGCCAAGCATGGCCACTGCAGCTGCTGCCCGAGCCTGCATTGCAAGCAACACCCTTGCCGGCTGCTACTGTATGCTCTGCTGCAATGCCACTGCTAATGCTAATGCAGCTGCTGCAATGCAAAGCCAGGCCAAGCCAAGGCAGGTCGGCACAGGCTGGCAATAAGGTTCCTGCCTATGCCTCTACTGCCACTGACATCTACCTTCCCAACTCCAACTCAACCTAACTAACATTAACTCAAGCCCCCAACCCCTGATATTTGAGCCACAATCCCATCCCTCTGAGTATTAACCCCAAATCCTAACCCAGGTCCCAATCAGTCCATGTGTGTGTGAGCATTGTGTGTACTGCCAATGTGTGGGTGTGAAATCTCAGATTTTGATAGTGAGGCAGGATGAAACTCAGTTGTAATGTGACAGGGGTAATAGGGAATGTTTGTGATATGAGTGTGAGTGAACATAACTCAGATTTATGAAATGACAGCCCATGCCATCCCTGAAGAACAAATGGCAACTCTAGAGGGGGGTGAATAGAGTTTATAGCGATAATAGCCAATTAAAAATTAAACTCTTTCACAAGCTGAAAGTAATCAGAGTAATTGCGGAAATAAATAAGGAGCAAGAAAGCATACGCAAACACAGCCGATTTTAACCTGGTTTTCCTCGTGGAGGACTAGGCCAGGCCTGAGAACTCTAGCTCAGGATTAAATCTACTATTTGTGAAATATTAGTTACACCCCGTGTCTTTTCTTCAGAAGAGCACGTCAACTTCTTACAAAGATCGCAGTGGCGATGCTTGGAATTTTCCAAGCGACTTCTTGAACTCTTGCACAAACTCCTAACTGAAAAAATGCTGAGCACTTGAGGCTTAGGGAGCTTGTGGCTAGTAGATGAAGAAGGGTATGGCTTGTATTGAGCTTTAGAGAGAAGAGAAGAGAAGATTGGATGAATGAAAATGAGAGAATTCATGGCCTATTTATAGGATACCAGGTAGGCAGAATTCGGCCAGAATTTTGGTTGGATCATTCAAAAATTTGGCCGTTGGACAACTTGCAACCAGCCAACCCTAAAAATTAGGGTGTTGATTTTTAGGGGACAGAGTTCGGCCCGAACTCTGTGTGGGGGCAGAGTTCGGCCCGAACTCTGTCTCCAGAGCACAGAATGGGTTATATGTCCAATAGGCTTATTTGGTTGTGTGTGGAGCTTTTGGATTTTGGGTAGGGTATAGGTTAAGTCTCAGATGCTCAGCACAACTCAGCTTACATAAGTCTAGACTCAATAAAATTATAAAATACAGACCCAAAAATGACTTGCATTACAAAAATGAGCTGTCGTCTGACTTGTGTTGGATGTAGCCTTCATGTGTCGTATTGAATTATCACAAGTATTATTTAGTCAATTCTATCAATATTTGGTTGACTGTGACTTTGTGTCAACAATCTCCCCCATATTGATAATTGACAAAATAATAATTGTATATTCAATATTCATACTTGGACACATTTAAGGACAAAAAGTATAGCTCCCCCGTAATCAGTGCTGAGCTTAAACAATAGCTCCCCCGTAAACATTGCTTTGAATCCTGTTGGCCTGATAAAAACATTCTCCCAAAAGCACAGATACAGAGACAAAAAGAATATAGAATATACCAAAATATCTCTCCCTTTTGGCATTTAGCAATTAACCATAATCAAATAAGAACTGGCAAGCACACCAAAAGATAATAGCAGAAACTGCATAAAAACTGATAAAACTACTAAATGTCTCAAGAGTCACAACTCATAATAAGTCTAATACAATCAAAGTGCATAAAAATGACTATATCAACCAAAATCTAAAATGCATAAATCATAAGCTAAGATCCTCAGTAGCAGCAGCAAGTAGCAGTCCATATCCATCATCGAGCTCGTGAAGGCCCAGCGTCGTCTGATGGATCAGTGAAGGAACGACAAGGGTCCACGAAGGCCACATCCGGATCCAAGTAGCAAATAACCCAAGGGTCATCGATACGATATCCCTCACGACCAGGGTCCCGCTCCATAGGAATAGACATGGAAGGATGGCGAGACATGGAGTACCGAATATCGTACAGCGAGTTGCTGATGGCACTCATCTGCAGGGTGGTCCGGTTATCCAGCTGAGTCTAACGATCATCCTCTAAGGTGAAGCAATCGCGGAGCATGGTCTGAAGAGACTCGAGAGTGGCAGGAGGAGGAGGAGGATCCTGTCCAAGAGGAGGGGCATCTGGCTCATCATCAAAATGCTCAGACACGACTAGTGAGCCAACGGCTGCCTGAAGCCTCCGTGCCTTTAAAAGAGAGGAAGGGACAGGTAAGAACGGACACTCATCAAGAGGTATGCGAAAAGTACAAAATACTATAGGAAGATACAAAGCATAAACCAAAGATCTTCGTTTCTTCCTAGAATTAATCATCCAATCCATCATGGTACGTGGAAGATTAAATGGTACATGAAAGTGAAGGTGATATAAGGCCGAGATTTCAAAGTAGGTGACTTCATCGGTGGATCCCGCTTTGGGTAGAATGGTGTTAAAGATAATCCGATGAAGTTCATAAAAATAGGGATTGAGATACTTGGCCAAAAGCTTACGAGGACGTGTGTTCGGGGTACACAAGTCGTCCTTGAAGCTTTCAAGTGAAGACCCATCGGGAAATTGAAACGATCGAGCTTCAACAAGCTTTTTCCATGAGTTTGGCTCTTGGAGTTCAAGATGTTCGGCCAAATCAAAATCATCAAAAGAGATGTCAATTTCCGCAACCCATGAGAAAATATGTGTATCATCATGGGTTAGGTTGCAGTAGAACATTTGAATAGCACTACAATAAATGACCAAGTTGGTGGTGACAAGTTCGTCAAGGCAAAGTTCATGAAAAAGTGCAACATATTGAGAGAAAATAGTAAAATTGATAGGGTGACCTGCAAACACCAGACGTGTCCGAAAATCACTAAACCAACCATTAGATGCGTCGAGTGATACGAATATTCGGTCATCAAATATGTTTGGGTCAAGTGGATGAGGTGGGTTGAACAACGGGTGGATAGGTGGTTGTTGTTCAACGGGCGGTGCAACGGGCGATTCAACGCGAGGAGGAGCATTCGAAGAGGACGCTCCCTCGGTTCGAAGTCTCTTCCCGCGATTGAACAAACGTTGAGCCATGAAACAATAAAGATAATGAAGGAAATTGAGATATAGAAAAGTGTTGAGATATACCTCAAAGTAATGATGAACAATGAAGGAGAATGGTGAAAGAGGCCTTCTCCTTGAGTTTGGGGAAGAGATGAGCTCTAGAAAGGAAAAACTAGGGTTAGGGTTTTGAGAAAAAGTGTTTGGAGAAGTGGAAAAGGTGGTAATGGAGGAGAAGAGAGAGGAGAGCCCGAATATATGTCAAGGGTTCCAATTGGTCGGAACAAATAAGGGCCATTGGATCTAATTATGATCAGCGGCTGAGACTGTTCCCGGTTCTGGAACAGCCAGGCCAAATTTGGCCCGAACTCTGGTTAGGACAGAGTTCGGCCCGAATTTCGGATTCTGTTGACAGAACAGGAATCAGGCTGGAAAAAAAATGGTTAAGTGTGAAAGACCAAAGGAAAAAGGAAAGTGAGGACATATACAAGAAAGACTCAAGTGGAGAATGACAGAAAGTTAACTTTGAAGCAAAGTAAAGTTTTAAAAATTTGCATTTTAGCATGTGATAAATTAAAAATGAACCATGTAATAAACAAGGAAATTATGTGATAATTCAATATTTTGAAGCTGCCATGGGTTAGCTGCAGGGGCTGGATCCCAGCTAGCGGTAGTCCTGAGGACTAGTGCACCGTGTCGCTTAGGCTTTTACGCCTTGTTGTCAGAAGGACCCTTTCGGCTTGTACCCATAGCAATTTCATCATAAAAGAATCAAGACATACTCGATATTTATGAAGGTTTATTTTAATTAATAATAGCTTCATCCAAAATTCCAAGTTCACGACAGAAAAAATTGAAGCGCTCTTCGGATGATGGTTTTGTGAAGAAATCTGCTAGCTCATGATCAGTGTCAATAAATTCTAAGTTAATAGTGCCATTTTGCTGATGATCACGCAAAAAATGGTGACGTATTTCAATGTGCTTCGTGCGTGAGTGACAAATGGGGTTCTTAGTAAGATTTATAGCACTAGTGTTGTCACAAAAGATTGGAATGTGCATAAAAGATAAGTTGTAGTCTTCAAGGGTTTGCTTCATCCACAGAATTTGTGCACAACAACGCCCAGCTGCGATGTATTCAGCTTCTGTTGTGGATAGTGCGATAGAATTCTGCTTCTTGCTAAACTAAGAGACTAAAGTCTTTCCTAATAAATGACACGTACCGCTTGTACTTTTACGGTCGACCTTGCATCCGACAAAATCAGCATCAGAGTAACCAATGAGGTCAAATGATGTTGAATTGGAATACTATAGGCCCACTCTAACCGTACCCTTAAGGTATCGAAAGATACTCTTAACAGCAATCATGTGTGATTCCTTAGGATTTGCTTGATATCTAGCACACAGGCAAACGCTAAACATAATATCAGGGCGACTAGTAGTTAAATAGAGTAGACTGCCTATCATACCTCGATACTTACGTTGGTCCACGGGTTTGCCTCTTTCATCTGGTTCTAGTTTAATTGTAGTAGCTATTGGAGTGCTGATTGGTTTGACGTTGTCAAGGTCGAATTTCTTCAACATGTCCTTTGTATACTTCGACTGGAAGATGAAAGTTCCATTTGACATTTGTTTGACTTGCAGTCCAAGAAAGTATTTGAGCTCCCCCATCATGCTCATCTCAAACTCGGTCTGCATACACTTGGTAAAATCTTGACAGAGGGTTTCATCAGTAGAACCAAATATAATATCATCTACATATATTTGGACTAAGAGAATAGTGTCTTTAAAAGATTTTATGAAAAGTGTGGTGTCAATTTTCCCTTTAGAAAAACCTTTCTCAAGCAAGAAATTGCTTAGGCGTTCATACCAAGCTCTAGGGGCTTGTTTGAGGCCATATAACGCTTTCTTCAGCTTGAAAACATGGTCGGGAAATTTATGATTTTCAAAACCAGGGGGTTATTTTACATAAACTTCCTCCTTAATAAATCCATTCAAGAAAGCACTTTTAACATCCATTTGAAATAATTTGAAATTTTGAAAATTTGTAAATGCACAAAGCATCCGAATGGATTCTAATCTAGCAACAGGAGCATACGTCTCATCGTAGTCGATACCTTCCTCTTGGTTGTATCCTTGGGCTACTAGACGAGCTTTGTTACGTGTGACTGAACCATCTTCATTTACTTTATTTCTAAAAACCTATTTAGTACCAATAATCGAGTGGCTAGCCGGTCTAGGAATGAGTTCCCATACTTGGCTCCTCTCGAATTGGTTGAGTTCCTCTTGCATAGCAGAAATCCAAAATTCATCATTGAAAGCTTCTAAAATATTTTTTGGCTCAATTTGTGAAATAAAGGCAGTGCTAGCAATAGAGTCTCTTAATGATGATCTAGTAGTTACTCCACGTGAAACATCACCTATTACTAAATTTTCTGGATATGACAGCTTGAAAGAGAATTTCTTTGGCAAGCCCTCCAGAGAATTGGTTTCGGTTGTGGTATTCATTGGAGTAGAAGTTGATGGCTCAATATCATCATCAAGAGTAGCTGTTGCACTGTTATCTTCATCAAAAGTCACATTTGTAGACTCTTCTATAATTAATAAACGTTTGTTAAACACTCTATATCCCTTGCTCTTGGCAGCATATCCAATGAAGATACCATCGTCAGCTTTGGCATCAAATTTGCCTAAGTTATCTTTGGTGTTAAGGATAAAGCATCTACAACCAAAAACTCTAAAATAAGAAATATTTGGAGTTCTCCCAAACCGAAGCTCATAGGGTGTTTCTTCGTAATAGGACGAATAAGCACCCTATTTAAAATGTGGCAGGCTGTACTGACAGCTTCAGCCCAAAAGTATTTTGAAAGTGAAAACTTGTTCAACATGACTCTAGCCATATCGCCAAGAGTCCTATTCTTCCGCTCCACAACACCATTTTGTTGAGGAGTCCTTGGACAAGAAAACTCATGATCAAAACCATTAGAATCACAAAACTTTTCAAAATCTGTATTTTCAAATTCGCCTCCATGATCACTTCGGATTCGAGTAATCATGTAGCCTTTTTTGTTTTGAACTTTCTTAACAAAAATCTTGAAGACCGAAATAGCATCACTTTATTTGTAAGAAAGAAAACCCAAGTAAATCTAGAAAAGTCATCAACAATAACAAAGGCATAGAGTTTCCTACCAAGACTGGCTACTCTACTAGGGCCAAATAAATCCAAATAGAGTAGTTACAAGGGTCTAGTAGTACTTACAGAGTTAATGGAATGAAATAAGGACTTGGTTGCCTTATTCAATTCATATTCGGCACATACCGTGTCCTTTTTGAATATGATATCGGGCAAGCCTCTAACTAGCTTCTTAGTCGATAGCCTGGATATAGTATCTATATTGGCATGACCAAGACGTTGGTGCCATAGTAATCTTTCATCCTTATAAGCGTATAGGCATCTACCTGTATTGTTAGTATCTCTAGACAAATAGAAAATATAAATATTATCCTCTCTTACCCTTTCAAAAGTAATGTCTCCCGTTGACCTGTCATAAATAAAGCATTTATTTTGTCCAAAGTTAATGTCATATCCATGGTCAGCAAGATGACTGATGCTGAGCAGGTTATGCTTTAACTCGGTCACTAGGCAGACATCCTTTATTACGGGAGAGGGAGGATGGCCAATAATACCATTACCTATAATATACCCTTTTAGATTGTTGCCGAAGGATACATATCCTTCTCTCTTCATCGATAGTGATGCGAAAAGATTTGCGTCTCCCGTCATATGTCGCGAGCATCCACTATCGAGAATCCACTTACTCTTAGTTGAGGAGGGAAGGTCCACCTACATCAAGAGTAGATGTGACCTTTGGTATCCAAGTTCTTGAGGGTCCTGAAAAGTTAGTTTTCGGAAACCATGCATATATTTTTCTATCTACTAATATTCTAACTCTACATTGTGGTGAAATATGTCCATGTAATCCACAATAAGTACAAATAGCATTCCTATTTATGTTAGGAGCATGTTGATGATATCTATATATAGAGTGGTGTGGAGTAGCATGGTGATGATATGTAGAGTGGTATGGAGTGGCATGGTGATGATGTCTATGTGGAGCATGATGATGACTATAACCATAAGCAGTATGATGGTGATTTTGTTTATGTGCAACATAGTGATGATTGTATCTATGAGTAGCATGGTGATTATGTGTCATATTGGAGTGGAAGTTATTTCTACAAGCATGTGGTTTGTGTGCTTTATGAAAGTGGGTGTACATGAAAGCATGATTGCGTGCTGCAGGTGTATGATGTGTTTGAGTAGTATGAGATGTGTTGTGCTTTGTGTGTGTCTCATGTAATTGGGTTTGAGGTTGAGCAACCTGTTTTCCCAATCTAATCTCTAATTCCTTAGAGATAGCCTGCAGTTCATTAACCTTAGCATTCAAACCATATATCTTAGTAACAAAAATCTTGTGTCTACTCTTTTCTTCAGCAAGCTCCGTGTTGAGTGCGGTGATTTCTTGTGTTGTTCAATACGTGCTTCGGCATCATGAAGGCTTAGTTTAAGCTTAGACACATCATTTGTGACTTCCGTGGGTGAAGTGTCTCTAATGTTATCAAACAATAAGGAAAGTCTTTGAATTTCGGCTTCATGACTTTTGATCTTTTCCTTGGCATGTTTATATTTACCAATGACCTTTTTGTGATCATCAAGTAAATCGGTAAAAGCATCGTCAAGTTCATCAAAAGTGAAGTCATCAAGAGTTTTGTTTGATACCTTGTCGGACGTTGCCATTAGGCACACATTTACAGTGTCTTGAGGAGAGTCCTTTTCTTCCTCGGAGTCACTAGCTTCGCTTTCATGCCAAATGCTTGTGTTGGCATATTTCTTTGAGGAGGCCTTCTTGTATGGTTTCTCATAACGATTGCTCTTCTTTAATAATGGACAGTCTTTTCGGACATGTCCAGTCTTCTTACAACCGTAGCAGGTTGGCTCTTCTTCGTCATCTTCTTGTGGTTTCTTCTTTCTTCGGTTGAAGCGAAGGAATTTCTTGAAGTTGCGGACAAGGAGAGCTTGATCATCACCTTCCGAGTTGTCGTCATCCGTCTCTTCGGGGTCAGCCCTCCGTCGGTGAGCTTTGAGTGCGATCTCCTTAGCCTTAGGAGCAGGCTCTTCGAAGTCTTTGAGGTCAAGCTCATGAGTCATCAGCTTTTCCATCAAAGTCTCCATGGACATAGTTGTGAGATCATTTCCTTCTATGATGGCTGTCACCTTAGGGTTCCAAATCTTTGGTAGCCCCCTAAGTAGATTGCGAATCTTCTCGTGATTTGTATATTGTTTGTCGAGCGAAGATAGGGGATTGATGATGTCGAGGAATCTTGTAAACATTTGCGTGATCGTCTCATTTGGCTTCATCTTGAAAGCATCATATTCTTGAGTGAGACGGCTTATCTTTGATTCCTTGACTTGGGTGGTTATGCGTCACTTCTAGAAGTCTCCATACTTCGTGAGAGGTGGTGCATGTTGAGACCCTGTTGAACTCATTCCTGTCTATAGCATAGAATAAAGCATTAATAGCTCTCGCGTCTAGACTTGCATGTTTCTTCTCCTCGTCAGAATATTTATCATGTAATTTCTCAACGAGATCACCATTGACAACTATCCTGGCGGGCTTTTTGTAACCATCGGTGACGATAGTCCACAGGTCGAAGTCTAGCGACTTGAGATAAAAGTTTATCCTTGTTTTCCAATAGGTGTAGTTAGTTTCATCAAATAGGGGAGGCCTATGAGTGGACTGCCCTTCACCGTGATTGGAAATCAAGGATTGTGTGGTTGCCATGGATCAGCTCTAGGATGTTAGTCCTTGTTGAGAGAACAGAGCTCTGATACCAATTGAAGAACAGATGGCAACTCTAGAGGGGGGTGAATAGAGTTTATAGCGATAATAGCCAATTAAAAATTAAACACTTTCACAAGCTGAAAGTAATCAGAGTAAATACGGAAATAAATAAGGAGCAAGAAAGCATACGCAAACACAGCCGATTTTAACCTGGTTTCCCTCGTAGAGGACTAGTCAAGACCTGAGAACTCTAGCTCAGGATTAAATCCACTATTTGTGAAATAGTAGTTACACACCGTGCCTTTTCTTCAGAAGAGCACGTCAACTTCTTATAAAGATCGCAGTGGCGATGCTTGGAATTTTCCAAGCGACTTCTTGAACTCTTGCACAAACTTCTAACTAAAAAAATGCTGAGTACTTGAGGCTTAGGGAGCTTGTGGCTAGTAGATGAAGAAGGGTATGGCTTGTATTGAGCTTTAGAGAGAAGAGAAGAGAAGATTGGATGAATGAAAATGAGAGAATTTATGGCTTATTTATAGGATACCAGTAGGCAGAATTCGGCCAGAATTTTGGTTGGATCATTCAAAAATTTGGCCATTGGACAACTTGCAACCAGCCAACCCTAAAAATTAGGGTGCTGATTTTTAGGGGACAAAGTTCGGCCCAAACTCTGTGTGGAGGCAGAGTTCGGCCTGAACTCTGTTTCCAGAGCACAGAATGGGTTATATGTCCAATTGGCTTATTTGGATGTGTGTGGAGCTTTTGGATTTTGGGTAGGGTATAGGCTAAGTCTCAGATGCTCGGCACAACTCAGCTTACATAAGTCTAGACTCAATAAAATTATAAAATACAGACCCAAAAATGACTTGCATTACAAAACTGAGCTGTCGTCTGACTTGTGTTGGATGTAGTCTTCATGTATCGTATTGAATTATCACAAGTATTATTTAGTCAATTCTATCAATATTTGGTTGACTATGACTTTGTGTCAACAATCCCAACCCAATCTTTGATAACATCAAACCGAGGAATCAATTAACAGTGCACTAACACAATGTATAAGAATTTAACATGGCTAAATAATATTCAAAATCAGTTTTTAAACAGAAAATAAAAGTTTCAGAAATCTCAATTTCAAGACTATGTATCAGTCCACATTAACCTACCATCCCATATTCGAAAAGCCATATTCTCGAGTGCAATCCTATTCTAATATGAAAACACAACCTAGCAATAAATATTACACATGTAAATGAATTAAACATGTCAATTTGACTTCAAAATTAGTTTTAAATTGGAAATTCAAATCAGGTTTTCAAAACAGGGATGTATCAGTCCAACCCATATTCAACATTCTATTTCTTGATAACAAAACCTAATCTAACATGAACATCTAACCTAGCAGTAGTTAATACATATGTATAAGAGTTTAATATGGCAAAACAATATTAAAACTCTGTTATAACAGGGAATCAAATATGAGAATTCAAAAACTGTGCACAGTGTATCAGTAATGTTAGGGATTTTTAATTCGAATTAGAAAATGCAAAAGAATTACATACAAATAGGTTAGGGTAGAGTCGTGTATGTGAAAGGGTGTTGTACAGGTCGTGTCGTGTCTACAGTAGTCGACACGACGTGTCCAGATGCTAAAAACCAAGTTTTAGAGGATAGCAGTGTCAGCAGCCTCGTGTGTGCGTGTGGGTCGCCCTATGACACGACACAGGACGACCCGTGTCTCGTGATCATGCATGTGGGTTCGCCTAGGATAGGGCTAGGGGTCTAGCACCCTGCACCGTGTCGGCATGTCACCGTGTCGAAGTTAAACGCACGTATCAGCGTGCATTTTTACGCGTAGGCACACCAGTGCAAAACCCATGCGGGTCAAAATACTCCCAAACCACACCATAAGATCCTACGAAATTTTAGGGGCTTGGTGTCAGTCACCTAGGGAAGGTTCACCCAAATTTTTATGTCCAGATGTGTCGTGTACTAGGAGAACTAGGACACGGGCAGCAGGGGACAGTACATGCTGTGTCGTACACGGGTTCCAGTGTCCAAAACCGACACGAATCGTGTCAAAAATCAACTCAGTCTTCACAAAAATTAATATACATATATAGATCTACAAATTCATGTAATTATTTTAGCAAAATATGAAAATTCATTCCTAAGTGGCATTCTATCAAACACTTACACATACACATTGACACGTGTCCGATACGGACACCAAACGGACACGAAATTGACCAAAACTTTAGGGACAGCTAGGGGACTCCTAGATCTAGCCCTAAATATAAAGAAAACAGAATTAAAATATAATTTAAGGGTTTTTACCTATAGATGCAAATAGCAAAAAAAGCCCCAAAATGAAGTGTTCTTCCTTGCTAGCTCGAATTCCTAAATTGCTCAAAATCTGGGATTACTCTCCATAAATAGAAAATAGAAGGGTATTAGGCTCTATTGCAAGAAATTAGAGTTAAAAAGGATTTAAAATTAGAAATCTATGGATTGGGGAAGAGTGGACAAACCTTTCTTTTCCTATGTGTTGAAATGATATCAAAGAGGCAAGAACTAATAAATAAGTATTTATATAGGATGGGGATCCCTATGTGGCTGGTCACTTAGTGTTTGGTTAGGGTTAGAGCTTCTAGTTATGGGCCATAGGCTTAAGTCATAAGTCATTTAATGAAAATCACAAATCATTGTATTAAACCATACGTCATTTCACTTAAACTTGATTTTCCTATTTCAAAACTAAATCCTAAGTGACTAGAGTGGGCTAACTTAAGTTAGACTAGGGTTACCATAGCTAGAGATAGCTTCTAGGCTAGTCTACAAGGTCTCATCAAGTCAAAGTCAAAATCACAAGCTACGAATTAAAAAATAGTTTTAAATTGATCAAAAATCACTAAAATTCATAATGTGATATAAATACAAATAAATTATAATTATAATTACAAAATTTCAAAATTACCCTTATTTTAGAAACTGTGTGTTATAGAGATGGTGCGGTCCACGCGCCGACGACGGATCGAGAGGGGTTTCGCGTCGGCGGTTGCGGAGGTGCGGCCGGCGCCGAGTTTTGGGGGCGCGCCTGTCGCGGAGGCGGCGGCCGTAAGGGTGGCATGCTGGGCTTTGGTAGAAAAGTTAGGGCAACTGGCGGTCGCGCGTGGAGGGCGGAGCGGCTGCCGGACCTTAGCTAGGTGGCGAGGCCCAACGACGGCGGATGGCTCGGCGCCCTCGGGTCGGAGCGGGTCGCTCGACCAGGAAGGACACGGCACGCTTGGGTGCCACGTTCTGCCAGGAACAAGGTACAGCGGTGGTGATCGTGACGGATGACGGAGGTTAGGGCTTCTATTTTTTTTCTTTTTCTTTGTTTGTTTGGTGCTGAGGTTGAGAGGTTGATCGCCAGGACTGTGCCGGGTTTGTGGGTGGCCGAGTGGCGGAGATGTCTGGATGGCGGTGGTGATGACTGGTGACGAGACGGTGGCAGCGGTGGTTCTATGTGGAGGGTCGCGGGAGTCGGGAAGGTGATTGTGGTGGCGGAGTGTATCGACAAAGGAGGGGGCTTAGTCGGAGATGGAAAATCGAGGGTCGGGGTGATTGACAGGGAAGGAGGTGTTGGCAGTAGGATTGATGTCGAAGAGATGTCCTACGGTGGGGGTCGACGGGGATGCTGCTCGTGGCAGCGGTGGATAGAAAACGACGTGGGTGGAGATAGATTGTGTCCGGGGTTGTCGGGCACGGATGAACAATGTATTTGTACAATAAGAATATAGTGGATGAGACAGGAGGACACCGATATGATGCACGATTTGGTTGTGGATGAAAAATTTATGGAGAAATTTGTGAATGGTAGAAATATATGGATAAGTACCTCTCCTTATATAGGAGGTGGGAATTCCCAGTTGGATAAGGATTAGAATTAATTAAAAAAAACTAGTAGGTATTATTTGACTCAAATCAATTTAAACTAATCCTTTATAAATCAAATATAAATTTAAATCCAAATTAAATCCATCCCAAACAATTGTGAAGAAATCCCGTCTTTTAAATTAAAATCCCATAACAATCTCATTAAAATTTGATCTCCATATTTATAAAAATTTAAGCCAAACATTATTTTCAAAATATGTTTTCCAATAATACATTTCAAAAATTTAAGTTAAATATTTAATATTAATAGGAAAACTTCACAATACCTTTTTAATAAATAAGTTAAATAATATCTATTTTACTATACTTTCTAGTATACTCTATTTAATAAAAGAGGAAATATCGTTTATAATATATAAATGAAAGGCCTTTTTATAAATAAAATAATAACTTGAAATTTTGGTATGATAGCTAAAAATAATTCTCTCGACGTGCAATTACGAAAAACGCAATTTTGTGCGCGACGTACAATACGACACTGAGACGTACGAAATAAAAAATTAAAAAAAATTAAGTACCAAATTTATAAAGAAAAAAATAGTAGAAATTTAGGGGTTTTATAAACTATCAATCTCGAGTTCGAACAACAATCAAGGTTGCCTCAGTTAGCGCTGAGTCCGGATCACAAGGAATCACGAGTGTACTTCTGAGTACAGGAAAATAATTTCGATCGATTTGAGAACTCGGTCAAAAATTGCTAATCGACTCCAGATTGGAATAATTTAAGAAGAATGTTCAAGAACTCACTCCGAATCAATTTTCAGAGCAAATAGGACACGGATACGCGGTGTCGAGTGATCATCAGAGAAGAACTCGTGGAGGAGATAGAAAATCCCAGCCATCGCAGGAGTGAAGTCGCCTCGCCATCGCCGCGGTTGTCGCCGTCGGAGAAGATGCTCACAGGGGACGACAATCCCTAGCCACGGGTTGTTGCCGAAGTGATGGCGCTACTGCGGTGGCTCAGACGTCGGAGAAGAGACCCGTCCTCGTCTCCATCATCGTCGCTAGAGTTGACATCGTCGACCGGTTGGTTAGGGTTTGGTCCTACGGAGATTTAGGGAAGAACCGAGAGCTCAGCTCTCAAAATTAGTCGAGAGTGAAGAATGGAGGAATTGCTTCCTCTCTCTTCAGAAAAGAACTAAATAGGAAAATGATTTTAACAAAAAAACCCCACTATATGGCTTATTAACAATTAAGCCCTACCCTTTTCACATCTTGTACAAAATTCTTAAAATCAGTTAGAAAAGGTGGGGACCACTAATTGTTAGTTACAACAAACTTTTAAAATTTGAAATCCTACTCTAATTCAATTCCCTCCAAAATTGTTATAAAAACTCATTATTTGAAAATAAACTAAATAATTAATCATTAATCAGGAAATAAATTTAGGTTTTGAAAATACAGAAAAAGTAGAGTGACAGACACCCACACAGTTTTCATGTACAGGAACAGGTAGAAGCTCATGGCGCGGAGCTCGCTTGGATGCATCTAGGCAATGGAGTTCCTTGACGATTCGAGGCATGCGGCCACATGGAGTCTGGACTTATATGGGACATAATGTATGGACTCACCTATCTAAAGCTTCCGCTGGCCTACTCAAATTTTATTGAGAGATGAGAGAGAGCAGAGTGACTTGTAATGTGAGAAGAGTGAGCTTGAGTGATTGTAATCTTGGCCTTGTGCCACATTGTAATCTTTGTTTCAATATTAATAAACGAGTATTTTGTATGACTTGTATTTTGCTTCAAATTTCTGCTGCTGTATCAATGTTCCGCTCTTCTGCCTTTTACCTCGCCTCCTGCTCTTCTGCCTGCCTGCAAGGGAATGGCACCTTGCTATTTATTGGAATAGGGTGTGCTCATTAGGGTTTACAAACGATTGCATCCTTCAGAAGTCGGCGGTTAAGGATCACTTAATCTGGGCCATTCATCTTGAATATTATAAATTTGAGCAATTAATGTGATTGCATCAAATCTCTGTGGACAATAAATATTGATTGCCATGAATATTCATGATTTGTGATAGCCTATCACATGTCCAATTTGCTTGATTTGATTTGATCTGGGCAATTATGACGATCGTAACAAATCTGATTTTGTTGGAATTTATTAGCATCCATAGTTCCAGGGAAGATAAGACTCCCACGTGTCTCAATTGTCGCGAAGAACGCCACGTGTCTCAACTGGACTGTCCTGGTAGAGTCGCATATGGGTGGTCCTTTCGGTCGAATGAAGCATGCAGCCGCATGAGGATAGGAGCCGCATGAGGATTGGCAGCCGCAGGGGATGGGCAGCCGCATGCAGATGGACAGCCGCATACAGATGGGCAGCCGCATGCAGATGGGCAACCGCATAGAGATGAGCAGCCGTATGGAGATAGGCAGCCGCATACAAATAGGCAGCCGCATGCAGATGGGCAGCCACATGGAGATAGGCAGTCGCATACAAATAGGTAGCCACATGCAGATGGGCAGCCGCATGGGGATGGGCAGCCGCATGGAGTGGCCTCGGGACTTGGTGGATTTTGCCAGCTATAAGGAGATTTTCTTCTCTTTCCTAGGATTACGCCACCATGTTAGAGTCATTATTACATCCTTATGTCAGAGCTGTCATAGCTGTTATTTGTCAGAGCGGCCGTCAGGGCATTAAATACAGCCGAATGTAGAGAAAAACTGTTGAAGGCCACGTAGCTTCTTTTTTGAGCCGCATGGATCCTTGAGCCGCATGGACTCCTGAGCCGCATGGGGATCCTTCTGTCGGAGCCACATAGGCCTTTCTTTATTCTTTTTCATGCTTCTACAACTTCTAGTGATGCCATTGTCTGGATTTGATGTAGTCCTCGGCATCGACTGGATGAGTGAGCAGTTTGCTGTAATAGACTGCCATGAAGGGAAGGTTACTTTCAGCCCGCCTGGAGTTCTGCCGTTCGAGGTCAGAAGACGGATCACAGAGAGTCCAGAGGGAGTCTACTTTGAAGCAGTTGCAGAA
Organism: Iris pallida; assembly: GCA_029216955.1. Classification (NCBI taxonomy): domain Eukaryota; kingdom Viridiplantae; phylum Streptophyta; class Magnoliopsida; order Asparagales; family Iridaceae; genus Iris; species Iris pallida. The sequence continues at coordinate 14,890,778 of JANAVB010035617.1, forward strand.
GACCAAGAGTTGTCGCATCCGCTGATTGCAGAGTTTCTCGACGTCTTCCCCCGAAGAGTTGTCAGGATTGCCGCCAGATCGAGATGTGGAGTTCAGCATCGACTTAGTACCCGAATCAGCGCCGAAGTCCCAGTATTGCTACAAGATCAACCCGAAGGAAGCTACAAAGTTGAAGGCCCAGATTGATGAGTTAGAAGGCAAGGGTTTTATTCGGTCCAGTGCTTCACCCTGGGGAGCACCGGTACTCTTCGTGCCGAAGAAGCATGGGACTGTTAGGATGTGTATTGATTACCATGCACTCAATAACATCACCATCAAGAATAAATACCCGTTGCCGCGGATTGATGAGCTGTTTGATCAGCTGAGTGGGGCGAAGGTCTTTTCAAAGATTGACCTTCGGTCGGGATATCATCAGATGAAGGTTCGGGAGCAGGATATTTCGAAGACAGCTTTCAATACCCGTTACGGCCAGTATAAAATTTTGGTGATGCCGTTCGGACTCACCAATGCCCCAGCAGTGTTTATGAACTTGATGAATAAAGTTTTTCATAAGTATCTAGACAAGTTTGTCGTAGTCTTCATTGACAACATTCTGATATATTCGAAGACAGAGGAGGAGCATATGGAGCACCTGCGGATTGTGTTGGAGATTCTACGGAAGGAGAAGTTGTACGGTAAGCACTCGAAGTGCGAGTTGTTCTTGGATAGAGTGGAGTTCCTGGGACATGTGGTGACTGGAGAGGGGATTTCTGTAGATCCCAAGAAGATTGAAGCTATGGAAGCATGGGCACTTCCCAAGTCAGTAGCAGAGATTCATAGTTTCCTGGGGCTAGCAGGTTACTACCGGAAGTTTGTGAAAGATTTTACCAAAATAGCAGAGCAATTGACGAAGCTTACACAGAAGGACGAGGAGTTCATCTGGAGCGACGCCTGCCAGTCAGCATTTGAAGAATTGAAGAGAAGACTTACTACATCACTAGTTTTAGCTTTGTCATCCGAATGTGGAGGATTCATCATCTATAGCGATGCATCAGAGAAAGGCTTGGAATGTGTGCTTGATCAGAACAAGAGGGTTATTGCTTATGCTTCTAGACAATTGAGGCCTCATGAGAAGAATTATCCTATACATGACTTGGATCTTGCAGCAGTCATTTTTGTCTTGAAACTGTGGAAGCACTATCTGTATGGAGAGAGAGTGGACATCTTCACGGACCATAAAAGCCTGAAGTATGTCTTTATTCAGAAGGAACTGAATATGAGGCAGCAAAGATGGCAGGAACTCATGAAGGATTTCGACATCAATTTGTAATACCATCCTGGGAAGGCAAATGTGGTAGCAGATGCTCTTAGTCGATATCATATTGCTATGTTTCTTACTATGGATCGGCATCTTCTAGAGGATCTTGAGAGCCTTGGGATTGAGATTGTTCTTCCGGGGGTTGGAGGGCAGTTGATGTAACGCCTGTAGTTCGTATTACGTATTTTATTATACGTATACGTAATCTCGGACCTGTGTATAGACTTGTCCTGATTGGCTAGCCTTGGGTTCTGTATTGGCACGAGTTAGTTAGCATTTCATGGTTCTGGCATGCATCAGGTTCGGTTGGGTTCGGCTTGGTTGGTTCGGTTTGGGTTGGAATGCAAACCCCTACCTATCACCCCTCCCTTCCTTTATTAGCCACATACCCCTTCTCTCTCCTCAATTACTTCTTTATTTACTCTTTTCCTCCCTCCATTAACTCTCTCCACCGACCACAGAGAGAGGCTTAGGCAAGTGCAACTTGCTTCATAGAGGAACTCAGATTTTGTTGTTCCATTGTCTTCCTCATGAGATTCTAAGTCGCTTTAGTATTTAGCATTTTCGAATTCCATGGCTCATTTCATGTAGATCTAAGTTTTAGCTTTTTTGATCTTCATGGTTTTGATCTTCTAAAACTTGGTTGTTTCCGAAATGGAGAGTTCCATGTAGTATGGATTTCGATTTCACGCAAGTTTGGCTCTGGAATGGTTAGATTTTATCGAGATTTCACCGAGATAGGGCTTACTTGAGCTCGTGAGCTTTTACGCCTGCTTAGACCGGCCTTGGGGAGAAGATGAAGTTTTACGCACACGTTCTAACGTGTTAGCGTAGTATTTAGCCTTTACGCCCACGTTTTATGTGACAGCGTATTATTTACCCCTTTACGCACACATTTTCACGTGACCGCGTAGTACTCCCTTTTTACGCACACACATTTGCGTGCCAGCGTACTCCGTTCTACGCCGAGTTCATTCGATTTTACGCTCGGGGCCCTCCCGCTCGCGTAAAATCGTGCTCGCGTAAAACTCTGGCTCGAGCAGACCCTCACGTGCGTAAAGTCTTGCTCGGGTGTTTCACTCGCGTAGAGCCTCGCTTGCCTACGGCTTGCTAGCGTAAAGCCCTAGCTCGCGTAAACCCCCCCCCCCCCCCCCCCCCCCGCATGCACCCTTGCTCGCGTAGAGCTATCTCACCTTGCCCTTGCTAGCGTAAGCCGCTTTACGCTTGATGTCCCTTGGCCTTGCGTAGAGGTACGCACGTCGAGACTTTGAGTCCCTATGGTGTACGCCTTTGCCCTTTTATATCCTTACGACTTTTGTCATGAACTTGATAATCACGAATCTACTTAATATGTTTGAAATGATAATTGTACACGGCATGGTATGAAGTTAACATGACATGACATGACTTGACAAGCAAGCATGATGGGAACTATTGAAAGCTGTTACGACGGCTAGCATAACCTGACAAGAATGACATAACAAGAATGAATGGCCTGGACACCGTGGACAATTGTGTATATATAAATAAACCAGTACTGTCTCGCATCATGTCTAGGACAGGGACCCCTGAGTACCACGGTCAGGGGTACCTACTTAAATTGACTAAGGCTAATAACTAGAATAATCTAGTAGTCATGAAGAGATTTCCCAGCTACAGGCAATTCCGTTATCTGGCCGCCCCATCATGGGATCTGTAGCCTGCCGTCGGGTAGGGCACATTTTCAGCACACTGTCATGTGTTGCACCCTTTAAGCTACTTAAGGGTAAATTTGTTCTTGGACAATGTACCCACATGAAATTCAACCCCTAAATTGCGTCTGGATAACCTGGATGGTGGGTTTGTGGCTGTTGGAATAATCTTATTACATCTTGCTAGTAACTAGGCATGTGATAACCCTAGTTAGTTAAAGTATCAAGCCGTACTTGTTTGCTTGGCCGTGAATATTGAATGGAGTCTAAGTCTTGTCATGTCCCTGTACCTGGTTACTTCAATGACATGATTATTTATGCTTACCTTAACAATAATGATCAGGGGCTAAGTTCTGTTCTGGCGAAGGGCTACAACCCCGGTCCTTGTTTGGTTTAAGGGGTGTAACTGGATCCCGAAGCAGTTCTGTGTCCTCTCTTCGTTTATTGTCTTATTAAACCCCACGTCATGATCGTCATGTTTTACCTTATAAACTAGAATTTGAGACGGGTTTCTATTCAGGTGAAGGGTTACAACCCCGGTCCTTGTTTGGTTTAAGGGTTGCGACCTGGCTACCTAAATGGTTTCCTCGTACTCAATTCTCTGTTGTTGTCCCTATTTTATCAGATTCTTATATAATTATCTTTAATATCCATTTTTATATGCTGGTTTTAGTTCCTAAGTAAAGCCTCCTTTGTGGTACTTTCTCTTTCTGGGGTCTGACCCAGCTGGTTTTGTATGGCCAGATATCGGAGCAGCTCTAGAGGATCTACCTATCTTTCCGCCAGATAGTGACCACCAGGCGTAACCAAGGCAACGAGTGGGTTTCTCTTTTGTTCTCCCACTTTATTGTAAAATTATTCTTTTGAGGCGTTTAGCCGACGAGCACGTGTTAGCTCATATTGCACTTTACTTACTGTCTGCCTATGGGCTGTAACATGATTGACGAATCCTAGGGTTGATCATGTATGACTAAAACTCTTGCTAGTCTTCATATTTTGTACGACTAGCTTCATGATCATCCAAATATATAATGTATGGGACGCCTTACTATTGTATATTTTATGCTCTAACATCTTGTAACTGCTATTCCTTGCATGAGATTTGAGATAATAGGCTTGTTCATGACCATAAGAGACTGATGGTTTGTAGATAAACCCTTATGTATCTAGACAGCCGTGACCGTGTAGCGAGGTGGGTTGCACTTTAATATACGTAGCTGGCTATGTTCTCCCCCGCTCTCTAGTATTCTGATTCTGGGGCGTTACATGGTTTAAGTGGTGGCCCATGTAGGTCTTGTGAATCAAGATATATGAGGGTTTACCGAATAGATGTCTCAATCAGTACTCACCCTTGATCTCTGCTCGTATCCTCTAGATCCTTGGATTCTTGACCTGATCACATGTTTGTATCTTTGATCTGTCCTGGTCCTTCCTTATTGTTCCCTATGTCGTCTTCTTCAGCGGCATTGTTCCTGGTCCTACCGATCGGCAAGGCGGAGCACCTCCCGTGGACCAGCAGCAACCTGGAGATCAAGCCCAGCATTCAGGAGTAGTCTCCAGAGTCATGCCTACTGGGAATCAAGATCCACCAGTTCAGCCCGTCCAGCCTACAGAGCCTGATGATGGCACCTTGGTGGGTCTCATCAGGACATTGTTGGCTTCTCAAGATCGTCGAGGAGATGCCTTGCACCAGGCAGTGACAGATGCTCTGACCAGAGGAGGTCATCAAGGTAACAGTGCGGCCAAAAGCTTCAAGTGTTTGAACCCTCCCTTTTTCGATGGTAGCGAAGATGCTATTGTCGCAGATGCTTGGCTGCAGGATACAAAAGTGATTCTAGAAGCGACGAAGACGCCTGAGAATGAGAAGGTGGCCGTGGTGCGCCTGCAGTTGCTGGATCTAGCCCGCAGCTGGTGGGCATCGTAGGCCGACGGATTAGTGGCGCCTATTTCCTGGGCAGTATTCCGTGAGAGACTCCAGACCAAGTACTTCGATGCTGTGGCTCGGTACGACCTACAGACGAGGTTCACCAATCTGAATCAGATAGGCAGGACGGTCGATGGATATGCGGTCGAGTTTTCGAGACTTAGACGGTTTGCTCCCACCTTGGTGGCAACCGAGTTCGACAAAGCTCAGCAGTTCCAGCAGGGACTCCACCTAGAGATTTTTCTGGCAGTGGAGCAATTTAAGCATCAGACTTTTGATGCAGTATTGAGAGCAGCGAGGAGGCATGAGTATACCTCCCAGAGGATTGTGGACCGGACCGGAGGTCGGAAGCGATCCCATAGCCAGATGAATCGGTCTTCAGCACCAGCCCCGGCAGCTAGAAAAATAGGATAAAAAGTAATGAAAATAGGATAAAAGTATTATTTCTCTAAATCATTACTTATACTTGTATAAATCATTTTTATAGTAATGAAAATAAAAACATTTAACTAAATTTAGTTTTACCTAGAAAACTTACTTTGACTAAACCTAGAGTTCGCCCCAAAACGACTTTCGACTTTTGAGTATTTATTTTGAAAACATATTTTGACGAATAAATTATATTTTCAAGTATCATAAAATAATTTTTTAAAATTGTATATATTCATTGTTATCTATTTTTCCTCCTTTCCGTGACCAACTCCATTATTCCTACTCTCTTCTCAAGTTCGTAACTCCTTATGTCACCCTAACAAGTTCGACCGTCCTGAATACGAGGGAACAGTCCGTGCCATCAGCGGAGACCGTCTTGTGTATTTGCAACACCGAAGTTATAGTTCGTGCCACCTAGATTATTGCAGCTCGCAGGAGTCCTACCAGGCAAGTATACCTTACTAATTAACTGTTAAATTATTTATTTTCTGTATTATTTATTTTGTTTCATATTGTTAGTTTCCTTTGTTATAAACTGCGCGTCCAAGCCACACTTGGGTGCAAGCGACTTTATTAGTCGTTTTATTTTACTATATGCATCTTAACTTAGTTGTAGTGGACTACCCTCCTATTGCGGGATATATTTTATATCTCCGCTGGCCATGACACTTACACTACACGGTTTGAGGCATTTTATTAGGGGCACGACTTATGGATTGCCATCTCTAAAGTCGTATGACGGATAGATGATCGTAACTGCTATGACTAGGGTTTTAGAGACTCAAGTAGTTATAAAACTGGACGAGCCATGGATATGACTTGAACAGTGTGGGAAATATTGGGAGAGGATAGTCGCTAGTGCGTATGGGAATCCAAACAGGTAAACCACAGTCTCCGGATGGAACTGTGGTGATATATTTACAGATGCCCTCTGACATTTTGGACGTTACGGATGGATACAGATGACTGGATGCCAGTTACGTACACATAGCCTAAAATCCCACCCATGCGCATGAAAGTTGTCCTCTAAATTGCACGTTAGGCGGTTAGAATCTCCTTTGCATATTTGTGTCTAGAATAGTCTTTTATATATTATTTATTATTCTGAAAGTTCATATTAGCTTGTTCTTCCTGTATCTTGCTACGTCCGTCTGAGGACCTGGTTTTTCCCCAGGTGTGTGTTCATGTCTTCCGCAGGTATCCTAGCCAAGGCCGTGGTCTTCTCCATTCCTTCGAAGACGATTGCGCTTGGTTCGTCTTGTCATTTTATTGATCGATTCTTATACATTTCTTTCAATGAGATAGTTGGTAGTGGACTTTGTCTCCGCCCAACGATTGTATCATAAATATTCAAGTTGATTTATATCTTATTATCCTTTTCATTGTGGATGAGATTTAGTTTGTCTTGGATTACTATATTTTACAGCTTATGTATACATACAAGGACCTGTACTTCGTATGTATACAGCTGGCATGTTTACGTACTTGATCCTACGTATTTTAGGACTGGGGCGTTACACCATAGCCAGATGAATCAGTCTTCAGTACCTGTCCCCGGCAGCTAGGGCTTTGACCATTGGAGCTCCGAGGCGGGCGACCTCAGTGACGTCGGTTCAACATTCAACTCCGACGTACCCTCAGCAGCAGAAGCAGAAGCACTCTTCCGCAGTGGGATGTTCACACTGCGGAAAGCGAGGACATGTGGTATCAGAATGTCGCAGAGCACAGGGTTTGTGCTTGGTTTGTGGTGCCCCAGACCACAGGATTAGGAACTGCCCGAACAGGGGGAGTTCATCTTCATCAACCTTCTCTAGTCCCTCGGTTAAGGGACCAGTTCCAGTATCAGTCCAGCAGCAGCAGCAGTACCCGTCCCCGAGGCCTTTGTCGCCTCAGGCCCAGGCATTCCAGTAGCAGAGACCGCAGCAGTATGCCCAAGTCCAAGCTCAGACCCAGAATCGCCAGAGAGGTTTTCAGCAAAGGGGACCCACACCCAGAGGACATGGTCAAGTGCTGGATTTGACCATGGAAGAAGAAGGATTGGCACCAGGTGAGGTAGTGGCAGGTACTATTCTCGTCAACACCTTTCCGACATCAGTGTTATTTGATTCTAGTGCATCGCATTCATTCATGTCTGTATGATTCACGACACGGATAGGACTGGAGCCGAGTCATTATCAGTAAGGCTTAATATACTTACTGGTAACGGTCTTGTGGGAGTAGATAGAGTATTTTTCTCGTGTCGGATCATAGTTAGCGGTAGAGAATTCCTCGCTAGATTGATAGAGTTCCCGATGGCCGATTATGATGTGGTCTTAGGGATGGATTGGTTGAGGAACCAGTATGCTAGGATAGACTGCCATATTGGCAGGGTTGTTTTTAGCATTCCAGGCAAGCCAGAGTTTTTCTTTTCCCGAGGCGAAGCTGGACCTTCTCCTCCAGTATTACGGATGGCAGTAGTAGCAGTACAGTTACCCCAGATAGTCGAGGAGTTTCCAGATATTTTTCCAGAAGAGCTTTCAGAAATGCTGCCAGAGCGAAAGATCGAGTTTACTATAGACTTGATCCCCAGAACAGCCCCAGTGTCGGAGAGAGTCTACAGGATGGCGCCTTCAGAGTCAGAGATATTGTATAAGATGATTGAAGAACTCAGAACCATGGGATTCATTCATGCTAGTGGATCGCCTTGGGGAGCCCCGATGCTTCTTGTGAAAAAGAAGGATGGTACATCCAGGTTATGTGTAGATTATCGTACCTTGAATTCAGTGATAATCAAGAACGGATACCCTCTCCCGAGGATAGATGACTTGTTTGATCAACTCAAGGGGCAGCAGTATTCTCGAAGATCGACTTACGGTCAGGGTACTATCAGATCAGAGTCAGAGAGAAGGACATCCCAAAGACAGCTTTCAGATCTAGATATGGGCATTAGGAGTTCCTTGTTATGCCATTTGGAGCAACCAATGTGTCGGCCGTATTCATGGACCTCATGAATCGTATTTTCATGCCATACTTGGATCAGTTTGTGATTGTGTTCCTAAATGACATCCTGGTCTACAGTAAGAGTGAAGCAGAGCATGAGCAGCATCTCAGAGTTGTCCTCTAGATTCTCAGAGAGCACCAGTTGTATGCCAAGTAGTAAATACGAGTTATGGCTCGATCGCATTTCCTACTTAGGTCATATCATCACCAGAGGAGGAGTAGAAGTAGATCCCCAGAAGATAGTAGCCATTGAGACATGGCCAGTACCTAGCACAGTTGCAGATGTTCGTAGTTTTCTTGGCTTGGCCGGCTACTACCGGCGATTTGTTTCAAACTTTGCTCGAATTTTAGCACCTATGACCCAGTTGACCCGCAAGGATGTGCGGTTTGCTTGGACAGCAGAGTGTCAGGATTCTTTTGAGAATTTGAAGCGAGGTTTGATGACGGCACCCATTCTCACGCTTCCAGATAGGACCGAAGGATTTTCAATATATTGTGATGCTTCAGGCAGAGGTTTAGGATGTGTTTTGATGCAACATGGGAAGGTAATAGCTTATGCATCATGACAACCTCGTGATCATGAGAGGAATTACCTAATCCATGATTTGGAGTTAGCAGTAGTAGTGTTTGTACTTAAGTTGTGGAGGCACTACTTATACGGGGATAGGGTAGAGATTTTCACCGATCACAAGAGCCTGAAGTATGTGTTCACTCAGAAGGATCTTAACATGCGTCAGAGGAGGTGGCTAGAGCTACTTGTGGATTATGATATCAACCTGCAGTATTATCCTGGAAAGGCCAACATTATTGTAGATGTGCTGAGCAGGAGAGCTGGAGTTTATTTTCTAACAACGCAACCAGAGTTATTAGCAGATCTCCAGAATATGGGTATAGAAGTTGTCCTTCCTACCAATGTGGTATTGATGGCCAGCATGCAAGTTCAGTCCACTATAATTGAGAGGATCCGGATGGAACAGTCAACAGATTCCAAGCTTCAGCGGCTCAATGCAGAGTGTGAGACAGGACAAAGACTAGAGCTATATATCCAAGAGGATGGTACACTTCGACATGGGAGGCGTCTTTGTGTACCCAGTGGAGATATCAGACAGGAGATCATGGCAGAAGATCACAGTTCGCAGTATTCCATTCACCCCAGTGGTACGAAGATGTACCGTGATATCCGTCAGCACTTTTGGTGGAATGGCATGAAGAGAAAGATAGCCTGATTTGCCTCTCGATGTTTGGTTTGCCAACAAGTTAAAGCTGAACATCAGAGGCCAGCAGGACTTCTTCAACCTTTACCGATTCCAGAATGGAAGTGGGAGCATATAACAATGAATTTTATGACATGATTACCTAGATACCCAGTTGGAAGAGATGCTATTTGGGTTATTATAGACAGACTTACGAAGGTGGCTCACTTTCTCCTATTCAGAGTTGGTCAGTCGACGGCTCAGCTAGCAGAGATGTATCTCAAGCAGATAGTCAGGTTGCATGGAGTACCAGTCAGTATCACCTCGGACAGAGATTCAAGGTTTACGTTGCACTTTTGGCGCAGTCAGCAAGAGAGTTTGGGAACTCACCTCCAGTTCAGCTCAGCTTATCATTCGCAGACAGATGGTCAGTCAGAGCGTACCATATGAACTTTGGAAGATATGTTGTAGTCTTGTACACTCGACTTCGGTGGTTCGTAGGAAGATCACCTGCACCTGGTGGAGTTCTCGTACAATAACAGTTTCCAGGCCAGTATCCAGATGGCACCGTTCGAGGCACTATATAGTAGGAAGTGCAGATCCCCGCTAGTATGGGATGATGTTGGTGAAAGGCAGATCCTCGGTCCGGAAATGATTACTCAGACAGTTGAGGTGGTCAGAAGAGTCAGAGATCATTTTCGCGTAGCGCAAGATCGCCAGCGTCATTGGACCGATTCTCATCGACGTCCTTTTGAGTTTTCTGTCGACGACCATGTATTCCTGAGGATTTCGCCTAACCGTGGTATCATTCGTTTCGGCGTACGGGGAAAGTTTAGTCCTAGGTATGTAGGGTCGTTCGATATTCTGGAGTGAGTATGTGATGTATCCTATCGTCTCGCTCTTCCGCCGTCGTTACGTGAGGTGCATGATGTCTTCCATGTATCCCAATTATGATGGTATATCCCGGACCCGAGCCACATCCTGGACCATTCGGAATTGGTTGTAGGTACCAACCTTTCGTATGAGGAGAGGCCCGTGTCTATATTGGACCAGAGAGAGAAGATACTCAAGAACAAGACTATTAAGTTAGTCCGTGTTGCTTGGGGTCATCACCCTTTGGGAGAGGCAACGTGGGAGCGTGAGGATGATATCCAATCGCGATATCCCGACCTGTTTGACTCGTAAGGTATAATGTCTTCTTATGCCTTAGGCCCTCGATTTCCTTGCTTGCATGAATGATTGCTTGATTGATTGCTTAGTATAGCTTATCTGTGAATAGTATAGCTTGTTCTTGCCTCTCTGGCCTCTTAATTAAATTTCGAGGACGAAATTCTTTTAAGGTGGGTAGAGTTGTAACGCCTGTAGTTCATATTACGTATTTTGTTATACGTGTACATAATCTCGGACCTGTGTATAGACTTGTCCTGATTGGCTAGCCTTGGGTTCTGCATTGGCATGAGTTAGTTAGCATTTCATGGTTCTGGCATGCATCGGGTTCGGTTGGGTTCGGCTTGGTTGGTTCGGTTTGGGTTAGAATGCAAACCCCTACCTACCACCCCTCTCTTCCTTTATTAGTTGCATACCCCTTCTCTCTCCTTAATTACTTCTTCATTTACTCTTCTTCTCCCTCCATTAACTCTCTCCACCGACCAGAGAGAGAGGCTTAGTCAAGTGCAACTTGCTTCATGGAGGAACTCAGATTTTGTTGTTCTATTGTCTTCCTCATGAGATTCTAAGTCACTTTAGTATTTAGCATTTTCGAATTCCATGGCTCATTTCATGTAGTTCTAAGTTTTAGCTTTTTTGATCTTCATGGTTTTGATCTTCTAAAACTTGGTTGTTTCCGAAACGGAGAGTTCCATGTAGTAGGGATTTCGATTTCACGCAAGTTTGGCGCTGGAATAGTTAGATTTTATCGAGATTTGACTGAGATAGGGCTTACTTGAGCTCGTGAGCTTTTACGCCTGCTTATACTGGCCTTGGGGAGAAGATGAAGTTTTACGCACACGTTCTAACGTGTTAGCGTAGTATTTAGCCTTTACGCCCACATTTTACGTGACAGCGTATTATTTACCCCTTTACGCACACGTTTTCATGTGACCGCGTAGTACTCCCTTTTTACGCACACGCATTTGCGTGGCAACGTACTCCGTTCTACGCCGAGTTCATTCGATTTTACGTTCGGGGCCCTCCCGCTCGTGTAAAATCGTGCTCGCGTAAAACTCTGGCTCGAGCAGACTCTCGCGTGCATAAAGTCTTGCTCGGGTGTTTCACTCGCGTAGAGCCTCGCTTGCCTACGGCTTGCTAGCGTAAAACCCTAGCTCGCGTAAAACCCTACTTGCATGCACCCTTGCTCGCGTAGAGCTATCTCACCTTGCCCTTGCTAGCGTAAGCCGCTTTACGCTTAAGGCCCCTTGGCCTTGCGTAGAGGTACGCGCGTAGAGACTTTGAGTCCCTATGGCGTACGCCTTTGCCCTTTTACATCCTTATGCCTTTTGTCATAAACTTGATAATCATGAATCTACTTAATATGTATGAAATGATAATTGTACACGACATGGTATAAAGTTAACATGACATGACATGACTTGACAAGCAAGCATGATGGGAACTATTGAAAGCTGTTGTGACGGCTAGCATGTCCTGACAAGAATGACATGACAAGAATGAATGGCCTGGACACCGTGGACAATTGTGTATATATAAATGAACCAGTACTGTCTCGCATCATGTCTAAGGCAGGGACCCCTGAGTACCACGGTCAGGGGTACCTACTTAAATTGACTAAGGCTAATAACTAGAATAATCCATTAGTCATGAAGAGATTTCCCAGCTACAGGTAATCCCGTTATCTGGCCGCCCCATCATGGGATCTGTAGCCTGCCGTCGGGTAGGGTACATTTCCAGCACACTGTCATGTGTTGAACCCTTCAAGCTACTTAAGGGTACATGTATTCTTGGACAATGTACCCACATAAAATTCAACCCCTAAATTGCGTCTGGATAACCTGGATGGTAGGCTTGTGGCTGTTGGAATAATCTCATTGCATCTTGCTAGTAACTAGGCATGTGATAACCCTAGTTAGTTAAAGTATCAAGTTGTACTTGTTTGCTTGGTCGTGAATGTTGAATGGAGTCTAAGTCTTATCCTGTCTTGGTACCTGGTTACTTCAATGACATGATTATTTATGCTTACCTTAACAATAATGATCAGGGGCCAAGTTCTGTTTAGGCGAAGGTTTACAACCCCGGTCCTTGTTTGGTTTAAGGGTTGTAACCTGGATCCCGGAGCAGTTCTGTGTCCTCTCTTCGTTTATTGTCTTATTGCACCCCACGTCATGATCATCATGTTTTACCTTATCAACAAAAATTTGAGACGGGTTTCTATTCAGGTGATGGGTTACAACCCCGGTCCTTGTTTGGTTTAAGGGTTGCGACCTGGCTACCTAAATGGTTTTCTCGTACTCAATTCTCTGTTGTTGTCCCTATTATTATCAGATTCTTATATAATTATCTTTAATATCCATTTTTATATGCTGGTTTTAGTTCCTAAGTGAAGCCTCCTTTGTGGCACTTGCTCTTTCTGGGGTCTGACCCAGCTGGTTTTGTATGGCCATTTATCGGAGCAGCTCCAGAGGATCTACCTATCTTTCCGCCAGATGGTGACCACCAGGCATAACCAAGGCAACGAGTGGTTTTCCCTTTTGTTCTCCCACTTTATTGTAAAATTATTCTTTTGAGGCGTTTAGCCGGCGAGCACGTGTTAGCTCATATTGCACTTTACTTACTGTCTGCCTACAGGCTGTAATATGATTGACGAATCCTAGGGTTGATCATGTATGACTAAAACTCTTGCTAGTCTTCACATTTTGTACGACTAGCTTCATGATCATCCAAATATGTAATGTATGGGATGCCTTACTATTGTATATTTTATGCTCTAACATCTGGTAATTGCTATTCCTTGCATGAGATTTAAGACAATAGGCTTGTTCATGACCATAAGAGACTGATGGCTTGTAGATAAACCCTTATGTATCTAGACAGCCATGACCGTATAGCGAGGTGGGTTGCACTTCAATATACGTAGCTGGCGATGTTCGCCCCCGCTCCCCAGTATGCTGGTTCTGGGACGTTACAGTTGATGCACATGCAGATACAGTCAGGACTGATAGAGAAGATCAAGGAGGCCTAGTTTCTAGATGAGGGACTCTGATGTCTCAGAGGCCAGGTAGAGGCAGGATTGCTCGACGATTTTACTATTACAGATGATGGATCCTTGAGACACGAAAACCAGTTGTGTGTGCCCAAGGATTTGCTTGAGGAGGTTATGAAGGAGGCCTACCAGTTACAGTATTCTATTCATCTTCGATCTACCAAGATGTATAAGGATCTGCGGGAGTATGTTTGGTGGTATGGGATGAAACAAGAGGTTGCCAGATTCGTTTCCAGATGCCTTTTATGCCAGCAAGTCAAGGCAGAGCGCCAGAGACCAGCAGGACTACTCCAGCCTTTACCTATTCCGGAGTGGAAGTGGGAACACATAACCATGGACTTCGTCTCTGGTTTATCGCGTATGCCCGGTGGCAAGGATGCTATTTGGGATATCGTAGACAGATTGACAAAATCCGCTCATTTTATTTCGTTCAAGGTAGGGCTGTCAACCGAGAAGCTTGTAGACCTCTTCATGCGGCAGATTGTGCAGATTCATGGGGTACCGATGAGCATCATTTCAGACAGGGACAGCCGCTTTACATCACACTTCTAGAGGAGCCTACAGCTGAGCTTGGGTTCACATTTGAAGTTCAGCACCGCCTATCATCTACAAATGGACGGGCAGTCCGAGAGGACCATTCAGACACTGGAGGACATGATGCGGGTTTGCGCACTCAACTTTGGCGGTTCATGGGAGGATCACTTGCATCTTATGGAATTTGCCTATAATAACAGTTATCAGGCTAGCATCGAAATAACACCGTTCGAGGCACTGTATAGGCGGAGATGTCGCACACCTTTATCCTGGGATGAAGTTGGCGAGAGGGCTTTGCTTGGGCCAGAGATGGTGGTAGATTCGGCCGAAAAGATCAGCCTGATCAGAGAGCGTCTTAGAGTTGTACAGGATCGGCAGAAGTACTGGGCAGACAGCAGCAGACGACCACTGGAGTTTGCAGTTGGGGATAGAGTGTTCTTGAAGATCTCACCGACCAGAGGCATCATCCATTTTGGCAGAGGCAGGAAGCTCAGTCCGAGGTACATCGGACCCTTCAATGTGACGACGCAGATTGGCGAGGTGGCGTATCGACTAGCGCTTCCTGCTAGCATGGAGGGAGTGCATGACGTCTTTCACGTGTCCCAGCTTCGATGCTACATTCCAGATCTGAGTCATGTGGTGGACTACTCAGAGCTAGAGATGGGTCCGAGCTTGACTTACGAGGAGCAGCCAGTGTAGATCCTTGATCGAAGGGAGAAGTAACTACGAAATCAGACTATTCCACTTGTTCGAGTCATATGGAAACACCACTCTCTGGGAGAGTCCACATGGGAGCACGAGGACGAGATACGGGAGTGTTATCCCAGTTTATTTGTTTGATTGTATTTTAATATTGAGAATTTTTTTATTCAATAAATGGCTTGTGTTTGAACCCCCTTGTGATTATTTTGAGTTTAATTTTGTTGTCTTCCAAATTTTGAGGACGAAAATTTTTTTTAGGGGGGAAGATTTGTAACCCCATATTTTCAAATTTTGTCATAATTCTTTAAAATTAAATGAATTTTCCTTAATTGTTTTTTTATAATATTGATAATTGGACACTATTGTTAATATTAATTTCTGAAGGCATGGGCCTTTCTCATTAAAGCCTACTTCTTAGTCCTGACAACCCAAGTCTAAGTCATGATCTTTTAAAAGAAAACTTTCATGGGCTTTTCTTTTAATAACTGGCTACTGTATGTTATTCTGTTACTGAAGTTTCTTTTTTTTCATTTCGTTTTTTTGAGATTCAAACGGATTCTCTAAAACGAACTTTTCCTTTCTTCTCTAACTGAATTGTCAGAGAAGGGAAATTGTTTTCCCGCCCTTAGGTTGCCTAATTTCTATGCCATCCCCAAACTGTCAGTCTATTTATAGGACCCTTCACTCTTCTTCCTCAAATTCTCTCTTCCTTGAAGAAATAATCGAGTTCTTCAATTTCCCCATTCTTTTTCCCATAGCTGCAGATCTAAAACTCGATTTAGAGTTTTCCATGGTGATGGCAATGATGGAGAGTCTCCATTCCTATGGCTGAGCAATGCATGAAGAGTTCTTCGACAGCAGCAGAACGATTCCTTTCATGTCCTCTCAATTTGCCATTTTCCTTGAATCCTGGTAAAAATGATCTAAACTTCATGATTTCTTAGAGTCGATGGATAGATCTTCTAGTTTAGTTTCGATCGGACCTTTTCCTTACTTTTGATTAGATTTGGAATGATCGGTTGGTCGATCAGGTTGTCTTCTTCATTTGCTTAAGCACGAGAGGAATTCCTTGAGTTTGTCTAAGCGATTGATGTTTTTGCACACCAGCTCGATCCAAAGGAACATCAAGACTGTAAGTTTCGAATCCCACAAGTTCGTATTTAATATTGATAGGCTCGCAGTAAGTATCAGATCGATAGTTTGATTTCTGTCTTCCTTGAAATTCACTCTTGTGTCGGATTCTCCAGAATTCTAGTTGACTGCATAAATATTTTGTATCGATCGAGTCCTGAACTAGATACAAAGGTGAGTATCTGTAGTTGGATCTTCATTTTGTTTAACGAGAAGTGTGTCATTGTGTAGTGATATCCTCTGTTTTTTGTCCTTCCCGATTTGACTTTTGGTTCAGGCGATCTGGATCGGATTGAACACACGAAGCTCGTGTCCAAATCCACGAGTGTGTCACTGAATCACAACTCAAGACCGCTTTTCTCAGGTATCCATTAACCTTTCAAAAATTGAATTATGGAATGTATGCTCATGATGGTTGTAGCGTATTGATTAGAACTTGTATTCGAGAAGTAACAAGATGCCAGGATAGTTTAGCTCTGATTAATAGCTAATTTTGATGAATAAATTTAGGGATGATTCATGGTTAAGAAGTTAATAATTATAGGATTTCTGTTTTTGGAATAGGGTATGTTTATTAGGGTTTAATTCATGTGTTTTGAACTGGAGCAAGTAGAGATTTTGAATTCAATTTTATGAACAAATCTTTAGAAATAGGATATGGTCAGATTAAGGATAACTTTGGGTTGTCAGTGGTAGCACCATTTGAATTTAAGTGTTAATTGAGTGCTGATGCTAAGAACTTGGGTTGAATGATAGTCTACCTTGGGTTGTAGTTCGAACATCAATGTCCCCCACGGCATTCAATTCCAGGTTAAACCTTACTTTGGTTATCCTAGGAATTAGCAGTAGCGGTATCCTGATACTTGGAATAACATCTGATACCTGGACTGTTGAAACCCACATGAACATCAGTAGGTTACTTTCTAATTTTTATTGAGTTTTGGTTTCAACTGAATTATTAATTAAATATGAGTTGTAGTTAGAATATTTGATAGTAGGAATTTTTAAGAATTGGATTTATGATCTGGTCTTTGTGATTAAGACAATCAAGTGGGGTTTAAATCTAATTTCGGGATAGCATCATCCTTTAGATGCAGTTTACAGGTTATACTTGACATTGTATATGGGTTTTTACTAAGGTTTCGTAATTAGTATTATCTAATAGGAAGCCTGATTTAGAGACTGATTGATATCATTTCTGGATTAGCAACTGAATGATATCAGTTCTGATTTAGAGACTGATTGATATCAGTTCTGATATTAGTTTTGGTTTGTGGGTTAACCCATACTCTGTCTAAAGTCTTCTATATATTGGTTATGAACTGATTAGTCTGTACAGTGGTTAGAATTACAGTTTGGGTTTCAAACAATTTAGACTAATTGTTATGTTGGGATGATTTTCATTTTTGCCAACCTTCAGATGTTCGTAAATACTGATAACCTGAGCAGCTTGGGTGTTCTGTTTCAAGAACTAATGTCAGTAAACATTGCCTGCAAGATTGAGCAGACAAGTTTAATCAATGTCCAGAACTGAGTTAACCTGAGAAGTCCTATTAAGATTTCTCGACTTAGGTTGATAGATCTTACTGTGGTATATGTTTACTGGAGGTTTTAGACTGAACCCGTGTCAGGAATGTTTGGACAGTGAGGAATAGGAACTAGGAACTGGCAGTGGTTCATAGAACTGTGAAGAGGATAACATGTTATGAAATTATTTGAGTTTTGTCAAATAAATTTTAGGTTTGCCAATTCAGTAACCTTGAATGTCCAGGCTCATGATTTAAGACTGGTAGTACTAGGGTTACTTGAGAAGGGTCTGTAGTTAGCTTTATGATGGAATTAGGATTGGAAATACTAAGAAATTAGTGAAAGTTTTGGTGTTATAATGTTGCAATAGTGAGAGTGGTAGTATGTTATTTGATAATGTTAGTTGGAATGTTGAGTAAGGAAGTTGTGTCAAAACTAATCCTAACATCAGCAACTCCACTCTATAGGAACTATAGTTTAATCATACACATTTTTCTGCTGAATACATAATGATCATGTTTATATTGATACAATACCACCCTTGATAATTAAATAGGATCCTTGAACTAGGAGACAGACTAGTTGAATTAGAAGTATTGTATTTTTTTAGCATGATTGGTTAATGATTTAAACTTAATCAAATTATACCATTATCACAGGAGAACATCCAACATTCTACCTACCCTCGATCACCCTGAGCAAGGCAAGTATACTCCTCGGACTTGTCTATTACTTCATGTCTTGTATATTCATTCTTGTATCTTCTTGTTGACACGATATTTCACGAGATTGTCTGGTATCTGGTTTCTTGAGTTTACTTGTGTCTGGGAGAGAAAATACTACAGATGTGTGATCAAACCCGAGTTACTATTCATGTGAATAGCTTAGGCCCAGCATCGTGCACGCGGGACCGAAGCCGTACCATTTCATGTTCCCTAAATCTACCCAAGTCGATCACACACTCTAGATGTATTTCGATATGTTGCACACATCAGGTTCATTGTGTATTTCATGTTCAGGTTTCATTTCATGTTCCCTGTATTTACTTTTCAGTATTCATATTCATGTTTTATGTCATGTTCTTATTTCTCATACTTTATATTTTTTCTGTATTCATTTCCATACCATGATATTTATGTTCATTTCCTTGGATATACTTAGCTCTGCTCCTGACTAGGATATGTTACAGGTGAGTTGGAGGCCATCTGTGACACTTATTACGGGCAGGAGCCTGGAGGCACCTATGAGCCAGCCGATGTTGCTCTGGACTTAGAGGCTGAGGAGGTCTAGTACCCTTCTTTTAGTTTTATTGGACTTTGTATTAGAGACATCAGTTTACTTTTCATTTGCTGGAAATGTAATAACTCTTAGACTTGTACTTTGATTCTGGGATTCGATATTAGATACTGTGGTTTATATTCATTCTTGTCTGGACTTGTAGTTTTCCCTAGAGATTGGTACAGCTTACTTCATCATGTCTAACGACGAAGGCTGGGCGTGTCCGGCTCGTGTCCGATTATTTGAAAGCGGATCGTGATAACCGTATTTGCACCATCCTGTCGTATGTCTCAAACGGATGCCAAATAGCCTTCACATTCGGAATGCAGCATCCTTCGAGCAGATATAGCCGAGATCACCATGTAGGTCGGCGACGCCTAACCACACAAATAGCAGAATTCAGGCACTCCAGGTATACGGAAGGTGACCGTCTTTCCAGCATATTCGATGGTAGAATTACACGGGCCGAGCCAATCCATTCCCACAATGATATCGTAGCCCTTAATGTCTAGGACTATCGCATCAAGACTGACCTTTTGACCAACTATGCAAATGATTCCGTCTCTGCAGGCTAAGTTTGCAAGTAGTGACGTGCCTGACGGTATGTTGATGTCACGCCCCGCTCCTATAGGAGCGATCATCCTCGCTAAGGCATGATGTCGCACGAGCCTAAGTTGCACTCATGCAAGGCCAAGTCCAAAAACGGCCGATTTGAGCTAGGCCACAGAGTCGCACAGAGTGTCCCCATTTGCAGCAGAAGTAAATGAACACAAGTTGAAGGAAATTTCCAAACTCTTTATTGATATTCAAGAAACATTACAATCGGTGCTAGGCCGGGATTACAATTCTCTCAAGCTCTCCCTCGTGAAATATAAAAGGCGTGCCAAGTGGCTTACAAGATGGAATGATACGTGGCGATGTTCCGATACATTATGTCCTATATACGGTGCTACCACTCCTTTGCAACGCTCCAAGGCTCCAGAGTTATCTCCGCGCCTTAGCATGTTTGAAGGAAAGTTTTGCACCCGACGACGTCTCCTGCACCCTGCAAGCAATCTGTGGGGTTATCAGTACATTATTATGCACTGGTGGGGAGGCTAGCTCGCCCACTCGCCATCATTACCAAACATGTTCAATTTACTCTTGTGCAACATCTATCATTCATTGTCTTACTAATCTTGTCTTATGATCAGTTTCATGGCATATTGTAAATCCTAACTCGTGTTATCAATATCAAATGTCGCATGGAAATACATGTACGACTTATCCATACTTACCATTCGGTCTTTCCTATCCAAAGTAAACCAAGTTAGCCAGCATATGATACGTAAAAGACTTAACGAATTTATATAGGCATTCAAGTGTGTCAAGGGCGTGTTCCTATCTCAGAACTGTGAAGTATTCCAGTTATGTCAAACTCGAAGAGTTTTGTTCTGACGTCCATGTTCACTCAACTATTCAATTGTTCAGTTAACTTGGACTATTTTTTTCAATGCAAGGACTTGCACGTGGATTGCCACTAGCAAGCCCACTTAATCTATATGCACCAGTCGCTGGCACCACAAGCCATTTGGACACTTCCTCTTTGTACCATGAGTCTCTATCGGCCGACTGGCTGGTGTGCCTCCGATAGGCCATGGATACCTGGCTCACGCCCCTTGAATGACCAGGCCGCATTCAAACATTACGTAGCCCCATTCGATCATTTCTTTGATCATTGCCTTGGCATCCTCTTTTGTTCCTCCCCCATATACGTTGGGTTGTCCGCGACCATTACGTATTGTCTTGTCATTTTTAACTTAATGGTTGTCTTTAAGTCATGGGTTGTCTTTGAGCCATAGTCGATTATCGATTAGGTTGGCAGCGGCATCCGTGCAGCGCGGATTGTAGTGCCCCGTCCCTATATTGTGCCCCGTTCTCCGTCCACGGTGTGTGCAAGAAAGGAACATTGTCGCTATCGACTCGGTCGGGACCAATAGGTCGGGATCGATCGAATCGATCGAACGGGAACGGTTGAATTAAGATCCATTCCCCATTATGGAATGGCTTCTTCGGAACCAAGTCCCATATTCAGCGGGTTGCGCCTCAAGGATTGACTCTGCGGCTGAGTCGGGAGAAACCTCCCGTTGCTCTGCTTTTCATGCCGCTTGTGTTGGTTTTGGCTTTGTTTTCTGAATACATTTTTGTGAATGTTTTTGATGGTTTTCATGGCTTACGTTTTGAACTTCGCATTTGTATCGAATTTCCTTGAATAACACAGTGTTCTAATTGGTTGCTTGTGCGATTTCAGGTGATCGCGTAGGCAACGTCTAGCACGGCCAACCAGTTTCTCGCCTCAAGTAAATACTAAGATGAGTGGCTGACCCTTCTTCCCTCGACCCTCTTCTCTAATACATTATCGATACTAGACATGTGCTATGCTAGATGTAATGCAACGACATGAATGATATTCCGATGAACGGTCACACGACGTCCCACGCACATGAACTATACAAATAATTGTCATATAACCTTATCGTGCTTGCAATTATCGTATTATATAGAACCGTGCTAAGAAAGGATGAATCGATTAAATGAATGTCGCAACGATACTATAAGATGTGCCTTGAAATAACAATTAACTTAGCACGGTCGTGGACAACTTGTCGACAAGGGCGATTGTTTCTTTGGACGATATTCTGAGGCCACGGGACCGTTCCGGCCTAGGAAGAAACACGGATAGCTATGCCGGATGCATGCCACGGTAGGCAGTGGCTTTCAACGGGGCTCGCTACCTGCGCTGAAGGACCATTGTCTACCAAGCTATATGCCCAGGATGGCTTGTCGTGCCAATGACCTTCACGAATGCACTCTATTATGTCTTATTATTATCAACATGACAGGGAAGAACATGGTAAGTTTACGCTACAACGGCGCACTCTGCCTGGGGTAAGATCCATCATCGTTATACGGTTGTGCCTACAAATATAAGTTTGAATTGAGTAGGATGGCTAGAAACTTCACTAATCAATTGCATGCACGCTCACTTAACTTCTTCAACAAATGAGAGCACGGGATTTAAACTGCCATGTACCAGCACAAAGTGTAATGTGCTGACCCTCGCTCTCAACAGGTACTCAGAACCAGGATAGCGTGCCAAGGAACTGAAGGCGACGCTCATTTCTTTTGAAGCCTTGCTAGCGCGAAGGCTAACTCTGCAACTTTTGAAGACTCCAACCCAACTGCATCATGAGTCGTAAACTCTCGCCGATCCCATGTCTTAGAGAGTCATTTTGTTGTTTGTAAAAAGGGATGTAAATGTATAAAATGACTATCTCATCGATGTCGGTTGTAAGCCGAGAGGCCTCTTTTGTAATCGAGTCTGTAACCAAACTTATTATCAATGAAAATGCAAGTTTCCTTTTCTATATGAATGTGTTCAATTTCTCTGCGTACTCTTACATATGCTGTTGTTTCGAATAACCTTATGAACCGCCTTGTGCAAGCGCAACTTAGGCTTGTACGGCATCACGCCCGGGGGACGACTATCGATTCTACCGAATCAGGGCGTGACATAATTGTATCAGAGCACGAATTTACGTCCTTGGCCTCCAGTGTCGAGTTTTTAGTCTCAAAATCGTTGGTCTCGTGTCGATGTGATATGTCGTTCCATACGAGTGAGCCCGTAATAAGTTTTGTGACTAATGTATTTTGCCTTCAAAAATCCCAGAAGGTACATCGGTGAACGTGGCGGCGAACGAAGAAAGTGCTTCGAGCGGCTCGAGTAGCTCGAGACCCGAACCCTCTAACGATGCCATGGAGCGAATGTTGCGCATGATGGAAGCGCAACAACGACAAGTTGAGGAGAGTCAACGCCAGAATGAGCAACATCGACGGCAGACGGAGGCACGCCAGGTTCAGTTCGAGGCCCGATTCGATGCACAATTCAAGCTGCAGCACAACACTCTTCAGCAGATCGTTCAAACAGTGGTGGCCAACAACAACAACTTTGCGACAACCCATGCCATAATCGAGCCTGCAGCCAGACAAAGTAAAGTCGAACCGGAGGTACCGAAGCTTATGCCTGCAGCACCGAAAAGTTCCAACTTCGACGTGTCAAAATTCACAAAGAGTTGCCACACTTCCTTCAACGGCACAGAAGATCCCTCCGTGGAAATCGACTGGTTAGAGGAACTGGAAGATAAATTCGAGCTTCTGGGTGTCGAAGAGTCCAAGAAAGTCGTATGCGCTCAACTTCTACTCCGATTGAACGTGCACGACTGGTGGACCGTACAAAAGCGAGCAATCAGATGCGACGATGAGACAGCAGCAATTTCTTGGGCCACCTTCCGAGAGGCGTTCAAGATCGAGTACCTTCCCGAAGCCGTTCGACAAGAGAAGGAGAATGAATTTATGCAGCTAAGATAAGGGAATATGACGGTGCGACAGTATGCAGTAGAGTTCAACATGTTAGCCAAATTTGCTGGAGAATTCCTGCCCTCCCAGGCGAGTCGTACTCGACGGTTCGAAGTGGGTCTACGACCATCCATCTACGCCCATGTGTCTGTTCTGCAATACAAAATGATGGGGGAGTCTCTCAACCACGCCCTCCGCCTCGAACGCCAATATCCTCCAGGTGCTGTCGGCATTGTGCATACCTACAATCACAAATGCCCTAGCCACACGGGAGGAAACAACGTGACCAAGCGTCCGAACAACGCGCACCAGGGCGGACACCAGGCGCAGAACCAGGGACCTCACTACACAAAATACAACCAGAACGGATATCTCGCCGTCGACTGTGAAGTTCAAAATGGCAGGTGTTTCATCTACGGAAAAGGGGTCACTTTCATGGAGACTGCCCGAACCGTAGAAGAAACAACTTGAACACGCCTCAGCATCAACAGCACCCTCCGGGGAATCATGTTCCGGCGCCTCGAGCACCTCAACCCGTACCGCAAAATAGCCAAGACCATCGCCCCAATGCCCAGGGCCGCGTCTACGCCATGACTCAAGATAAAGTGCTTGCATCAGATACGGTCGTGACAGGTATACTAAATTTTAATAATGTGCCTGCTCGTGTACTATTTGATTCAGGTGCTTCACATAGTTTTATATCAGCGGACTTTGCCGCCGAGCACAAATTTCCGATAATATCATTAGATCTCGACCATAGTGTAAGTACACCTTCGGGCACACCAATACTCACAAACTTAGCCTGCGCCGATGGGATTATCTGTATCGGCAGTCAAAAGATCGATCTTGACGTGATAGTTCTAGACATGAAGGACTTTAACATCATTCTGGGAATGGATTGGCTTGGGCCGTACAACGCAACCATAGACTGCGCCAGAAAGACGGTCACCTTCTGCATAACAGGAGTGCCTGAATTCTGCTTTTCGTGTGGTGAGGCGTCGTCGACCTGCATGTTGATTTCGATAATTTCTGCTCGGAGGATGCTGCATTCTGGGTGCGAAGGCTATTTGGCGTCCGTTCGAGACATACGACAGGATGGTGCAAATACGGGTCAGACCGACGTTGTGGCAAAATTCTTGATGTGTTCCCGGACGAGCTACCCGGCATGCCCCCAGACCGAGAAATCGAGTTCAGCATCGATACATTCCCCGATACTCAACCGATTTCTAAGGCCCCGTACAGAATGGCTCCCGCTGAGCTGAAGGAACTCAAGGTCCAGTTACAAGAGTTGCTCGATAAAGGGTTTATTCGGCCTAGTGTTTCACCATGGGGAGCGCCCGTGTTGTTCGTGAAGAAGAAGGATGGATCCATGCATCTGTGCGTCGATTACCAAGAGTTGAACAAGGCCACCATCCGGAACAAGTACCCATTGCCCCGCATAGACGACTTATTCGATCAACTGCAAGGCGCCTCGGTGTTTGCGAAGATTGATCTCCGCTCGGGCTATCATCAACTCAAGATTAAGTCAGACGACGTGCAAAAGTCAGCCTTTCGCACTCGGTATGGCCACTACGAGTTCTTGGTGATGCCATTCGGCCTGACGAACGCCCCTGCCGCCTTCATGGATCTGATGAATCGGGTATTTTGACCCTTTTTTGATAAATTTGTGGTAGTCTTTATTGACGATATTCTCTTCTACTCGAAGGACAGGGCGCCGCATGCAGAACATCTACGGGCCGTGCTCCAGACACTTTGAGAGAATGAGTTGTATGCAAAGCAGAGTAAGTGCAAATTTTGGCTAAGCAGCATATCCTTTCTTGGTCACATCATTTCGTCCGAAGGCATCGCAGTCGATCCGAAGAAAGTGGAAGCTGTTGCTGATTGGAAGCGGACTGCGTATGCTAGTGAGATTCAAAGCTTTCTTGGTTTGGCGGGATACTATCGACGCTTCGTGAAAGACTTCGCGAAGATTGCATCGCCATTGACTCGCCTTACTCAAAAGGGAGTCGTGTATGAGTGGTCGGATGACTGTGAAGCTTCCTTCTAGGAGCTAAAACAACGACTAATTTTGGTACCTATACTCGTACTTCCGGATGGGCCAGAGGGTTTTCAGATATTCAGCGATGCTTCAGGCCAGGGCTTGGGATATGTGCTCATGCAGCGAAACAAGGTGATATCCTTCGCCTCCAGACAGTTAAAGCCGCACGAGAAGAACTATCCTACGCACGACTTGGAGTTCGCGGCTATTGTGTTCGCGTTGAAATTGTGGCATCACTATCTTTATGGCGTGGCGTGCACGATCTATACCGACCACAAGAGCCTCAAGTATCTTTTCATCCAGAAGGAATTGAACTTGCGACCGAGGCGCTGGCTCGAACTGATCAAAGACTATGACTTGACGATCGACTACACTCCGGGCAAGGGAAATGTGGTGGCGGACGCTCTGAGTCAAAAATATCTTGCCTCACTATCCATCAACCGCAGACTATTACATGATCTAGAAGAAATGGGCATCGATCTCTGGGTTCGATTCAGGGATATACAATTGGCGTAGCTGCAGTTAGAGCCGAGTTTGCTGGAAAAGATCATGGCCGCTCAGAAGGATGATCCGTACCTGAAAAAAATGTGCGAGGGAATTTCGACAGGTAGTGCGACCGACTTTGCGGAAGATAAGACCGGCGTGCTGAGATTGTATGGCCGACTATGTGTTCCGGATGATTCAGAACTACAAAACGAGATAATGTCGGAGGCGCATTATACGAAATATACCTTGCATCCAAGCAGTACCAAGATGTATAAGGACCTCCGTATGACCTTCTGGTGGCACGGGATGAAGAGAGATGTGGCACTCTTCGTGTCGCAATGCATGGCCTGTCAGTAGGTAAAAGTTGAGCATCAGCGACCGGGCGGGGAGATGCAGAACCTCGCTATTCCAGAGCAGAAATGGGATCACGTCACTATGGACTTTATTGTTGGCCTGCCGAAGACACCACGGGAGAACAACGCCATCTGGGTCATCGTCGATCGATTAACCAAGTCAGCACATTTTATTTCCATCAAAGTTACTTGGAGCGTTGATCGTCTGGCACAGATTTATCTTGATGAGATAGTACGGCTGCACGGAGTTCCAGTATCCATCATCTCGGATCAGGATTTACGGTTCATGTCGCGATTCTGGAGTAGCCTTCAGTCGACGCTGGGTACCAAGTTGCAGTTCAGCTCAGCTTACCATCCTCAGACCAACGGCCAAACGGAGCACGTTAATCAGATTCTCGAAGACATGCTACGACTCTGCGCAATTGACTTCAAATCAAGCTAGGACGTCCACCTACCTCTGGCAAAATTTATATACAATAATAGCTATCAGTCCAGCATCTAAATGGTGCTGTATGAAGCTTTGTACGGCCGGAAGTACAGATCGCCCATTTGCTGGGATGAAGTCGGGAAACGGCAGATACTCGGCCCGGAGCTGGTAGAACAAACTGTAGAAAAGGTCAAGCTAATTCGGAAAAGACTGAAGATTGCACAGAGTCGGCAAAAGAGCTACACCGACACCTATCGAAGACCGCTTGAGTTTCAGGTGGGCGATCACGTGTTCCTGAAGGTGTCGCCCATGCGAAGAGTTACTCGGTTCGGTGCGAAGGGAAAGCTGAGTCCGAGATTCGTTGGGCCGTTCAAAATACTCAAACGGGTTGCCCCAGTGGCCTATAAAATTGCCCTACCGCCGGCGCTTGAAGGTGTGCACAATGTCTTCCACGTCTCTCAGCTGCGGAAGTACATGCACGACCCTAGCCACGAAGTAGATTTTGGCCAGCTGGAGCTGAAGTCCGACTAATCCTACGTTAAAGAGCCAGTTCAGATCTTAGAACGCAAGGATAAGCTACTGCGAAATCGGGCAATCCCTCTCGTTTGCGTACTCTAGAGGAACCATGCGGCGGAAGAGTCGACATGGGAACTCGAGTCAGAGATGAAGAAAAAGTTTCCTTCATTATTTTCATAGAGGTAGCTTCTGTTCTTAAGTTTTAAAGATGAAACTTTTTCTTAGTTGGTTATGGTGTAGTGCCCCGTCCCTACATCGTGCCCCATTCTCCGTCCACGGGGTGTGCGAGAAAGGAACACTGTCGCTATCGACTCGGTCGGGACCGATAGGTCGGGATCGATCGAATCGATCGAACGGGAATGGTTGAATTAAGATCCATTCCCCGTTATGGAATGGCTTCTTCGGAACCTAAGTCCCATATTCAGCGGGTTGCGCCTCAAGGATTGACTCTGCGGCTGAGTCGGAAGAGACCTCCCGTTACTCTGTTTTTCATGCCGCTTGCGTTAGTTTTGGCTTTATTTTCTGAATGCATTTTTGTGAATGTTTTCGATGGTTTTCATGGCTTACGTTTCGAACTTCGCATTCGTATCGAATTTCCTTGAATAACATAGTATTCTAATCGGTTGCTTGTGCGATTTCAGGTGATCGCATAGGCAACGTCTAGCACGGCCAACCAGTTTCTCGCCTCAAGTAAATACTAAGGTGAGTGGCTGACCCTTCTTCCCTCGACCCTCTTCTCTAATACATTATCGATACTAGACATGTGCTATGCTAGATGTAATGCAACAACATTAATGATATTCCGATGAACGGTCACACGACGTCCCACACACACGAACTATACAAATGCTTGTCATATAACCTTATCGTGCTTGCAATTACCGTATTATATAGAACCTTGCTAAGAAAGGATGAATCGATTAAATGAATGTAGCAATAATACTATAAGATGTGCCTTGAAATAACAATTAACTTAGCACGGTCGTGGACAACTTGTCGACAAGGGCGATTGTTTCTTCGGACGATATCCCGAGGCCACGGGACCGTTCTGGCCTAGGAAGAAACACGGATAGCTATGCCGAATGCATGCCATGGTAGGCAGTGGCTTTCAATGGGGCTCGCTACCTGCGCTGAAGGACCATTGTCTACCAAGCTATATGTCCAGGATGGCTTGTCGTGCCAGTGACCTTCACGAATGCACTCTATTATGTCTTATTATTATCAACATGACAGGGAAGAACATGGTAAGTTTACGCTACAACGGTGCGCTCTGCCGGGGGTAAGATCCATCGTCGTTATACGGTTGTGCCTACAAATATAAGTTTGAATTGAGTAGGATGGCTAGAAACGTCACTAATCAATTGCATGCACGCTCACTTAACTTCTTCAACAAATGAGAGCACGGGATTTAAACTGTCACGCACCAGCACAAAGTGTAATGTGCTGACCCTCGCTCTCAACAGGTACTCGGAACCAGGATAGCGTGCCAAGGAACTGAAGGCGACTCTCCTTTCTTTTGAAGCCTTGCTAGCGCGAAGGCTAACTCTGAAACTTTTGAAGACTCCAACCCAACTGCATCATGAGTCACAAACTCTCGCCGATCCCAGGTCTTAGAAAGTCGTTTTATTGTTTGTAAAAAGGGATGTAAATGTATGGAATGACTATCTCATCGATGTCGGTTGTAAGCCGAGAGGCCTCTTTTGTAATCGAGTCTGTAACCAAACTTATTATCAATAAAAATGCAAGTTTCCTTTTCTATATGAATGTGTTCAATTTCTCTGCGTACTCTTACATATGTTGTTGTTTCGGATAACCTTATGAACCGTTTTGTGCAAGCGCAACTTAGGCTTGCACGATATCACGCCCGGGGGACGACTATCGATTCTACCGAATCGGGGTGTGACACGGGTAGCGAGCCCCGTTGTACGTCCCCGTCATACCTATCGCTAATCTTTTCTTTCTTTCCTTTCTTTTCTTTCTTTCATTCATTCATTCACTCATTCATCAATCTCATATTCGTTCATTTATTCATTATGCTGGTGCCTGTACGAGAACTGCCTTGGGGACACATCGGTCCCGAAGCCTTTCTATGTTGTTATACTCTACTCGGAAGGACTATGTTGATAGTCTTCCCATTTTATTATTGTAAACCATTCATTGCTTCATTGTTGAACGCATAAGGAACTTGAAATGTAAGCTTGTGCCTTGGTACGAGCGTGGAGTGCGGTGCGAGATTTCTTATATTTTTTGAGTTCTTTTTCATGTTCTGAACAAGCATACAATATGGGATTATTCCCTTAGCTAGGTACGTTGAGTCATTTATTAGCATGCACGGTGTTATCGCCTAGCAATTCTAGCAATAGTTTCCGTATTATTAAGTGTCTAGACTAAGCAAAGACAGGTTCATCGGAGCCACCCACCTTAGTGATGATCACATCGGTCGAGCGATACTCCAAGCACGCCTTTGAAAGTCTAAGTTTGGATTCATCTTGACAGGCTAAGTCCAGTGACTTCGCCATAGTTTGTCGCAAGGCAATATTTTGGTTTTGCGGACACTTTACTGGATGAGGCAAAATGTCGACCTCTTATCGTCCAGCATAAAAGTGTAGTCTGCCCACGAAATCAACTAAAGTCAATATTTAATCGAGTTTTGACTTGTGCGTTGTATCGATTTGATTTCTTAGAATCTTCGAACCAACTCAATGCTCCCTCGGGCCAACGTAAGTCTTATATCGATTCACATCGATACTTCATCGGATCAACGCCACTTTTCGAGTCAACGACTCATCATAATGCACCATGCGGAGCGGGGCATTACATAATATACCACTCAAAACAAGGTTCGTCCTCGAACCGAAACCAACACTCAGTCTAAGTGTTTCTCTCAGATCGTTTCACGATCTCGTTCCACTATCGCTTGTATCATATAACTTAGTTTAAATCATGCACATATTTTAGGCGTCCTACCAATATATGCATTTCAGCAAAACTCGGTTGTAGGATGTTGGAATGAAGCTAATAGATAGCTTCCTATTTTCAACTACTTGTCACCTCGTATTTTCGATCGGTCACTAGTCTCCGGTGTTTGTTCGCGTAACAAGTTGTCACGCATCCGATCGCAATAATACCTGAGGTCTCATCTCAATGGCATAAACTAAGTTCAACATGCCCAAGTCTCGTCACGACTCTATGGTGTCATAATCGCAACTCTTCACGTTCTCAAGACCGTCTACGAATCACATTGGGGGCCACCACCACTAGGTAACTTACTCGGACGTCGTTCTTAATTCTTATGACTCAAAAGGTCGATTTGCATTATCGATGCTCAAAGGCAACAATCTTTTTAACACAAGGTCTCTTACGATACGCTCGTTAACATCTATTCGCTCATCGACTAGCAAACCATTCGCACACATGTTCGATCCAACATCGACGTCTGTCCCTATCAATCCAGTCCATGGCTCTTTCATCGACTCTCAAAATGCATCTTCGATCGCCTAGACTTATCCTCGACATGCACTGCATCTTCATTTTACCCTTGACGTAATTTTATATGCGACTTCATTAGGGTCGTCCTATGGTCCCGACATTTATTTTGATTTGGCAGTCAAGTCTTCTAGGGTCAGCTGCCCCGAAGCTACGCTCGATAATTGAAGATCACCGACGAGGGACAGTTACTATGAACCATGCTATATCCTATCTCAGAGCCAAATTAATATCTGACGCTACTATTCAATCTCTCATGCATTACCGTTAACAATATCGCTAGTCGAGCAATATTTGTTCGTCTTGGGTACGAGTCTATCTACCCACGGTCAACCGACACACTCTACGTTCCTCGAATCAATCCTCGAATTCAACTTTGCATCAAACCACAAGTCAAACCCAATTTGCTACGATTTGCAAGTTTGATCATCCCCGATGTATGAATCACCATACCAGCGCTCATGCGGAATGATCGCCCTAAACTGGCATGACACATGTGCGAGGCTGGAGTTGCGCCCGCATAAGACAAGAATGTCAACGTTGTGGATATCATCGAAACAATTAAGTCACTTTCATTTTGTAACACCCAGTTTTCCAGATGAGGGTAATTTTGAAATTTTGTAATTATAATTATTAATTATTGATATTTATTTCACATTATGATTTTTGATGATTTTTAATAATTTTTTTAAACTATTTAAAACCTATTTAAATTATGACTTGTGATTTGGTGTGCAGCTAGTAAAACTGTAGAGACTGTCTGCCCTAGAGCCTAACCATGTCATTAGGATGATTTAATTATCATTTTTAGCCTAGGGATAATTGGGTCATTTTGACTTATTTGAATTATTTGATGATTTATTGAATTGGTGAATTCTAGTTGACCTTGACTTGTTGAGACCTAGTGGACTAGCCTAGAAGCTAACCCTAGCCATGGTGACCCTAGTCTAACTTAGGTTAACCTACTTTTAGTCATTAGAGATTAGTTTTAGAATGAGAGGATTAGTTTAAGTAAAATTATTTCATGGTTTGTGATTTTAATGAAAGGACTAGTGATTTAAGGACTTGATGACTTGTGACTTGGCCCATGGCCCATTATTTGACACCCTAACCCTAACCAAACCCTAAATGACCAGCCACATAGGGATCCCCACCCTATATAAACACTTATTCATTAGGGCTTGCCTCCTTTATTTTATTCCAACACTTGGAGAAAGAGAGGTATTCTTTCCCCTTCCAAAAATCCCCATAAATCCATTTTTACTCCTTTTTAATTCTAGTTTCTTGCATTAGAGCCTAATTTCCTTTTATTTTCTGATTGTGGAATTTAATCCTAGCTTTGGATCAATTTGGAGCTTTTGTCATCAAGAGAAAGAATCCCCCATTTGAAGCTTTTCCAAGCTTTTTGCACATATAGGTAAAACCCTTTAAATTGATTTAAATTTCTATTTTCTTTGCATTTAGGGCTAGATCTAGGAGTCCCCTAGGTGTCCCCAAAATTTGGGTGGATTTCGTGTCCGTTTGGTGTCCGTATCGGACACGTGTCTATATGTTAGAAATTAGGTGTTTGTAGAAATGCCTCAATGGATTGAATGTTAATGTTTTTCAAAACAAATTACATATTTGGAAAGCTTATTATATGTAGATTATGTTTGTATATGACTGAACACGATTTGGGTTGGTTTTCGTGTCCAAAATTGGATATGAACGCGTGCACGAGGACACCGTGCAGTGCCCTGCTACTCGGGTGCCACTGCGGATACGACACGGGCTCTCGTGAGCTGAAATTTGGTAGACACGGTGGCCTACTGACTAACATGACACACACAAATTTTGAATGGATTTCATCGAAGGGTTTGAGAGAAATTCCACCCGAACGGATTTTGCACAGGCACGCACGCACGCAGGAAACGCGACTGATACGCGGTTCCACATGACACCACGCGTGTCGTGGATACGGTACAGGGTGATGGGACCCTAGCCCTATCCTTGGCGCACCCCAGAACACGAGCACGAGCCCTATGGTGTCGTGTGTCGTGTCCTAGCTTGCACTGCACCTCTGCACGAGGCTGCTGACACTGATTTTTCCTGAAACGTGGTTTTTAGTATTTGGACACTTTGTGTCGACTTATTTGGACATGACACGACATGTATAACACCCTAACATGTGCTTCCATGTTTACCAACCTATTAATTGTCATTAAGCTGTTAAATTCTAATTCGAAATAGGGAAATCCTAATTTTTTGATACCAAGAACTGTGATTTGATTTCCTAAAATTTTTCAAATGTGTAAACTATTTTTTTATATGATCAGTTGAGTGTGGGCTCACCAGTACAAGTCTGGGAATTAACTTGAATGATTAGGATTGTGATTTGCAAGAAATTTAGTTCAAATTTGCATTTTGGGATTTCGAAATGGTTTTCTGATTTGCACTGTTATATATACTGAGTGTAGGTTTAATTAGATTCCTGAGAACCTGAGATGCACATGGTTGTCCCATTGTACACACATGTCACATACACATCACTGATATT
The DNA here is from genome assembly GCA_029216955.1 of Iris pallida. Classification (NCBI taxonomy): domain Eukaryota; kingdom Viridiplantae; phylum Streptophyta; class Magnoliopsida; order Asparagales; family Iridaceae; genus Iris; species Iris pallida. Next base: position 14,923,919 of record JANAVB010035617.1, read on the forward strand.
GGGCTGAAACCTGAGTTTTAGTGCACATCCACACCCACACACACATTGCTTTGTACACAGTGTTTCCTCATACTCTCATGTTTATATTAGGTATATGTGTGAGTTTTGGATTCTATGGGATTTGGATGCTTGTTAGTTACCTTGATTTCAGTCCATTGACACATCGACAACTGTCATGAACCTGAATTTGTATAACAGTGAGGTTGGATGTTAGGGAGAACTGAAATTGGCAGCAGGCCATATTGGCTTTGGCTTGCCAGGCTTATCCTGACTGGACCCATGCAGTGGGACATGCTGCAGGCCAGTGCAGCAGCAGTAGGGGCTGCACTAGACAGCCCATGTCCCTTAAATTAGTGAGTGAATGGGTGGAGGAATATTTTAGTAAAAGAAGGAGGGACTGAATAGAATAGAGGACAGCAGCAGTAAGCTGCAGGGTGGTGCCCGGCCTAGGCTGGCTTGGCTTGGTTGATGTAGAGTGGGTGTGAGAGTGCGAGTTGGTTAGGACTGCTAGTTGTTAGAAGTGTTAGGCTTGTGATAGGCTTAGGAGTTTGTTAGCCTATAGGACTTAGAGTTTGGGTTAGGCTTATTAGCTTGAGGTTAGAGTAATGGGTAGTATAGTGATATAGCTTTAGGATTTTGTAGTTAGGCTTTAGGCCCTAGTGGTTTAAGATTGTTAGTAGGATATTACCTATAGCCTATAGGTAGATGTATGTATGTGTGAGGTACCATTGGGTGTTGAGTTATATATGGTTTAGGTTTGGGGGCCTTGGACTATGGGATTGAGACTATATTGCATGTAAATATATGTAGTATATATATATATATATATATATATATATATATATATATATATATATATATATATATATATGTGGGTTATGTCTAGTATATATATATATATATATATATATATATATATATATATATATATATATATATATATATATATATATATATTTATATATATATTTATATATATATATATATATATATATATATATATATATATATATATATATATATATATATATATATATATACTAGACATAACCCACATATATATATATATATATATATATATATATATATATATATATATATATATATATATATATATATATATATATATATATATATATATATATATATATATAAAAAAATATATATATATATATATATATATATATATATATATATGTGTGTGGGTTATGTCTAGTATATATATGTATGTGGCTATTATATGAGAGGTTAGAGTTATATTTTACATATGTATATATATATATATATATATATATATATATATATATATATATATATATATATATATATATATATATATATATATATATATATATATAAAATATATATATATATATATATATATATATATATATATATATATATGTTGAGGTGGTTGAGTCATGGTTAAGGCTATATATGCCTAGGGCTATAGACTTTAGGTATGTATATACATTGTTATGTATATAGAATATAGTATTAAGGTATCCTAGTTATACTAGTATATGGTTGGTGTTGAGATAGCCTTAGATAGAGTTTGACCAAACTCTAGATATTTGACCCAATAGACTAAGATTGACCAATATATATTGACTAGAGTTGACCTAGAGTTGACCAGGTTTGACTTAGAGTTGACTTTGACCTAGATTGGCCTAGAAATAAGGTATATTGCATCATAAACTTCATTTATCTTATTTAAACATATTATAACCTGTATTCCTCCGTTTAGGACATTGTGACTCCGGCGCAGACATCTGATATTATACTACTCTTTTCAGAGTATCAGGCGAGTACATTCTCTGATAGTTCTCTCATTTACTTGTCAATTACTGTACTTCAGTTCTAGTTAGTTGTATGCGATTCTCTATTTCAACACGTATGGATATTCTGGATTCATGTATACGAAACACATTTATTTTCTGGCCTCTATTACTGGAATCATTCTGGAATCATTTACTGGTATCTTCATATTACTGGCTGGACTCATCTTGAATCATTGTGTTTGAATTCTCGATTCACTTGCTGGAAGGGGAAATACTAGAGTAAGACATGTGGACATACCCCAATTCTGGAATCACCCCTTTGCTGGAATCAAACTGGAATGATAGCCATCTCACACCCGGCCAGGTGTGTGATGTGCCGAATTACCTATAGCCGTTTACATGTCGATCTCGGTATTTTAAAACACACTGCTAGAGTATAAGTTGGACTCACCCTGGAATCATTGATCACTATGACTGGAATCGTCCCTTACTGGATTCATCTTGTATTAGATTCATCTTGTACTGAATTTATATTAGAGTTACACTTATCTTACATTGTTGTCTGGACTTTATATCATATTACCCTGGTTCAGCTAGTTCTATTATTACAGTCTTCATTGCTATGATTCTTCTCTTGTTTAGTTATTTTCTTTCTTTGTACTTTATCTGTCTTTCTTACCATCACCTGAATATGAACTGCCATATTCATCAATACAACTGTCTATAACTGCTTTATAGTTCTCTGTCATTTACTTGGGTTTTCTAGATGAGATGTGCTCGTTCCTGTCCTGTCTGGACCTGTTGTAAATTTTACAGATGACTGCCCTGAGGACACATGCCCTACATGTTACAGACCAGGAGATGGCTTAGCTACCTATGGCCCCGACACTCAGCAGTGATCGGGAGTTTAGCTAGTTGTCTTGTTTTAGTTTTCATGTTTTAGAACTGGAGTTGTATATATATAAGTTGAGACATGTAGTTGAGATTGTCTGAGATTATATATACTATTTAGTTGTTGGTTTTATTTCTGTTATTTAGTCTTAATTATAATCTTCTATGTTATCATATCGTGCTTAGACTGTGATTGAGATTACATTATATCTATACTTGTCCTCCGTTCGGAGTTGATATATTGACAAGTACATTATATAATTGCGTGATTGGTTGGTTAGATGGTGACCTAGAACAACGTTCTACCGCCGATACTGCGGCGTAGGCTGGGCGCTGTTACGTACTCGTACCCTCACAGTGGGTGCGGGTCATGACACGTTTTTAGTGGTGGCCCATGTAGGTCGAGAGTCGTATTAGTACGATATCATGGTAGTACGGCGACTTAGTTGTACTGCTGCGAGCCTGCGATAGGATTGAGAGATAGGTTTTAACGGAGAGGTACTCAAACACAGTTAGAAAAAAATTCTACTTTAATTCATGCCATCTATACATCTTGCTGATTTGTCTTGCTTGAAAATTTACTATCCTCCCTTGATTTATCGCTTCTATCTCAGTATTGATTCCCTGTTTGATCTGTCTCCAAGATGGTCGAGACTAGATCCCATCGCTCCGGACCGAGGGATACTGCTGAGAGGTCTGTCATCTCTCGTCTTGATCAGCTAGCCCCCGATACCGTGGCACCAGTTCAGCCAGCAGGGGTAGGTGTTTCAGCTGCCTTTGGAGGAGCCCCTCCACCAGTGCACAGACAGAGCCCGGTCATCCCAGAGATGCCTTTCCAGCAGCCGCCGCCTACAGGACACGTGGATGCGGCACAGATGTTCGCCTACTTCCAACAGTTTATGGACCGGCAGCAGGCCCGACAGGACAGGGGCATGGAGTTGGCCGCAGCTCGACCAGTGGTCCAGCAACCGAGGACACTGGAGATAGAGCAGTTCCAGAAGATGAGCCCTAGAGACTTTCTGGGGACAGAGGGGATTTTATATGCTGACGAGTGGATCGAACATATAGAGGAGATCTTTCGCCTGGCCTGGATACCGGCAGATCTACAGATAGAGGCAGCAGCTAGCCGGATGCGAGATCTTGCTCGCACCTCGTATCAGTCAGACCCCACGGTGGGGGTAGCTGGACAGACTTGGAAAGAGTTCAAGGGCTTCTTCAAGAAGAAGTTCTTTCCAGATTCAGCGCTCAGAGCCTTAGAGTCGCAGTTCGAGAGCTTAGTTCAGGGGAGCCTGTCAGTGGAGGAGTACGTTGGGGAGTTCGGCCGCCTCAGCGGATTCATAGAGGGCTTGAGCGAGGCGACGAAGGCCCAGAGGTTCCGAAAGGGTCTGGTCAAGGAAGTCAAGTCCTTGACCAAGGGCAACAGGGATGCCACTTTCGAGGAGATTTTGATGGAAGCTTTATTGGCTGAGGACGATCTTGAGCTGAGGCTCAAGAGGGGACGGGATGCTCACAGTACCAGCAGCAGCGAAGGCCAGGCTAAGAGGCCTCATGTGCAGATTTAGCAGACTCAGGCACCAGTGGGAGTTCAGCAGGTGCAACATCAGTATCGGGGTCAGGACCCGAAGGCGATCAGTTGTTTCTACTGCAAGAAGCCGGGACACATCTGGGAGCACTGCAGGAAGAGGTTGAAGGTTTGCTATTTTTGTGGGTCAGCTGCCCACCAGAAGATAGATTGTCCTATGGCACCTCCTTATGAGGGGGCTAGGCCACCTGCAGCTCAGCACCAAAGGGGTGGAGCTTTTGCGATGGCAGCCGAGGAGACTGACGTTGCAGGTGATGGATTAGCAGGTTTGACCTTCTTATTCTTCCTCTCCACTTTTATTTGTGATTTCCCTCAGTACCTGCCAGGATATTGCTTATGATTGCTAGATAGTGTAGCTACCCTGTTCGAGACTGTGGAATCACGGCCAGTAGGATTGTGTTGCTTCGACTTTGATTGATTAGGGGTTTGACCTAGGAAGGGTGCGATCATCTTAATTTCGAGGACGAAATTTTTCTAAGGTGGGTAGGATTGTAACACCCAGTTTTCCAGATGAGGGTAATTTTGAAATTTTGTAATTATAATTATTAATTATTGATATTTATTTCACATTATGATTTTTGGTGATTTTTAATAATTTTTTTAAACTATTTAAAACCTATTTAAATCATGACTTATGATTTGGTATGCAGCTAGTGAAACCGTAGAGACTGTCTGCCCTAGAGCCTAACCATGTCATTAGGATGATTTAATTATCATTTTTAGCCTAGGGGTAATTGGGTCAGTTTGAATTATTTAAATTATTGGATGATTTATTGAATTGGTGAATTCTAGTTGACCTTGACTTGTTGAGACCTAGTGGACTAGCCTAGAAGCTAACCCTAGCCATGGTGACCCTAGTCTAACTTAGGTTAACCTACTTTTAGTCATTAGAGATTAGTTTTAGAATGAGAGGATTAGTTTAAGTGAAATTATTTCATGGTTTGTGATTTTAATGAAAAGTGATTTAAGGACTTGATGACTTATGACTTGGCCCATGGCCCATTATTTGACACCCTAACCCTAACTAAACCCTAAATGACCAGCCACATAGGGATCCCCACCCTATATAAACACTTATTCATTAGGGCTTGCCTCCTTTATTTCATTCCAACACTTGGAGAAAGAGAGGTATTCTTCCCCCTTCCAAAAATCCCCATAAATCCATTTTTATTCCTTTTTAATTCTAGTTTCTTGCATTATAGCCTAATTTCCTCCTATTTTCTGATTGTGGAATTTAATCCTAGCTTTGGATCAATTTGGAGCTTTTGCCATCAAGAGGAAGAATCCCCCATTTGAAGCTTTTTCAAGCTTTTTGCACATATAGGTAAAACCCTTTAAATTGATTTAAATTTTAGTTTTATTTGCATTTAGGGCTAGTTCTAGGAGTCCCCTAGGTGTCCCCGAAATTTGGGTGGATTCCGTGTCCGTTTGGTGTCCGTATCGGACACGTGTCTATATATTATTTAAGGTGTTTGTAGAAATGCCTCAATGGATTGAATGTTAATATTTTTCAAAACAAATTACATATTTGGAAAGCTTATTATATGTAGATTATGTTTGTATATGACTGAACACGATTTGGGTTGGTTTTCGTGTCCAAAATTGGACACAAATGCGTGCACGAGGACACCGTGCAGTGCCCTGCTGCTCGGGTGCCACTGCGGACACGACACGGGCTCTCATAAGCTGAAATTTGGGGGACACGGTGGCCTACTGACTGACACGACACACACAAATTTTGAATAGATTTCATCGAAGGGTTTGAGAGAAATTCCACCCGCACGAATTTTGCACAGGCACGCACGCACGCAGGAAACGCGACTGATACGCGGTTCAACACGACACCACGCATGTCGTGGACACGGTGCAGGGTGATGGGACCCTATCCCTATCCTTGGCGCACCCCAGGACACGAGCACGAGCCCTATGGTGTCGTGTGTCGTGTCCTAGCTTGCACTGCACCTCTGCACGAGGCTGCTGACACTAATTTTTTCTGAAATGTGGTTTTTAGTATTTGGACACTTTGTGTCGACTTATTTGGACACGACACGACCTGTATAACACCCTAACATATGCTTCCATGTTTACCAACCTATTAATTGTCATTTAGCTGTTAAATTCTAATTCGAAATAGGGAAATCCTAATTTTCTGATACCAAGAACTGTGATTTAATTTCCTAAAATTTTTCCAATGTGTAAACTATTTTTTTGTATGATCATTTGAGTGTGGGCTCACCAGTACAAGTCTGGGAATTAACTTGAATGATTAGGATTGTGATTTGTATGAAATTTTAGTTCGAATTTGCATTTTGGATTTCGAAATGGTTTTCTGATTTGCAATGTTATATACACTGAGTGTAGGTTTAATTAGATTCCTGAGAACCTGAGATGCACATGGTTGTCCCATTGTACACACATGTCACATACACATCACTGATATTGGGCTGAAACCTGAGTTTTAGTGCACATCCACACCCACACACACACATTACTTTGTACATAGTGTTTTCTCACACTCTCATGTTTACATTAGGTATATGTGTGAGTTTTGGGTTCTATGGGATTTGGATGCTTGTTAGTTATCTTGATTTCAGTCCTTTGACATATCTACAACTGTGATGAACCTGAATTTGTATAACAGTGAGGTTGGATGTTAGGGAGAACTAAATTTGGCAGCAGGCCATATTGGCTTTGGCTTGCCAGGCTTGTCCTGACTGGACCCATGCAGTGGGACATGCTGCAGGCCAGTACAGCAGCAGTAGGGGCTGCACTAGGCAGCCCCTGTCCCTTGAATTAGTGAGTGAATGGGTGGAGGAATGTTTTAGTGAAATAAGGAGGGACTGAGACATGCTGCAGGCCAGTACAGCAGCAGTAGGGGTTGTACTAGGCAGCCCCTGTCCCTTGAATTAGTGAGTGAATGGGTGGAGGAATGTTTTAGTGAAAGAAGGAGGGACTGAATAGAATAGAGGACAGCAGCAGTAAGCTGCAGGGTGGTGCCCTGCCTAGGCTGGCTTGGCTTGGTTGATGTAGAGTGGGTGTGAGAGTGTGAGTTGGTTAGGACTGTTAGTTGTTAGAAGTGTTAGGCTTGTGATAGGCTTAGGAGTTTGTTAGCCTATAGGACTTAGAGTTTGGGTTAGGCTTATTAGCTTGAGGTTAGAGTAATACGTAGTATAATGATATAGCTTTAGGATTTTGTAGTTAGGCTTTAGGCCCTAGTGGTTTAAGATTGTTAGTAGGATATTACCTATAGCCTATAGATAGATGTATGTATGTGTGAGGTACCATTGGGTGTTGAGTTATATATGGTATAGGTTTGGGGGCCTTGGACTATGGGATTGAGATTATATTGCATGTCAATATATGTAGTATGTATATATATATATATATATATATATATATATATATATATATATCTGTGTGTGTGTGTGTGTGTGTGTGTGTGTGTGTGTGTGTGTGTGTGTGTGTGTGTGTGGGTTATGTCTAGTATATATATGTATGTGGCTATTATATGAGAGGTTAGAGTTATATTTTACATATGTAGATATATATATATATATATATATATATATATATATATATATATGTGTGTTGAGGTGGTTGAGTCATGGTTAAGGCTATATATGCCTAGGGCTATAGACTTTAGGTATGTATATACATTGTTATGTATATAGAATATAGTATTAAGGTATCCTAGTTATACTAGTATATGGTTGGTGTTGAGATAGCCTTAGATAGAGTTTGACCAAACTCTAGATATTTGACCCAATAGACTAAGATTGACCAATATTGACTAGAGTTGACCCAGAGTTGACCAGGTTTGACTTTGAGTTGACTTTGACCTAGATTGGCCTAGAAATCATGTAGATTGCATCATAAAGTTCATTTGTCTTATTTAAACATATTATAACCTATATTTAGGGCTGAGCATTATTCGGTTTTGGACCGAAAACCGAACCGAACCGAACCGAATAAGGGTTTAGGTTCGGTTTAAAAAAAATTCGGGTCGGGTTCGGTTTGAGAAAAACCCAAAACCCTTATTCGGTTTAGGGTTCGGGTTATCAGATCGGTTTCGGTTGAAAACCGAAACCCGAATAAGAAAGTGTAATTACCTCTATACCCTTAGATGTATAGATACCAAAAAAAACCCTAACGTACATCTAACTCTCTCTCTCCACTTTCTGGAATTTTCTCTGCCGGCGCTCGGCGCTCAGCACAGAGAAACCCTTCTCTCTCTGGTCTCTTCTCCCTCTCGGCTCTTCTCTCTTCTCTTCTCTGCTCAGAGAAACCCTTCTCTCTTCTCTCTTCTGCTCAGTGCTCGGCGCTCGGCGCTCGGCGCTCGGAGCTTTGAGAAACCCTCGTTTCTCTCTGGATTTGTGGATCTGAGAAACTCGAGTCCTCGACTCCTCGACTCTAAGCCTTTGGGTTTGAGAAACTCGAAGCCCCTAACTTTGAGAAACCCTCGTTTCTCTCTGGATCTGCCGATCTGGAACTGAGGATTTCTGGATCTTTGGCTTTGAGAAACCCTAACTTTGAGAAACCCTAACTCCCCAAGGTCCGAATCCCTAACTTTCTGAGTTTATTTTTTCCTTGTGATTTTTTATTATATTTATTTTACCTGGTTCTTAGTTCGTACTTCTTATTTTGTTGATTATGCAGGCCTATTTACCTCTTGCAACACTGACAAATTAAGGTATATAATTTTACAGCAATTTTTCGTTATTTTCTCTATTTTTTGTATGAAATACTCGGTTAGCCGTGAGCCTATTCGTTGGACTCTGGGTTTAAATCTGGGTTATTTACTCTTTTGCAGGTCTTAGGGGCTTGGAATCTGGGTTTAAATCTGGACTTCGACTTTGAGCCTATTCGTTGGACTTGGATTTATCTTGGCTTGAATTGTTGTAAGAATCATCTCTTTCTTTCTCTCTCTGTGATCTGGAATGTGTGTGTCGGTGTGTGTGTTCAGTTTGCACTTTGCAGGGCCGACAAATTATTGCAAATTATTGCAAATTATTGCTTACAGTGCTTAGCTTGCACAAACGTCGCAGCGTGCCATGGCCAGATTGCTTATAGGCTGCCAGATTGCTTATAGGCTAAAAAAAAGCCTGAAAATCTTAACCTTCTTTGAATGATTTTTGCATGCAGTGCTTTGTTTGAATGTTTTTTGCATGCTAATAGAACTTTTTGCTTACAGTGCTTAGTTTGAATGATTTTTGCGTGCCATGGCCAGTTTGCTTATTGCTTACAGTGCTTAGTTTGAATGATTTTTACAGTGCTTAGTTTGAATGATTTTTACAGAGCTTAGTTTGCATGATTTTGGAGAGTTTTGAATATTTCTAATTGATAAGAACAAGTAAAAACTGATAAGAACAGATAAGTTATTATTAAGAATTAAGAACAAGTAAAACTAATATTTCTTATTTGTTTTAAAAAACTAGAGCTTATATGATATTTACTAATTAATAGGTCATTTATTGCATCAAATTAGTCGAAGTTCATGGCATCAACGTCATACTCATGCAATGTGCGTATTCTTATCTTTTTTTATTTCTTGATTTGCTTTAGATTTGTAATATATTTGTGTTTCTTTTTTGTTTAGATGTCGAATGAAATGGATCATATTGAGCTTGAGGTTGGGGTTGGGGGGGCACGAGTTCCCAAGCCACAAATGACCACGTTGTCAATTCGACAACGAGTTCTAAGCTCAAGGCCAAAAATAATCGTATTGGTAAAAGAAGAGCTCCGTATTGGGTTGACTTCAAACAATTTGTTGATAATGGGCAACCGAAAGCGGAGTGTAACTTTTGCAAGAAACAATATCATTGTCACCCCGTAATTAATGGGACATCCTCGGTTAGAAACCATTGGCTTGTATGCAATCTTAATCCAAAGCATAAAGGTCCTTCCCAATCAATATTGAACATGCAATGTGTTGGGAAAGGCAAGTCAAACCTCACAAGTTGGCAATTTAATCAAGAAGATGTAAGGAATTCATTGGCTTATATGCTAATTGTCGATGAGCTTCCGTTTCGGTTTGTTGAGGGTGAGGGCTTCAAAAGTTTTCTTTCTAGTGCATGTCCTATGTTTCGTCTACCATCGAGATGGACCGTTGCACGGGATTGTTATAATCTTTACACCGATGAGCGGACTAAGTTGAAGACTTATTTCAAGTAGTCCAATCAAAGGGTTTGTCTTACGACAGACACATGGACATCTATTCAAAAGATTAAGTATATGTGTCTTACGGCACATTATATTAATGATGAATGGGAATTGAAAAAAAATTATAAACTTTTGTCCAATTTCTAGTCATAAAGGTGAGGCTATTGGGAGAGACGTAGAGGCATGTTTGATAGAGTGGGGAATTGACAAAATTTTCACAATCACCGTTGATAATGCTAGTTCTAATGATGTGGCTATTGCTTACTTAAGCAAAAAGTTTGCACAACGGGGAAATAGCATTCTTCAATGCAAGTATTTACACATGCGTTGTATTGCACATATTATAAACCTTGTTGTTGTTGATGGGTTGAAAATGATGTCTCCTTCGGTTGCTCGTGTCCGAAGAGCTATTGTCTATGTTAGACAATCTCCTTCTCGGTTTCAAAAGTTTAAAGATTGTGCCCAAATCGAAAAAATAGAAAGCAAGAAATTATTGTGTCTTGATGTGAGCACACGGTGGAATTCAACATATTTGATGTTGGACACGGCACAAAGGTTTCAAAGAGCATTTGAGAGATTCCAAGACGAAGACCTTCTATTCAAGAGAGAACTTGAGGATGAGAATTCATTTCCTAGCGAAGAGGATTGGGCAAATGTGAGGAGGTTGTGTACTTTTTTAGAACACTTCTATGAATTCACTTTACGTGTCTCGGGAACTTTATATGTCACTTCTAACAAATTTTTTGAAGAGATTGCTTCTATTGACTTCCTCCTAAAGAACGCTAAGAACAACGATGACTTTGAGTTGTCTATGATGGCAGACAAAATGAGAGAGAAATATGACAAGTATTGGGGAGATATTGAGAAGATGAATATGATCATCTTCATTGCACCACTCTTTGATCCGCGTCAAAAGATTCCATATGTGGAATGGTGGCTCTATCAACTTTATGGCCCTTCTAGGGGTGATACCATGATAGAGAAGGTGAAAGCGGTTGCGTATTCTATGTTTGAAGCCTACAAAAAGATTTATGCACCTATAGTTGCTTCTTCAACTACCAATGATCTACTTGAACCTTCAATTGCGGAAGATCGACCACTTTTTAACTTGAAAAATATGATGAAGGCTCAATATAAGAGCCATAAAATGAAAACGGGTGGTTGTGATAGCAAGTCGGAGTTGGATCGTTATCTTCTTGAGCCCACTGAAGCCGATGAAGATGAGAATCCAAATTTTGACATCTTGACTTGGTGGAAGATTAATTCACCTCGCTTTCCCGTTCTTTCTAGAATGGTCCGTGATGTGTTAGCTGTTCCGATATCTACAGTGGCATCGGAGAGTGCATTTAGTACCGGTGGTCGGGTGCTTGATGCATTTAGGAGCTCTTTGACTCCTAAGATTGCTCAAGGTCTCATATGTTTGCAAGATTGGTTTCGGTCGGATCGCGATCAATCTATTGTCAGTAGTCTTGAAGAGAACTTAGAATGCCTTGATCAACTTGAAAAAGGTATAATTTTTATTACTTGTATTTCATAACATGAAGATTAAATATTAACTCGTGATTTTTTTATAGATTTAAGCCAATTATCAGTGGTCTCAACCTCAAGCGAGGTTTGAAGAGGATGGACTGTAACTATTAACTGTTGTTAAGTACTCTAATCTATTTTGGACTGTAACTATGCATTCTAGATTCTGCACTGGATTGTGGGTTTTGGATTATGCACTCACTTGTTTTGGACTATAAGTTTGTAACTGTTAAGCACTCTATTATTCTGGCTTATGCAATCTGGATTATGCAATCTGGATATTGCACTCTATTATTCTATACTGCACTGGATTATGCAATCTGGATATTGCACTGGATTATGCAATCTGGATATTGCACTCTATTATTCTATACTGCACTGGATTATGCAATCTGGATTCTGCACTGCACTGTTTTGATTCTGGATTCTGGATTATGCAATCTGGATATTGCACTGCACTGCACTGTTTTGATTTTGGAATATGCAATCTGGATATTGCACTGGTATCTGGATTCTGCACTGCTCTGGATTTTGATTCTGGATTCTGGATTCTGCACTGCACTGGATTATGCAATCTGGATATTGCACTTGTTCCATCATGCAGGATTTGGGTCATCTTCTGCTCCAAATTGCAGTCCTAAAAACTGTGAGATGTTGGTAATTTTTGTGTGAAGTATACTTTCTCTATACTGCACTTATTTTATGTGATAAGTTGCTAACAAATATGAAGAGAGGGCAATGATGAGATGGCAATAGTAAGTAATGGACAGATACTACATTGCATCTATTGATGCACAACTTGCCAATCTGAGCCTTCAAAAACTTCAAAAAATACTCTCTTGTTCCATCATGCAGGATTTAGGTCATCTCCTGCTCCAAATTGCAGTCCTAAAAACTGTGAGATGTTGGTAATTTTTGTGTGAAGTATACTTTCTCTTTATTGCAATGGCTTCTAGTCAATCTGATTCAACTTTCCTCTCTTATTTCCAGTTGTTATCAATGCATAATACAACTTCAGCACAAGTTAACAAAAGATAATTGTTTGGTGTATCCAAGATTCCAAGGTGAGAACTTTTACCTCTTACATTTCTGTGACTTCATCTTATATTTCTTTCTATTATAACTCTAAGTTGAGAACTTTTACCTCTTTCAACAACACAATTCCTTTTGTGTGGCTTGGTGACAGGAAACTGAGGAAAGTAAAGTTTGCTCTTTGATAGAAGACTTGCAATTATGTTAGAGTTTCCTACATTATTTTTGTGGCTTGGTGACAGGAAACTGAGGAAAGTCATCGTTGTTCTTAGCCTTCTTTAAGAGGAAGTCTTCTATTAGAGTTTCCTTTTGTGTGGCTTGGTGACAGGAAACTCAAAGTCTTCTATTAGAGTTTCCTTTTGTGTGGCTTGGTGAATATCAATGAATATCAATAATGTCTTCAATGCAAGTTTCCTCTGATAGAAGACTTTGAGTTTCCTACATTATTTGTGATGTTGGTCAAAGGAAGAAAGTTACCTGCACTGCTCTGGATTCTTGTAACTATTGTTGTAATTATTTATTGTTCTTTGTCATATGTTCTGTATATTAATCAAGCTATTGCCTATTGGGCCATCTGTGTATGGTTTATTTTATCAAGCCATTGGGCCATATGTATTGTTCTCTGCATATTTAGGAGCTCTTTGACTCCTAGGATTAATCAAGCTACTGGTCATATGGCCCATGTGTATTATTCTCTGCATATTAATCAAGCTATTGGGCCATCTTTGTATGGTTTATTTTATCTGTGAATTTTTATCTATTATTTTTTGCATATTAATCAAGCAAATAGCCATCTGTGTCTGTGTGTGCTTCTTCTTTTTTTAAGTATAAGCACAATTATTCATTCCAGGCCCATTGGTAAATAGGGCCCAAATGGTCGGCCCAGTTAAAAAGGGCCCAACCGATTAAACCGAATAAACCGATTAAACTGATATTATTAAATCGGTTGCTCTCATAATCGGTTCGGTTTCAGTTCAGCATTATTTTGAAATCGGTTTATTCAGTTTGGGTAAATTCGGTTCGGTTTAAACCGATTTAACCGAATGCTCTGCCCTACCTGTATTCCTCCGTTTAGGACATTGTGACTCCAACGCAGACATCTGATATTACACTACTCTTTTCAGAGTATCAGGCGAGTACATCCTCTGATAGTTCTCTAATTTACTTGTCAATTACTGTACTTCAGTTCTAGTTAGTTGTATGCGATTCTCTGTTACAACACGTATGGATATTCTGGATTCATGTATACGACACACATTTATTTTCTGGCCTCTATTACTGGAATCATTATGGAATCATTTACTGGTATCTTCATATTACTGGTTGGACTCATCTTGAATCATTGTGTCAGAATTCTGGATTCACTTGCTGGGAGGGGAAATACTAGAGTAAGACATGTGGACATACCCCAATTCTGGAATCACCCCTTTGCTGAATCAAACTGGAATGATAGCCATCTCACACCCGGCCAGGTGTGTGATGTGCCAGATTACCTATAGCCGTTTACATGTCGATCTCGGTATTTTAAAACACACTGCTAGAGTATAGGCTGGACTCACCCTGGAATCATTGATCACTATGACTGGAATCGTCCCTTACTGGATTCATCTTGTATTAGATTCATCTTGTACTGGACTTACATTGGAGTTACACTTATCTTACATTGCTGTCTGGACTTTATATCATATTACCATGGTTCAGCTAGTTCTATTATTACAGTCTTCATTGCTATGATTCTTCTCTTGTTTAGTTATTTTCTTTCCTTGCACTTTATCTGTCTTTCTTACCATCACCTGAATATGAACTGCCATATTCATCAATACAACTGTCTATAACTGCTTTATAGTTCTTTGTCATTTACTTGGGTTTTCTAGATAAGATGTGCTCGTTCCTGTCCTGACTGGACCTGTTGTAAATTTTACAGATGACTGCCTTGAGGACACATGCCCTACATGTTACAGACCAGGAGACGGCTTAGCTACCTATGGCCCCGACACTCAGCAGTGATCGGGAGTTTAGCTAGTTGTCTTGTTTTAGTTTTTATGTTTTAGAACTGGAGTTGTATATATATAAGTTGAGACATGTAGTTGAGATTGTCTGAGATTATACTATTTAGTTGTTGGTTTTATTTCTGTTATTTAGTCTTAATTATAATCTTCTGTGCTATCATATCGTGCTTAGACTGTGATTGAGATTACATTATATCTATACTTGTCCTCCGTTCGGAGTTGATATATTGACAAGTACATTATATAATTGCGTGATTGGTTGGTTAGATAGTGACCTAGAACAGCGTTCTACCGCCGACACTGTGGCATAGGCTGGGCGCTGTTACGTACTCGTACCCTCACAGTGGGTGCGGGTTGTGACACATTTTCATCTGAACTATCATCAACTTAACTTGCATCTTATTCATCCAACAACAATGCTCAACATCATTTTGTTTACTCAATCAGAGTATCCCCGAGTTATTGCATATCGTTTTTGATACACCTCAATACCATCGTCGATGTGCATAACTTTAACATCTTCTTTTCTCGTAAACTCCAATTCGTTGCGATCACTGTTATCATCCGAACTTGAATACGAATCAAGTCTCACATGCATCAAGATCCATTTAGTTGTACTTAGCTAACTATTTTCATAGAACGACACGATTTCTCAATTCTTTTGTCTTATTCTCGTATCGACAAATCGTACTTCGATGTCGTGCTATTGACTTTTCGTGCTAACTCAAGTCCTTTCCACGAATCCTCGCATCTAACCGACTTGTTTCGTACAAGTCTCCGTACTAACTCACTCGAATTTGGTCGAGTTAACTATTTTCTCTACGTAAAATTTTTTCGCTATTCTTAGCTTGTCGTTCAGTTTTCACGCGACGAATCCCCGTTCAACTCATCGTCCAATGAGGCGGCCTCGCGTCAGATCGTTCAACTCAATTCATCGAAGTATACTTGCATCGACTTCTATCGAGTCATTCATACTCGAGTCTCGATACTCTCCCGTTCATAACGGACAACTTTTTGCAACGACAAAAATTGTCTTATGCAATCTATCGCAAGTCACCAACTTGCTCGACATAGCTATCGCCAAGTGGTATTGCATATACCACTCAGAATCGACCCTATCGATCTCGTCACACAAACGTTTTGATGTATTGATCGCATGAGTGGTACGGCATATACCACTCAGAAATTGAGTCATTCCTTTTAGCATATGCTAAGCATTGGTCCGATGTCTCTATTCCAATCTAATCGTGCTTCGGCAGTCATGCCGATCACATACGCAACGTTTGCTTATTCAAAGCTCGACTCAACGTTCGACAAAACACACGTTCGCCTACTCAAGTTCGACTTCGCGACCAACTCAACTCGCTACTTGTTGTACTCTATACAACCAATAATACTTGTATCATTGCACTTTGTGCAATCAACATCTCGTAACTCATTGCATACTATGCAACCGACATTCGCAATTATCGCTTTGTGATTTCCCAAAGTCATTCGTGCAAACTTGTGCAATGATTCATTCTTGATACTCAAGCCGATACTCGAATCCGTTCGACATATCGCTATGCGTTTGCGTAGCCGTTTGCTAACTTTAGCATAGGTTTCCTTCCAACTCAAGTATGACACAATTCAGCACGAAGGCCTTCGCCTATCGATCCCATTCAACCGAATACTTTCACGAGCTTTTGAAAATATTAGACTTATTGTATGGAACATCCCAAGGCACAACGAGAGAGAGCGTACACTTCTTTTGTCAGCAATCGAGCTTTCAAAACTGAGAGAATTGAAATGAAGTTCAAGGACGTAAAGCCGTGCTCTGATATTAATCTGTCACGCCCCGCTCCCGTAGGAGCGATCGTCCTCGTTAAGGCGTGATGCCTCATGAGCCTAAGTTGAGCTCACGCAAGGCCAAGTCCAGAAATGGTCGATTTGAGCTAGGCCACAGAGTCGCACAGAGTGTCCCCATTTGCAGCAGAAGTGAATGAACACAAGTTAAAGGAAATTTCCAAACTCTTTATTGATATTCAAGAAATATTACAATCGGCGCTAGGCCGAGATTACAATTCTCTCAAGCTCTCTCTCTCTCTCTCGAAATATAGAAAACGTGCCAAGTGGCTTACAAGATGGAATGATACATGGTGATGTTCCGATACATTATGTCCTATATATGATGCTACTGCTCTTTTTCAATGCTCCAAGGCTCCAGAGGTAGCTCCGTGCCTTAGCACGTTCGAAGAAAAGCTCTACACCCGACGACGTCTCCTGCACCCTGCAAGCAATCTATGGGGTTATCAGTATATTGTTATGCACTGGTGGGAAGGCTAGCTCGCCCACTCGCCATCATTACCAAACACGTTCAATTTACTCTTGTGCGACATCTATTATTCATTGTCTTACTAATCTTGCCTTAGGATCAATTTCATGGCATATTACAAAACCTAGCTCATGTTACCGATATCAAATGTCGCATGGAAATACATACACGACTTACCCATACTTACCGTCTGGTCTTCCCTGTCCAAAGTAAACCAAGCTAGCCAGCATATGATACGTAAAAGACTTAACAAATTTATATAGGCATTCAAGTGTGTCGAAGGCGTGTTTTTGCCTCAGAACTGTGAAGTATTCCAGTTATGTCATACTCGAAGAGTTTTGTTCCGACGTCCATGTTCACTCAATTATTCAATTGTTCAGTTAACTTAGACTACTTGTTTCAATGCAAGGACTTGCATGTGGATTGCCACCAACAAGCCAATTTAATCTATATGCACCGGTCGTTGGCACCATAAGCCATTTGGACACTTCCTCTTGGTACCATAAGTCCCTATTGGCCGACTAACTGGTGCGCCTCCGATAGGCCATGGATACCCGGCTCACGCCCCTTGAATGACCAGGTCGCATTCAAACGCTACGTAGCCCCATTCGATCATTTCCTTGATCATTGCCTTGGCATCCTCTTTTTTTCCTCCCCCATATACGTTGGGTTGTCCGCGACCATTTCGTATTGCCTTGTCATTTTTAACTTAACAGTTGTCTTTAAGTCATGGGTTGTCTTTGAGCCATAGTCGATTATCGATTAGGTTGGCGGCGGTATCCGTGCAGCGCGGGTAGCGAGCCCCGTTGCGCGTCCCCGTCATACCTATCGCTAATCTTTTCTTTCTTTCATTTCTTTCATTCATTCATTCACGCATTCATCAATCTCATATTCGTTCATTTATTCATTATGCAAGTCCCTGTACGGGAATTGTCTTGGCGACCCATCGGTCCCGAAGCCTTTTAATGTTGCTATACTCTACTCGGAACGACTATGTCGATAGTCTTCCCGTTTCATTGTTGTAAACCATTCATTGCTTCATTGTTGAATGCATAAGGAACTTGAAATGTAAGCTTGTGCCTTGGCACGAGTATGGAGTGTGGTACGAGAGTTCTTATATTTTTTAGTTCTTTTTCATATTCTAAACAAGCATACAAGATGGGATTATTCCCTTAGCTAGGTGCTTTGAGTCATTTATTAGCATGCACGGTGTTATCGCCTAGCGATTCTAGCAATAGTGTCTGTATTATTAAGTGTCTAGGCTAAGCAAAGACAGGTTCATCGGAGCCACCCACCTTAGTGATGATCGCATCGGCCGAGCGATACTCCGAGCGCGCTTTTAAAAGTCTAAGTTTTGATTCATCTTGACGGGCTAAGTCTAGTGACTTTGCCATAGTTCGTCACAAGGCAATATTTTGGTTTTGCGGACACTTTACTAGATAAGGCAAAATGCTGACCTCTTATCATCCAGCGTAAAAGTGTAGTCTGCCCACGAAATCAACTAAAGTCAATATTTAATCAAGGTTTGACTTGTGCATTGCATAGATTCGATTTCTTAGAATCTTCGAACCAACTCAATGCTCCATCGGGCCAACGTAAGTCTTGTATCGATTCGCATTGATACTTCATCGGGTCAACGCCACTTTTCGAGTCAACGACTCATCGTAATGCACCGTACGGAGCGGGGCATTACAGTTGATGCTAAGATTAAGGCCTAATGGTGTCACAGGGAATTTGTGTTCGGTGACATAATCTGACGATATAAAGCTATGCATAGCACCTGAATCAAACAGTACACGAGCAGGTTTGTTATTGAAATGTAGTTACCTGTCACGACTGTGTCAGATGTGAATGCTTCATCCCGGGTCATGGCGTAGACGCGGCCTTGGGCATTGGGGTGACGGTCTTGGCCATTTTGTGGTGTGGCCTGTGGAGCCCGAGGTGCTTGGTCACGGTTTTTTTGGTGTTACGGGGGGCGTTGGTTCGGCCTAGCTTTCGGACAGTTCTTTACGACGTGGTCTGCTCGGCAGCATATGAAGCATGCTCCGCTCTTTGATCGGCATTTATTGATCACGTGCCCCAGTAATTGCAGAACAGTCGGTTCCTCCCCTGGTTGCTGCCTCTGTTGCCGTGGTTCGGACGCTTATGTGCATTGTTACCTCCTGTGTTGCCATCGTGCTTGTGATTATAGGTATGCACAGTGCCTGTGGCGATTGGGGGGTATTGATGTTCGAGGTGGAGGGCATGGATGAGTGACTTGTCTATTGTTTAATATTCGGGCACCGTCACATGAGCAAAAATAGAAGGCCTCAGGCCCACTTGGAATCTCCATGCTCGACTCATCGTCGTTGGCAGGTAGACACCCGCAAATCGAGCCAACTTGTTGAATTCTGTAGTATACTCGTATATCATCATATTTTTCTATTTCAGCTGCATGAACTCGTTCTCCTTCGCCTGGCGGATCGTCACAGGTAAGTACTCAACTTCGAAGGCCTTACGGATTGTAACCCAGGAGATCGGCACGGTGGAATCATCGCGACGATAGCTTTCTTTTGTACCGCCCACCAGTCGTGCGCGTTCAACCGAAGTTGAAGTTGAGCACAAGCGACTTTCTTGGCCTCATTGATGCCGAGACGTTCGAAGTTGTCTTCAATCTCGTCTAACCAGTCAATTGTGAGGGAAAGGTCTTCGGTGTCGGAGAAGGAAGTATGAAACACCTTCTTGAAGTTGGTATAGTCGAAGGTGTTATTCTCTGGCGGTGCAAGCTGAGACGAAGGCTTCCCGTGTGCGACTTCAATGGGTCGGGTCACGGGTTCGACAGTACGGGTTGCAGAGTTCCCGTTGGTCATGACCGTTTGCAGCAACTGTCGTAGCGTGTCAAGTTGCCCATGCTGCATCTTGAATTGTGCTTCAAACCTGGCTTCAAATTTGGCATGTTTCCTTTCGGGCTGCAGGCACAGCTTCTCACTTTCTTGTTGGAATGTTGCGACCTGCCTATCCTGCATTTCGAACATATGTAGCATCTGCTCCATAGGATTACCGGAAGTCCCGACTTCGGAAGGCATCCTCCTCGTTGGGTTGACGGAAGGCTCGGCTTCGGAACTACTCGAGCCGCTGGAAGCGCTCGCCTCGCCCTCTGCCCGAGGTTCCGCAACTCCTGGGGAAAAAGTCAACTCTTGTTAGTTTCAGAAAATGTCTTGGGTTCAGCGTATGGAACAACTCATCTCATCGACACAAGGTCAACGGTTCGAGACTAGAGACTCAATACTGGAGGCCAAGGACGTAAAGTCGTGCTATGATACCATTACATCATGCCCCGATTCCGAAGAATCGATAGTCGTCCCCCGGGCGTGATGCCGTACGAACCTAGGTTGCGATCGCACAAGGCATAGTCATAAGGTAATCCAAAACACAACATCTAAGACAGAGAGAACGCAGACAAATTGAACAACACACTGAGACAGAAAAACTTTGCATTTTATTGATAATAGACATCATTTACATACTATATTACAATTGTGTCGCGCGGGCTTTACAACATGACATGGTTACAAAAGGAGTGTCGATGAGATAGTCGTTCCATACATACATCCCTCATTTACAACAAAAGTATTCCAGCCACCTGGATTAGAGGGAGGCCGAGACATGTTTGTAGAAGCATGAAAAAGTACAGCCGTGACAAAAGTGCAGGCGATAAGAAGTCGCTGCATACAAACTTCACAAAAGCGCAGGTATCCAAAAGCGCAGACAATAACGAAAAAAGTCACAACAGACAAAGATAGTGCATAAAAAGTTCTTTATTAAAATCATGTTTACAAAGATCTATTACAGATTCTTCATGATTACATATAAAGACTAAAATACCTAAAGTCTACAAGTGTGCAATCTTCAGAAGGTGTGTAGTCCCTTAAACGCGCAGCTCGTCAGAGCGAATCACTTCCTCGTCAGAGCAAACCACTTCCTAGCCAGATGCTAAGGAACTCCAATATGGCTAATGAAGCAGCCATTAGTCCGAACCAGAATGCAGCTCCTGCTTGCCACACTACTGTGGCTCTTGAGCAGGGCAGAGCACAACCTATGGCTCTTCGGATTGGCAATCAATCAAAACCCAGAAGCTTGGATCTCGAAGACCTCTAAGATGTTGTTCAGGTTCAAACTTCTCATGCCAAACGCTCAAGCGCATCTCAAAATCCAGTAGCAGTTCTTCTACAAGGACATGGCTTCTTTGAACGAAGAGATCCACAACCAACAATCTACTTGTGCAAGGCCAACGGCCGTTCGAAACCAAGTTAGGATCAAGCATGACGGTGGGAATGCTAAAAGACAGTAGACGTAACTCCTTAAAAAATCTTTCCTTTATATAGGCTGAGTACGGTCTAACCCACATGCCACGTGGTCGTCGGTCAAAGACTCCCAAATTAATGGGATGAACCTAGGACTCAGCACAATAAATCTCATTTAATAGGTTCGTTTGACTGAATCCTAGACCACGAAATTCTTGAATTCCCTAAATGACAGCGGCAATTAAAGAAGAGGATGACTGACTCATTAGTTAAAAGTGCATTCATTAAATTGCTCTTATGACTTCGACAAAAACTAGCTCCTTCGACTCAGGAGCGCAACCACTTCAGTTTGACTCAGAAGCGCAGCCACTTCAGCTCAACTCAGAAGCGCACTCACTTCGGTCCAACTCAGAAGTGCAGCTCCCTTGCTTCAACCTAGAAGCACAGCTTCTTCCATCCCACCCAGAAGCGCAGCCCATTCAATGGTGCTTTCATATGACACTTTGTTGCCTCAAGCACAAGTCTCCTTATCGCCCAAAAGCATAGTGACTCCGTAGTCTTCTAAACATAGTCTCCTCGTCACCCAAAAGTGCAGTCACTCCATCGTCTTCGAAATACAGTCTACTCGTCACTCCAAAGCGTAGTGACTCTGTCGTCTTCGAAATACAGTCTACTCGTCGCTCCAAAGCACATTGACTCTGTCGTCTTCAAAACACAGTCTACTCGTCGCTCCAAAGCACGGTGACTCCATCGTCATCGAAATACAGTCTTCGTCGTCTTCGAAACACAGTCTACTCGTCGCTCCAAAGTAGAGTGACTCCGTCGCCTGAAGCACAGTCTTCTCGTCGTCCAAAAGCACAGTAACTCAATTGTATTCGAAACACAGTCTCCTCGTCGCCTAAAAGCGCAGTGACATCGAAGCCTCACCAGAAGCGCAATTCGTATAGACGTGCAGTCCTATGAGGTGGCATTGTTCCACGTGGCAAGTCGGGCATCTATATCTTTTCAGATATTACCCAATCGTTTTCGTTTTAACCACCACTCTTAAGATAAGAACAGAGTTTGATTCTGTTGATAAGAGCAATATCCTATCGACTTTTTAAACCACGGATAAGGACGGAGTTTGTTCCAATGGACGTGGGCCATATCCAACCGGTTTGTTTAAACTAATGGCCCCCTAAGATAAGGACAAAATCCAACTTTGGGGATAGGAACAGAATCTACTCAGGTTCATCCAATCAACACTAAACGCAAGCCATGTGTCATTTATTCAGTTATATTGTGTAACGTCCCAGTCACAAAATGCTTAGGGCTAAGTACGTATCCATGCCAGCTGTATACATATAAAGTACGCTCCAATTATGGAAACCTTGTATGTATACATAAGCTGTGAAATGCAGTAATCCAAGACTAAATCTCATTCACAGTGAAAAGAATAATAATATAAAATCAACTTAAATAATTATGGTTCAATAGTTGGGCGGAGACAAATCCACTACCAATAAATTTTAATAGGAAAGAAATATACAAGGATAGTAATTTGGAAGAGCGAAGGGGATGACGATCCAAAAGCAACATCTCGAAGAATAGAGCGTGAGTCATGGCCTTAGCTAGAGCACCTGCAGAAATCACAAGACATACCTGGAGAGATAACCAGGTCCTCAGAGGGACGTAACAAGATACATAAAGAATATGCCTCATAACTGAATATATATACTATGTCATAAATCACAAGTAAAGTAAATAGTCCCACTCGTAACAAGATCTAATACCTCATCATCGAAATAGTGGACTACCCCTACAACCAAACAAGGATAAGGGGTAGTACACTATACCGCGATGCGACATTGTCCCAAGCTACTAATGGGACGGGGTGATATGACATTAACGAGGGTTACCTGACCATTCTAATGTGTTTATGCAGTAAGAACAAACCTTCAACGCATGGGCACTCTGGCTCAGGTGCAGGAACTCAGGTTTGGTCCCATCAGAATACCAGGGACCTCAAAGCATAACATTCCTCGAATGTCAGAGGCCAGCAGGAAATCAGGTATCAGGATCCAGGACCGTATCTCCAGCGGAGATAACCGACAATAGGGAAAGTGCATACGTGGCCCATACGTTAAGGAACTGTTCTTCCCACCCAATACCTGACAGAGTCACATCCATGACTCATATACCTCTACTAACTGCTAAGTCTCCTAACATGCCTCTATTACCAGTTAGCCCTAACGCATGCACATGGGGGATTAGCCCACACGCAAAAACCTCTACATGCTACTCCTCTTACACATCCTCGTGGTACAACTGTGTCAAGGTATATGCGATATACTACAGACGGTAGTCCCTTAGCTCTAGGTTCATATGCAATCAAAGGATAATAACAAGTAAACTAATAATCACTGAGCAGGTAGTAAATCAGGAACTGTAAGAACCAAAAATAATAAACAGTGATATGTAATAAATAAATGCAGACTAAATATAAATAGTTTAATGGCAAGATATCTTGCCTGGGGTATCTCCTAGAGTGGTGCGATGATCCGACAAGTCCTGGTTGTCCAATAGCTATGATCAATAAGTAAAGGTACGAATCCACAAAAAAATAGGAAGCATGATTTAGTCACGATTAATGGTGGTAGTCGAGAAGAATTTTTGTAGAAAGTTACGTACCATATTTTTAGAAAATATTTATAATACCAGAAACTAACCTTCTTAGTAAAAATAGGTTTTTAGACCAATACTTAGAAAATGAAAAGTCGTTTTAAGCAAATACCATAGTTTTGTAAAAATAATTTATAGATAGAAAACTAGTAGTTAAAAGTAATAAATATTTGTAATATTTGGAAATCATCTCAGGGTAAATTTTAAGTTTGTAAAATATACAAATATTGTAGAAAAGCTAACCTTTCATTAGTCAAAAATATTTTAATAAATTTTAGAAAAATATTGTCTATTTATTTAATAAAAACATATTAATATAATATTAATACTTCTAAAAATAAAGTCATAATATTTTATATACTACTAATATAAGTCATCCAACACCACTATACCTTATAATGTAAATACCAGTTAAAATAGTAACATAAAACTATTATTTCATAATAATAAAAATAAAATAATAATAGAACTGTTCCACGGGAGAGGAGAACTACTAATACAATCATCTGTTGCCTTCAAAAATAATAATAGAACACTAATATAATCATATAAGAGAACTACTAAAATAAATATAATAATAATAATAATAACAATAATAATTACAATAATAATAATATTAATACGGCAGCATGTGCCAGCTCTAGAAGAAAGTAAGGAAGGAAGAAAGAGAGTGGAGAGGGGAGTAATAGAGAGAGAGGGGGTTTTCTCACCGACGGCGGATTGGTGGTGCGGCGGCTCTGGGCGCCGACAAGAGGTGGCTCGGGAGAGTCGGCCAAGGCAGAGGAGCCTCGGTGTTGGCCGGCCCAACGCGCGCGGGCGGCTAGGGTTGCTGAATGGAGAGGCGGCGGTCAGACGGAGCGGATGGGCGCACTGGAGGCGACCGGGGCTTGAAACGGTGGCGCTGCAGCTGTGTGTGGAAGCGGCCGCTCGCTGGGAGGGTCGGGCAGCTCCCACTCCGGCTGGTGTGGACGGCGGGATCGACGGCTGCACGACGGGGTCCTGGCACGGCGAGGAGGGAGGCCGACGGATCGGGCGCTCACCGTGGAGGAGGCCGGAGCTGTCGCGGGTCTCCATCAGGGGGCGCACTCCAGAGGAACGAGGGGGCATGGGAAAGCCCACGGGTTCGCGAAGGCGAAGGTGGAGGTCGGTGCACGGAGGGCGGTGCCGGAGGTGGCACGGGGAGCTCGGCCAGATTAGGTTTCCTCCCCTTCTTCTTCTTCATGGGTGATGTGGTGGTGGTGACGGTGATGGCCGAGAATCGGTCGTTGGGTGGTGGTATTTGGCCATTGCTGGAACGACGGCTTTGGATGGGTTTTCCGATGGGCTGGCGGTAGTATCCGGGGGCTAGGCTCTGTTGGGGCGATGGTGACGAAGATGGTGGTAGTGATGGTGGAGTTCGGTTTTGGTGTGCTGGTGTTGGCCGTGATGTAGGCGGAGTGGCTGATGGTGGCTGGGCTGAACGGGGATGTCGGGATGGCAGGGACGGCTGGTGGCGGTGATGGGGGTGGTGGTGTTGGCTGCCGAGGTGGTGACGTAGGAGTCGGATGGAAGCTGCTGGGTGGTGGTTGCGTCGGGAAGGGTCGTCGGCACTGCGGAAAGAGCAGGGGCTGTAGGCGGCTACAAAGTCAGGACGGAGAGCTCGGCTGACGGGATGAACTAGGGTTAGGTTTTAGAGTTTAGTCGTGTCATCGTGTCGGGAGTGTCCGACACGACATGGATGGACGTCTGGGATTGTCGAACGGGACGAAAAATATTGTATTTGTAATGGGGGAAATATAGTGGATGGGAGACACAAACACGATACACAATCTGTGGATGTGGAGAAAATTATGGAAGAGTACCTCTTCTTTTATAGGAGGTGGAAATTACCAGTTGGATAGAATTGTGAGATTTAAATCCCTTATTAGATAATTACTTCATTCAATTAAATCACATTTTGAATCAAAAAGGAATATCTTTCCAATATATTTAAACTCGATAAATCTTTCTATTAAATTCGAAAACTCATAAAAAAATTTGATAAAACCAAATACCGATTTATTCATAATAAACTAATTTAAACATAACTTTTCCAACTAATAAAATAATAGTATTTAATAATTTTGAAAATAAATTTAAATTCATGTACTTCATATGTAAAGAATATTTGCCTCAAAATATAGTTTTCAAAGCCACCATTTATATTTGTATAATAAAATAAATATCCTTTACGACATATGAAATTATACGAATTTAAAAAATTCTATTGTGGCGCCCTTTTACAATTTCAAGCAAAATATGTTATTTGAAAGCTATATTTCTATAAAAATAAATTCCAAATATATGTACCTCGCACATATTCGCACTCGACGAGCAAATACAAAACGTAATTCGCGCGTGACGTACAAATACGAGTACGCAAACTTTTACGCAATAAATTTCAAAATAATTACCAAATTTATAAAAAATAAAAAAATTATAGTTGAAATTTATGTGGTTTACATCCTTCCCAACTTAAAAGAATTTCGTCCTTGAAATTTAGGAATAGGTAGGGTACAAGAGTTTAACGATAAGAAAGTATGAACAATTCATTTAGCGAGGCAAGGAAACGGTGTTTAACATAAATGTGCTATTAAAAAGTCATGAATTCGTTAAATAGGAAAATAATTCACGAATATGGTAATGGACGAGGGTCGCTAGCTAAGACAATCATGATAACACAATTCGAGAAATAATAAGGCAATGGGTGGATCAAAGAGAATAACTTAGGGACTTGGGAGGTATGGTTCCTTGAGGAAATATGGTCATCTGGGTTTAGGTTTGATTAAGGAAATGATTTGAATCATTCTTAAGTCTCAAGAATGATTAGAAAGTCGTAATAATTAATCTAGTGTCACGAGGAGGACGATTAACTCAAGATGGGGTTACAGTCACATCGGTTGGTAACTAGCTAACTATCTTGGCAATAGACGGTGGACAACTAAGAGAATATCGAGTACGGGTGTTTGTCTTTCTAAAACAGGCGAAAGGCAAAAATAAAGAGTTTGAAGAAGACATTATCGAATTCGAATGAGTGGCTCAAAGACGATTGAATAAGTTCCAAAAAGAATTGCCAAGGCAGTCGCGGGTGAGACTCTAGGGCCAAGTTTAACTATGTCTCCATCCACGTTGAACAATATACAAAAAGCGAACCAAGTGCACTATGGTTGATCAGACCATAATACGTCGGTTCTGATTAGACAATGTATTAGTGGGCGCCCACAATAAACATATGCCACGAACAAGCTCGATAAAGAGTAAGCTTGCAAATCTAGACTATAATAGCAACATAAGATAGTCAAAATATAAGCGGTGGATGATGAAGGAAATTAAATAGTCCAAGATCCTTTAAAATTGAGTCTTGCCCGAAGTTCGGGCCTATGCAGTGGCTATAGTGTTTCCTTATCTATGACTTGGTTGGTTAAATGGGTTAGAGTCCTACAATTTCTACAATCTAAGTAAGCTTATTCATATGGGTCTCAAGGACAAGGGCTTGTTAGGTTGTGAGGTACTCTACCCAACTTACAAGAGTTAAACTAGTAGTGTGATGGGACAATGGGTAAGGCACAAAGTTAAGCATTTAAGGAATCAGGTAGAACACAATCATATATCGGTCGAAAGATTTGAGTCAATGTTGGACCCTAATTAAAGGCAGAAAGTATTTTGGTATCATGGTAAGGGTTGTAGTTTAGTCTTTTTGACCAGAAGTCATACCAGAAGTCATATCAAGAAAATAGAGTACAAGGATACGAGTTTTAGTGGCACGTGATATACCTACATGAAGGTGGGCTCGTCTAGGTCTTGTATATGGAATTTGTTGGAAGAAAAAGTCTATTGTTGTGCTCCAAATATCAAAGTCTTGATAGGCAACACCAAATGATCAAAATAGAAAGTGGGTTTTCATAAGGTACTAATTAATACACAAAATAAAATATTAAAGCATAAAATAAAGAAAATTTAGAAAATCTCGTAGATCAAGTTAAATTAAGTTAGGGACACAGTTTCTAGAGAGAAAATAGTCTCATGGATAAGGGTATGGTCAAGGGAATGATTCTAATCATTTCTAAGTTTCAAATAATTAGATGGTCACGATAAACGATCTAGTTTTGAAGAAAGGTCGAGTGGGTCAAGATAAAGATATAGTTACACAGTTTGGTCGATGACTAACTATACTTGTGTATATGTCATATCATAATCATAGGTGGTATGGCAACCTATTGTGGAATACTTGTATCTTATTAGGGCGACCTTGCTTGTTTCTTGGTCCTTGACCAATATATGATCTAATCTAAAAATTTTAAGTTCCTCAAAAGTTTCTCAATAAAATTCTCAAGATATTCCACCAAAATTTCTAATTACCTTAGGCTGCAAAGTTTAATCAAAATTTAAATCCCTAATCAATCTCGAAATAGTCCTTGTATATCGCAAATTGATCATACTTTTTTTTTCTTTTTTTTTACCAAAATTTAAATATCCATAATCAAGGCTTTAAACTCGAAATCTAAATAACTTTATAAATCATAGATCATATGACACAATTTGAATTTTGAATTTTTCCTTCAAAGTCGATTTCATATCTTCCAAAATATTTTAAACAAAATTTTACCATCATCTCTTCAAACTCAATAATTATATACTTATAAATTGTATGACTCAATTTAAAACCTCAAGCTCTTTAATACCGTAAATCATAAACCCTCCACATTCTCTAGTCGTTTACAAAATCATAACTTATAATTTAAAACTCTTTAATAAATTTCGAGATAAACTTTAACATATTACAATCCAAACTGTAATTCATGTGTCATAATTTAAAGATGTTTCTCAAATCGGTTTCATGTCCCAATAAATCATAAACTATTTCGCAATTTCCAAAAAATCATAAATCATAAATTTGTTTTCTCGATCTAGCTATCCTCTTGTGTATACCACCTTATAATAGCAAAATAAAATTCCAACTATCCTTTGAAAGCGGTAATATACTACTACCCAACTTGGAATTAACTAATCCTTAAAATCATACTTTTAGGAAAATGTCTTTATAACTCAAATAAGACCTCAATGTACACTAATTGTCAATGTAATCTTCCTAACCATGTGTTTGACCTATGAGCGTATAATAGTGTAGTCATCTTTCTAACTGTCACTAAGCACGAAAGATAAGAATTTACGGTAGAAAGAGTTCAAGCAGGATGCAAATCAAGGATGGTAACGAGAGTTCAAAACTTGAAACAATGAAGGAGGTCAAGCTTGTGGATGAGATCCTAAACTCTATTCCTATATGCAGGTTCACATCGGTACAGTTACGTAACCGAAGTGATAAACTCGACCTGCATGGGCCACCATAAAAACATGTAACGCCCCAGTCCCAAAATACTTATGACTAAGTATGTATCCATGCCAGCTGTATACATACGAAGTACGCTCCAATGTATGGAAACCTTGTATGTATACATAAGCTGTGAAATACAGTAATCCAAGACTAAATCTCATCCACAATAAAAAGAATAATAATATAAAATCAACTTGAATAATTATGGTTCAATCGTTGGACGGAGACAAATCCACTACCAACAAATTTTAATAGGAAAAAAATATACAATGGTAGTAATTTGGTAGAGCGAAGGGGATGACGATCCAAAAGCAATATCTCAAAGAATAGAGCGCAAGTCATGGCCTTAGCTAGAGCACCTGCAGAAATCACAAGACACACCTAAAGAGATAACCAGGTCCCCAGAGGGACGTAACAAGATACATAAAGAACATGCCACATAACTGAATATATATACTATGTCATAAATCACAAGTAAATAGTCCCACTCGTAACAAGATCTAATACCTCATCATCGAAACAGTGGACTACCCCTACAACCAAACAAGGATAAGGGATAGTACACTATACCGCGATGCGACATTGTCCCAAGCTACTAATGGGACGGGGTGATATGACATTGACGAGGGTTACCTGACCATTCTAATGTGTTTATGTAGTAAGAACAAACCTTCAACGCATGGGCACTCTGGCTCAGGTGCAGGAACTCAGGTATGGTCCCATCAGGATACCAGGGACCTCAAAGCATAACATTCCTCGAATGTCAGAGGCCAGCAGAAAATCAGGTATCAGGATCCAGGACCGTATCTCCAGTGGAGATAACCAGCAATAGGGAAAGTGCATACGTGGCCCATACGTTAAGGAACTGTTCTTCCCACCCAATGCCTAACAGAGTCACATCCATGACTCATATACCTCTACTAACTGCTAAGTCTCCTAACATGTCTCTATTAGCAGTTAGCCCTAACGCATGCACATGGGGGATCAGCCCACACGCAAGAACCACTACATGCTACTCCTCTCACACATCCTCGTGGTACAACTGTGTCAAGGTATATACGATACACTACATACGTAGTCCCTTAACTCTAGGTTCATATGCAATCAAAGGATAATAACAAGTAAACTAATAATCACTGAGCAGGTAGTAAATCAGGAATTGTAAGAACCGAAAATAATGAACAGTGATATGTAATAAATAAATACAGACTGAATATAAACCATTTAATGGCAAGGTATCTTGCCTGGGGTATCTCCTGGAGTGGTGCAATGATCCGACAAGTCCTGGTTGTCCAATAGCTATGATCAATGAGTAAAGGTACGAATCCACAAGAAAATAGGAAACATGATTTAGTCACGATTCATGGTGGTAGTCGAGAAGAATTTTTGTAGAAAGTTACGTACCATATTTTTAGAAAATATTTATAATACCAGAAACTAACCTTATTAGTAAAAATAGGTTTTTAGACCAATACTTAGAAAATGAAAAGTTATTTTTAAGCAAATACCATAGTTTTGTAAAAATAATTTATAGATAGAAAAATAGTAGTTAAAAGTAATAAATATTTGTAATATTTGGAAATCGTCTCAGGGTAAATTTGAAGTTTGTAAAATATACAAATATTGTAGAAAAGCTAACCTTTCATTAGTCAAAAATATTTTAATAAATTTTAGAAAAATATTATCTATTTATTTAATAAAAATAGATTAATATAATATTAATACTTCTAAAAATAAAGTCATAATATTTTATATACTACTAATATAAATCATCCAACACCACTATACCTTATAATGTAAATACCAGTTAAAATAGTAACATAAAACTATTATTTCATAATAATAAAAATAAAATAATAATAGAACTGTTCCTCGGGAGAGGAGAACTACTAATACATTCATCTGTTGCCTTCAAAAATAATAATAGAATACTAATATAATCATATAAGAGAACTACTAAAATAAATTAATATAATAATAATAATAATAATAATAATAATAATAATAACAATAATAATAACAATAATATTATTAATACGGCAGCATGTGCCTGCTTTAGAAGAAAGTAAGGAAGGAAGAAAGAGAGTGGAGAGGGGAGTAATCGAGAGAGAGCGGGTTTTCACACCGGCGGCGGATTGGTGGCGCGGCGGCTCTGGGCGCTGGCAGGAGGTGGTTCAGGAGAGTCGGCCAAGGCGGAGGAGCCTCGATGTTGGCCGGCCCGAGGTGCGCGGGCGGCTAGGGTTGCTGAATGGAGAGGCGGCGGTCGGACGGAGCGGATGGGCGCGCTGGAGGCGACCGGGGCTCGAGACGGTGGCGCTACAGCTGTGCGTGGAAGCGGCCGCTCGCTGGGAGGGTCGGGCAGCTCCCACTCCGGCTGGTGTGGACGGCGAGATCGACGGCTGCACGACGGGGTCCTGGCGCAGCGAGGAGGGAGGCCGACGGATCGGTCGCTCACCGTGGAGGAGGCCGGAGCTGTCGCGGGTCTCCAACTGGAGGCGCGCTCCAGAGGAACGAGGGGGGCGTAGGAAAGCCTACGGGTTCGCGAAGGCGAAGGCGGAGGTCGGCACACGGAGGGCGGTGCCGGAGGTGGCGCGGGGAGCTCGACCAGGTTAGGTTTCCTCCCCTTCTTCTTCTTCTTGGGTGATGTGGTGGTGGTGATGGTGATGGCCGGAAATCGATCGTTGGGTGGTGGTATTTGGCCACCGCTGGAACGACGGCTTTGGATGGGTTTTCCGATGGGTTGGCGGTGGTGTCCGGGGGCTGGGCTCTGTTAGGGCGGTGGTGACGAAGATGGTGGTAGCGATGGTGGGGTTCGATTTTGGTGTGCTGGTGTTGGCCATGATGTATGCAGAGTGGCTGATAGTGGCTGGACTGAACGGAGATGTCGGGATGGCAGGGACGGCTGGTGGCGGTGATGGGGGTGGTGGTGTTGGCTGCCGCGGTGGTGATGTAGGAGTCGGATGGAAGCTGCTGGGTGGTGGTTGCGTCGGGAAGGGTCGTCGGCGCTGCGGGAAGAGCAGGGGCTGCAGGCGGCTACAGAGTCAGGACGGGGAGCTCGACTGACGGGATGAACTAGGGTTAGGTTTTAGAGTTGAGTCGTGTCATCGTATCGGGAGTGTCCGACACGACATGGATGGACATCCGGGATTGTCGGACGGAACGAAAAATATTGTATTTGTAATAGGGGAAAATATAGTGGATGTGAGGCACAAACATGATGCATAATCTGTGGATGTGGAGAAAATTATGGAAGAGTACCTCTCTTTTATAGGAGGTGAGAATTCCCAGTTGGATAGAATTGTGAGATTTAAATCCCTTATTAGATAATTACTTCATTTAATTAAGTCACATTTTGAATCAAAAAGGAATATCTTTCCAATATATTTAAACTAGATAAATCTTTCTATTAAATTCGAAAACTCATAAAAAAATTGATAAAACCAAATACCGATTTATTCATAATAAACTAATTTAAACATAACTTTTCCAACTAATAAAATAATAGTATTTAATAATTTCGAAAATAAATTTAAATTCGTGTACTTCATATGCAAAGAATATTTGCATCAAAACATAGTTTTCAAAGCCACCATTTATATTTGTATAATAAAATAAATATCCTTTATGACATATGAAATTATACAAATTTAAAAAATTCTATTGTGGCGCCCTTTTACAATTCCAAGCAAAATATATTATTTATCATATATTATTTGAAAGCTATATTTCTATAAAAATAAATTCCAAATATATGTACCTCGCACATATTCGCACTCGACGAGCAAATACAAAACATAATTCGCACGTGACATACAAATACGAGTACGCGAACTTCTATGCAATAAATTTCAAAATAATTACCAAATTTATAAAAAAAAAACTATAGTAGAAATTTAGGGGGTTTACATATTGATAACCCTCCAAGATCTTGATAAAAGAGAATCTCAGCATCCGCCACGTGTCAGCTCCGTAGAAGACCTCACCGTGCAGCCTCAAGATTCTCTCATATCTCTATGTGTAGCGTTCCTGCACAACCCTTATACACATCGCATATGTGCTCCCCTATAAATAGAAAGAGTTTTCCTTCGATCAAGAGGCTTTGAAATCTTCATAACTTCGACGTCCTCTCGATTGGCAACCCAGAGTTCCAATCACAAGCACCAAAAAGCTTGAGCAAGTTCAACTCGTCGTCAGATCGTCAACGGAGTAAAGGAACCGCTGCAGTGCTCGATCTCCACCATCAAACTTTTCCAAAAATTTTGTACTTAGATCTCCTGTTTAGGAATCAATTGTACCCTTTACACGTTTAATATACAAAAAGTTGGTATAACCTTTTGTCATAGCAGACAAGATTGCGACTCTACTGGGGACTTCTTTCTCCTCCAACGAGAAGGCGGTGATGCAATCTGACAACAACTTGTTGGGATCTTTTCAAAAGTCGTTGGTCGTACGTTTTGACCAACAAGCTTTTGAAGATCTCCTTTTTGAAGAGAAGTCGTATCCTTCGAAGTGGTTCATAAAACCGAAGAAGACTCGACGTACCTGGGTGCCGAAGGCTGCTGCAACGAGCAGCACGATGGAGGGGACTGCGCTCCAGAACCCCCTGAACGACGAAGCCCCGAAGAAGGTTTCGGCTCCTGCTGCCATGATACCTCGCTTAGTTCCTACTTCGGGAAAGCACAGCGAGGAGTTCGGCTCCCCTATGGCAGGCTTGACAAAGGCATAACGCCGAAAGAAGCGCACAATGACCCACCCACTGACGGAGGAAGCTGCATAGGCGAGAACTTCTGTCTTTGATAGAATTACCTACCCATCGGGTAAGGCTATGTTGGATTCTGAACATTACACACCTTATAGGGGTAACGTGAAGAGATCCAAGGCAGCACGTGCCTTACACGGCCAAAGTGCTATGCCAACTACTCTGTTGGATTCTGAATACTACGCACCTTCTAGGGGTAGTAGGAAGAAGTCCAAGCGACACGTGCCTTGTGCGATCAATATGATATGCCAACAGCTGACCGAAGGCCCGTATTAACAGTCATGTGCGCAGCCAACGGAAAGCTATACAAAACTGGTCCGAGTGCTTCGAAGCCTCGACCGATAAAAACCTACTATCACTTGAGTGCTCATGCGCGTGATTCAAGTCAGGGGGTACCTACTATGGAGGTAGACTCATGCAAACAGTATTTCTATAAGCATGGAAGGAGTCTACATCACCAGCAACTCTCTGATCAGGGCCTAAGCATATCTCACACGTAGGAACTAAGAAGAGGGAAGCTATCTCCACATCCTCACTCCTGCGTGCAGCTTCTCTGTGCGCACAGAAGGAATATAGGAATGAAGACCTCAACAAATCCCCATAAGCGTAAAGCAAGGGAGGAGTATATAGCACAGGGCATGTCTAGACTGGGGAACAACTGCACCTAGATCACCATCAACTGTTGATGTTGCCAAACAGCGGTGTCGCCACCAAAGAGGCGGTCCGTCTTCCAAAGACTGCGACCGAGGGCATCTAGTGAAGAAGAAGATGAACTCTGTGTTGCTTCATGCAACGCGGTACAGGGTTCTTCATCTCTCAAGAAGCTTTCCAAGAATCCTCCCGTTTCGGCCAACAAGCCCAAAAACCGGCCTGGGGGTAGCAAGACGACACTGCCCAGTACGGGTGTGTTTCAAGGCACGCGCTCCAAATCAGGATCCTTGTAGCTCCCCTTCCCGAAAATTTTTGAAAATATTTTATTAATATTTATTTTATTTAAATGGTGATTTTTAGACTTTTTGTAAATAATTATTGAGTTAATTATTACGGTAGATGATTTTAGCTTTGGTTAGAAATTAGAGTACAAGGTGACTAGGAATTATGGCACGGATAGTGCAGTGGCGTGCTTTGACTAGTGTTTAGCCATGGTAGGAGAAGGCCGAATCATAGAATTGTTCTAACTAGGAAAACCAGGCCAAGTTGCGACTTGACCTCTATAAAGAATTTAATTAAGTATTTATTAATTTAATGACTTGTAGGAGACCCGGTTGTGTCGATTTAGCTCGGACTAGACCCGAACCGAAACCGAGCCCATGTAATCTTGTAGTGAGGCCAAAGACGTCCATGTAAACGTACATATTGCATTTATTAATTTTGGATTGTCCAAATAGATATTTCATATATAAAGGATCTATATATATATATATATATATATATATATATATATATATATATATATATATATATATATATATATATATATATATATATATTTTATTGCTGTTGAATTGATATTCTATTTTAGAAATAGGATGAACACCAAACTTAGCTACCCTTGTGTAGTTGGCGATATCTAGGCTATACCTGCAATTTCAATACATCTAGCATTGAATTATTGTATTTTGTTCTCCTACATTGTCACCCCCAGTTTTTCAAATTAGGGGTATTTTCGTCATTTTCAAGTTTTAAAATATTTTAGAAAATTTTATTTGATTTTATATGATTTTTAGGAATTTATTTGAGTCGGTTTGAATTTTATCCAATTCGGACCCAATTTGGAGACCCGGGTAGCCTGGACCCTAGTGGGACCCCCATACTAGCTGGGCTTAGCCCATGTACCATCCTAAATAGGCTAGAAATTATTAACCCTATTTTTCATGGCTTAATTAGTCATTTTAGAGCTTAATTGGTTCATTAGAATCAAACCGAACCAAACCCGAATCAAACCGAACCAAGTTTATTGGGTAGGAGGCTTAGTGGATCCACACCCAAAACCCACCAAGCCCCCTCCCACACTTGGCCGGCCACAAGAGAGCAGCCCCCCTCTTCTCTTCATCATTAGGTCATCTCCCTCTTTCTCTTCATTCATTTCCTTCAAGCTCCTTCTTCTCCAAGTGGATCTCAACCAAGGTGAGTTTCTAAACCCCTTCTAAACCCTTCATTTAGTATTTCCCCCTTCACAAATGTTGTGTAGGAGACCACCCTCTCTCTATTGACCATTTAAATTTTAGGTTTTGGTTAGAAAACCAATTTAGGGTTCCATTTGGGGGTTTTCCTTTTTGGGAGTTCTTGTAGGCATGTAGATTCATGGTGTTTTATTGTGGTTGTCTCTTTTATTTATGTAATCAGTTTATGGACTGTTAGAGACTGATTTTGGGCTATTTTTATGGGTTTTATGTATATATATAATGGTATTTACATAGTATATTTGGGTTAGATAGGTGGATAAATAGAGGTGTTTTGGAGGTGTTTTGTAGAGGAGATTGATGGAGAATATATGGGGAATATAGGGGCAGCCACCACAGCAGTAGGGGGCAGGTTTTGGGGCTGTGTTTACCCCCCCCCCCCCAAACCCGACAGTATGGTGCCCAAGTGGGGCTGAACCTGCTGTCCAAAAACAGCAGGTTTTGGCCATGAAAACCCCACTTTGGAGGTCCATCTCCACTAGATTTTGACCCATTCTTTTCCCCATTTAAATCCCAACTTGTTAGTGAGTTAGAACATGTTTTAGGGAGTGTGTGTGAGGGTGTTTGTGAGTGGTTAGAAGGTGTGGTAGTGGTCTAAGTAGATAAGTGGGTTGTGTGTTAGAATGACAAGTTGGTATCCTAGAAATTGTGTTAGAAACTTGGTAGTAGGATACCAAGTTGGGAGGTTAGTTAGGAATTAACTTGTATGGGTTTATATATATAATTAGTGTTAGGAACTTGGTGGTGGGATGCCAAGTGGATGTTGGGAGAGTTAGAATTGGTGTTGGACTTGGTATCATGAGATACCAAGTTGGTATCTTGGAATGAGATACTACATTTTCCTAGGACTTTAGAGTGTCAAGATACCAAGTGTGGTATCAAGATACAAAGGTTAGAGTGTGGGAATACCATGGTAGAGTCTTGTGGTGGTTTAGAATGGGTGAAGGGTATGCTAGAGAGTGGGTTAGAGCTTATAGTAATGTAAATAAGGTAAGGGTTAAGGGTATGTATATTCTAGTTGAGGTATTATCTTGAAACCTAAGATATGGCTTAAACCCTTCAAGACTTGGTTGTATTAGTGATATTATGGTTGGTAATGGTTAGGGATAGTTGACTTGACCTAGCTTGGACCTTGGTTGACCACGGTTGACTGATTTGACCAAAAGTCAACTGTTGGTCAACACTTTGCCTTAAATCAACCAAACTTGACCAGACTTGACCCATAGTTGACCAGTTGACTGAAAGTCAACTGTTAGACAATATTAGACTTGGTTGACCTAGGTTTGACCAGAGTTGACCAGTTGACCAAAAGTCAACTGTAGGTCAACCCTTTGACTTAGTTTGACTTAGTTTGACTTGCCTTGACCTAAATTGACCTAGATTGGTTCAGTTTAACTTGTTTTTACTTCCAAACATTATATTGATACGTCATTCCATCTTTAGGTCATCGAGGCACACTTTTGGACTCAGTTGACATATACTATCACAGGGCAGGCGAGTACATTCTCTGACACTTTTCCAATTTATAATGATCGTTATGATTCATGTAATTAGTGTGGATATGCTTGTTCTCGACACATTGGTCACACGGATTGGTATTCATGGATCCCGACATAAGATGTTATTCCTCGTTATCTTGGTATATCTTGTGCAAGCCCCCTTGTAGTTCTTGTGCAGTATATGGACACCGATTCTCGAGAAGACTTGCTCCCTTCTCGTAGAATCCCGTGTCGTAACGTGTCTTGCTTGGATCCACTCTACCAGTCGGGGACGGGGAGTACTAGTATAGATGTGTGGTCATTATCCACCTTGTTTATTCTTGTAGACCTTGAATGCTACCAATCCTACACTCCACGTGGGATTGGCTGATCATAACCTTGTGCAGACCCAATCCGGCCACATATTGTAGCTAGTACTCACACACCTAGAGATATGATTCTTGATTCTTGTACATGCCATGATCAGTTTACTTGCCTTGTTCTAGCTCTAGTTTTACAGCTTACCTTGCCATGATACTCACATGTACATTCCATGATTTTCTTGTATATACTCTCTATTTACTGTCTTATAGCTTTTGTCATATCTTGTGAACTGTTGTTAGTAGATTGTACTCATTCCATCCTGACAGGATATGTTGAAAATATTACAGATGCAGACGAGGGAGACTATTCTACCTACTACGGTCCGGATGACGTAGTGGGC
The DNA here is from genome assembly GCA_029216955.1 of Iris pallida. NCBI lineage: Eukaryota > Viridiplantae > Streptophyta > Magnoliopsida > Asparagales > Iridaceae > Iris > Iris pallida. The sequence continues at coordinate 14,962,652 of JANAVB010035617.1, forward strand.
ATAGACTTGGAGACTTTGGTCCAGCAGGGCTTAGCTCCACCTGACGAGACCTTACCTATTACTTAGTTAGAGTAGGTCTTTTATACTGGACTTTGTCTCCAGCTACTTTTGAGTCTGTTATTACTATGGACTGTATTAGAGACTTGGACTGTATATATTCTTTGTGTTGGACTTGACAGGTTATATATATTATTTTATCATCTTGTTGTCTTTTCATTTCAGTCTTTACTTTGTTATCTTAGAGTCGTGATCGAGTACTCGTATATATATTCATTGCTTGTCCTCCGTTCGGAGTTGACCATGGACTTGACAGGTTTTTGTTATATATATAAACTGTTTAGAAGTAGAGAAATCCACAGCGTTCCACGCCGATTTTTCGGTGAGGGCTGGGCGTTGTCGCGTCACGTGCCCTTTTAGCGGGTGCGGGTCGTGACACGTTTTAGTGGTGGCCCACGCAGGTCCTGAAGTCGCAATTAGTGCGATGTCGTAGTGGCGCTCGACTTAGAGTGCTATTACGAGCCTGCGGTACGTATCTAGGATAGGCTATAGGCTAGGGTACTCAATCACAGTAGGATCTTTCCTTGCTTATCTTGTTTACCGTCTTTGATATCGATTTACTGCTTTCTAGCTGTCCTCCTTTGATATTGCCTTCATGTGCCATATTGATATCTTCTTCTTAATTTGTCTCCAGGATATTGATGACTCATTCTCCTGGCGAGGGGCTCGGGGAGACGGAGAGGTCTGCCACTTCTGGCGGACAGGCTCCGGTTACTTCCCCGGCTGATGGGACTTCTGTTGGGGCTCTTGGGGGTACTCCTCCAGCTACCTCTATGACTGTCCCTGGGGCCATTGCGGGTGTTCTTCCCGTAGTGCCAGGGGCTACAGTGGGAGCTGCTGCGGGTATTCTTCCTCCTCAGCAGGGGACTCCTCCGGTGATGATGGGAGCTATTCCTCCATTGCCTCCTCTGCCCGCAGATATGGGGCAGATGCTAGCGTTCTTCCACCAGGTGCTTGAGTCCCAGCGGGCTCAGCACGAGGCTCAGTTGAGGCAGACAGAGGTCATACGCTAGGGCATGAAGGATGCGCACAGATTGGCTATGGCGGCAGTGGAGCGTCAGGCTCCACAGAGGGAGGTTCAGCAGCAGCAGCAGCAGCCGAAGATCGGGGATATCCATGCTTTCAAGAAGCTTGGTCCGAGGGATTTCAAGGGGACTGAGGGCATTATCTATGCTGATGATTGGCTCGAGGATACCGAGCGCCAGATGGGGGCTTGCCGTCTTGCAGCCGACCTGAGGGTCGAGGCGGTTGGGTTGCAGTTGTTAGATATTGCCCGGACATGGTTCCGGAATAAGCCGGCTCTTGCAGGAGAGGGCCATACTTGGACGGAGTTCAGGACCCTGTTTAGAGAGAAGTTCTTTTCCCCTACGGACAAGATTGGCCTGGTGCGGCAGTTCTAGAACCTGCAGCAGGGCAGCATGACCGTAGAGGAGTATGCGGCGGAGTTCGGCCGGCTGGGCCGATATGCCGAGTACATGGTGAGTGACCCGGTGATTCGAGCGGAGCGCTTCAGGGAGGGATTGGCATGGGATATCAAGATCCAGATCCCTTCTTTCTACGCGACATATGCGGAGGTTTACGCAGAGGCTCGGAAGGTGGAGAGGGAGTTGGGCTTGAAGCCGAAGAGGGATCGAGATGTATTTTCTGGGGCCAGTAGCAGTGCAGGGCCTGCTAAGCGCCCTCAGCTTCAGCATCAGTCGTTCCAGCATCACCAGCAGCAGGTGCAGGCCAGAGCACCGGTCCAGCAGCAGGTGCAGCACACTCAGCAGAGGCAGGCACAGCATGGGGCTCCTTGCGGCTACTGCAAGAAGTCCGGTCACATCTGGGAGGTCTGTCGGAAGAGGCTGGGCTTGTGCCTCTATTGCGGGGAGGCTGGACATCAGCTGAGAGATTGTCCTACGAACCATCGCCGTGCAGCTCAAGGAGCACAGGGTAGGCCACCTATGGCACCGCATCACGCCCTCCACCAGCAGCGGGATATACCCCGTCAGGACAGGGTTTTTGCGATGGCAGTTGAGGATCCTGCACGCATTGGACTAGGAGGTAGGATCTTGCCCTTTCTTTTTACCTGTTCTTTTCGCCCATTGATTGATGATTGCTTTCTTAGTACCTTTAGTTTGCATATGTGATGATCATGCTAGATTAAATAGAAAACCCCAATGAAGACTGCAATAACATGATACTGTAGAGATTTAAAACCAAGCATGTGTTCTGATTTTCTAGATTACATGTTATATAACTTAGGATAAAATTTAGTAGACCTTGATTGTTGGGTGCTTGACCTAGAGAAGAGTACGACCGTTTGAATTTCGAGGACGAAATTTTTTAAGGAGGGTAGATTTGTCACCCCCAGTTTTTCAAATTAGGGGTATTTTCGTCATTTTCAAGTTTTAAAATATTTTAGAAAATTTTATTTGATTTTATATGATTTTTAGGAATTTATTTGAGTCGGTTTGAATTTTATCCAATTCGGACCCAATTTGGAGACCCGGGTAGCCTGGACCCTAGTGGGACCCCCATACTAGCTGGGCTTAGCCCATGTACCATCCTAAATAGGCTAGAAATTATTAACCCTATTTTTCATGGCTTAATTAGTCATTTTAGAGCTTAATTGGTTCATTAGAATCAAACCGAACCAAACCCGAATCAAACCGAACCAAGTTTATTGGGTAGGAGGCTTAGTGGATCCACACCCAAAACCCACCAAGCCCCCTTCCACACTTGGCCGGCCACAAGAGAGCAGCCCCCCTCTTCTCTTCATCATTAGGTCATCTCCCTCTTTCTCTTCATTCATTTCCTTCAAGCTCCTTCTTCTCCAAGTGGATCTCAACCAAGGTGAGTTTCTAAACCCCTTCTAAACCCTTCATTTAGTATTTCCCCCTTCACAAATGTTGTGTAGGAGACCACCCTCTCTCTATTGACCATTTAAATTTTAGGTTTTGGTTAGAAAACCAATTTAGGGTTCCATTTGGGGGTTTTCCTTTTTGGGAGTTCTTGTAGGCATGTAGATTCATGGTGTTTTATTGTGGTTGTCCCTTTTATTTATGTAATCAGTTTATGGACTATTAGAGACAGATTTTGGGCTGTTTTTATGGGTTTTATGTATATATATAATGGTATTTACATAGTATATTTGGGTTAGATAGGTGGATAAATAGAGGTGTTTTGGAGGTGTTTTGTAGAGGAGATTGATGGGGAATATATGGGGAATATAGGGGCAGCCACCACAGCAGTAGGGGGCAGGTTTTGGGGCTGTGTTTACCCCCCCAAACCCGACAGTAGGGTGCCCAAGTGGGGCTGAACCTGCTGTCCAAAAACAGCAGGTTTTGGCCATGAAAACCCCACTTTGGAGGTCCATCTCCACTAGATTTTGACCCATTCTTTTCCCCATTTAAATCCCAACTTGTTAGTGAGTTAGAACATGTTTTAGGGAGTGTGTGTGAGGGTGTTTGTGAGTGGTTAGAAGGTGTGGTAGTGGTCTAAGTAGATAAGTGGGTTGTGTGTTAGAATGACAAGTTGGTATCCTAGAAATTGTGTTAGAAACTTGGTAGTAGGATACCAAGTTGGGAGGTTAGTTAGGAATTAACTTGTATGGGTTTATATATATAATTAGTGTTAGGAACTTGGTGGTGGGATGCCAAGTGGATGTTGGGAGAGTTAGAATTGGTGTTGGACTTGGTATCATGAGATACCAAGTTGGTATCTTGGAATGAGATACTACATTTTCCTAGGACTTTAGAGTGTCAAGATACCAAGTGTGGTATCAAGATACAAAGGTTAGAGTGTGGGAATACCATGGTAGAGTCTTGTGGTGGTTTAGAATGGGTGAAGGGTATGCTAGAGAGTGGGTTAGAGCTTATAGTAATGTAAATAAGGTAAGGGTTAAGGGTATGTATATTCTAGTTGAGGTATTATCTTGAAACCTAAGATATGGCTTAAACCCTTCAAGACTTGGTTGTATTAGTGATATTATGGTTGGTAATGGTTAGGGATAGTTGACTTGACCTAGCTTGGACCTTGGTTGACCACGGTTGACTGATTTGACCAAAAGTCAACTGTTGGTCAACACTTTGCCTTAAATCAACCAAACTTGACCAGACTTGACCCATAGTTGACCAGTTGACTGAAAGTCAACTGTTAGACAATATTAGACTTGGTTGACCTAGGTTTGACCAGAGTTGACCAGTTGACCAAAAGTCAACTGTAGGTCAACCCTTTGACTTAGTTTGACTTAGTTTGACTTGCCTTGACCTAAATTGACCTAGATTGGTTCAGTTTAACTTGTTTTTACTTCCAAACATTATATTGATACGTCATTCCATCTTTAGGTCATCGAGGCACACTTTTGGACTCAGTTGACATATACTATCACAGGGCAGGCGAGTACATTCTCTGACACTTTTCCAATTTATAATGATCGTTATGATTCATGTAATTAGTGTGGATATGCTTGTTCTCGACACATTGGTCACACGGATTGGTATTCATGGATCCCGACATGAGATGTTATTCCTCGTTATCTTGGTATATCTTGTGCAAGCCCCCTTGTAGTTCTTGTGCAGTATATGGACACCGATTCTCGAGAAGACTTGCTCCCTTCTCGTAGAATCCCGTGTCGTAACGTGTCTTGCTTGGATCCACTCTACCAGTCGGGGACGGGGAGTACTAGTGTAGATGTGTGGTCATTATCCACCTTGTTTATTCTTGTAGACCTTGAATGCTACCAATCCTACACTCTACGTGGGATTGGCTGATCATAACCTTGTGCAGACCCAATCCGGCCACATATTGTAGCTAGTACTCACACACCTAGAGATATGATTCTTGATTCTTGTACATGCCAAGATCAGTTTACTTGCCTTGTTCTAGCTCTAGTTTTACAGCTTACCTTGCCATGATACTCACATGTACATTCCATGATTTTCTTGTATATACTCTCTATTTACTGTCTTATAGCTTTTGTCATATCTTGTGAACTGTTGTTAGTAGATTGTACTCGTTCCATCCTGACAGGATATGTTGAAAATATTACAGATGCAGACGAGGGAGACTATTCTACCTACTACGGTCCGGATGACGTTGTGGGCATAGACTTGGAGACTTTGGTCCAGCAGGGCTTAGCTCCACCTGACGAGACCTTACCTATTACTTAGTTAGAGTAGGTCTTTTATACTGGACTTTGTCTCCAGCTACTTTTGAGTCTGTTATTACTATGGACTGTATTAGAGACTTGGACTGTATATATTCTTTGTGTTGGACTTGACAGGTTATATATATTATTTTATCGTCTTGTTGTCTTTTCATTTCAGTCTTTACTTTGTTATCTTAGAGTCGTGATCGAGTACTCGTATATATATTCATTGCTTGTCCTCCGTTCGGAGTTGACCATGGACTTGACAGGTTTTTGTTATATATATAAACTGTTTAGAAGTAGAGAAATCCACAGCGTTCCACGCCGATTTTTCGGTGAGGGCTGGGCGTTGTCGCGTCACGTGCCCTTTTAGCGGGTGCGGGTCGTGACATACATTTTGTTATTAATATTGTTGTGATAATTGATATGTATATACACATATATAATTATTATTGGTTAATTCGATTTTCGATAATAAGTATATTTTATAATTTGTGTACATATTGTTATAATAACTATATACTAGAAAGATGCAATATTATGGTATCATATGTATATATATATATTTAATTATATAGGAATATAAATATGTATTTAGGATTTATCAATGTATATGTATACATGTTATATTAATGAATATAATTGTTTAGGCATATAAATGTAATTAGGATTTACTAACATATATGTGGATATACATGTTGTATATATAGGTATGTATGGCCACATGGTTGCATATATATACACATATACATATATAGATGTATATACATACATAGGTATTTTTATATATATATATATATATATATATATATATATATATATATATATGTGTGTGTGTGTGTGTGTGTGTGTGTGTGTGTGTGTGTGTTAGTCATAATAGAAAAAAAGAAGAAAGGAATAAGAAACAGTAGCAGCAAGCCCAAGCCTAGCCGGCCATCCTGCTGCAAACTATCCCCACAGCCCCAAACAGTAAGCAGCAACCCAGACCAGCTCAGGTCGGCCCAACACCCGACTCTAAATCCTAGCCCCACACCAGCTGCTAACTCCCCGAGCCCCATTAAACCCGAGCACCTAATACCCTAGACCCGAGCACCCCTTTTGAAGCGCTCACAGCAGTATATATATATCGAGAGACAGTCGGGAGAGGGACCATAAAACCCTAACGCGAACCCATGCCCAGGCCGCGTGCGCCCTCTCCCTGCGTGCCGTGTGCCACCGCGCGCGGCCACTGGCCGGCCGAACACGTCAGGAGCGCGCGGATGCGACGGCAGTGACAGCCCGGGCGACCTCAACATTGCGGTCGAAATCCACACCCGTCGCTCAATCATTTTCTGAGCTATTTCCTCAGGTATGATCCCGATATATACGCCTTCAATCCCCTTCAAATATATTTGTATAATTCGTGGTGTGCGCGTCGCAAATTGATTCCCAAAATCGAAAAAAATCTCGAATTCTGGATTATAGAAACTGTCCCGAAACCCAAAGTTGGCGGTCGATTTACGACCAGGATATTGTAAAACTTTGAAAACCGCTTGAACAACCTTGTAGACAACATAACCGAGATTGAGACCCCACTTTTAGTTTATTTTCTAGTGGATTAAAATCTGTTTAAAACCAATTTGAAAATCAGGAAAAAAATTAAGAAAATTGTTTTTGAAAACTTAGAAATCCTTCGACTCGACGTGCGTCCCACCAATCCGGGCAACGGGATCGCGAACCGAAAGCATCGAAAGGTGCGTGATGGCTTTGTAGACGTGTGGGCTTTGGCGGAATTCAAATTGGTTGCGTGTGCGCGACGAATTTGATGCGTATCCGTCGAAATTTATCGTATCGACCACTTTGCACAAACTCTAATTACTTTGTGCACGTTTGTCAGATCGAGACGAAACTTATGCTAACAGGACCGTATCATTTTTCTGGTCCTATATGCCAACTTCGGTCCAATTCTGAGACAGTTGATCGGATCGCCGTTTTGCGGGCCCTACGGTCCGACTCAACAGGTGATTTTGTGTACGGCCCGCCGAAATCTAACTTTGGACATACGGTTGGGTTCGTATCGGGAAACCGGACCTGTTGACATGTAGTTTGACGACTTTAGAGACCATTGACTCTTGCACAATTTTCGGTACAAAGCGGGTCCAACGGCGGACATCATTTTTGCCCGAAATTACCGTTTTGCTCCTGTATCCAGAATTGGACTTAAGGACAGGAAATCCTAGCTAATTTAACTATTCTAAAAATGTTGGTAATGTTTATTTCAGCATCCGGGGACTTTTTGCATGTGTTGACTTTAGTGACTCATCTGATGTGGTTGTACTATTAGTTTCTCCAGCTAAGGACCTCAGGCAAGTGCACTTTCTGATTACTTTCGATTCATAGTAGTCTTCTCATTTCATGTTTATACATATATCTTGCTCCTTGCTGACACACGCTCGTCACATGGAGTAGTCGGGAGGAAAAATATCTTAGTAGACATGTGGACTACCCAGAAATATCCCAAAAATATCTATTCTTGCCTGATAGCAGCTGCACATGATACGTGCAGTGTGCCGAATTTACCCCTAGCTATTCACATGTCGAAAAGGATATTTCACACCACATAGGTAGATGTCTTTTATTTATTTTTTTTTTCTTCTCCACCGTGCCATGTCATCAGTACTTTCCAGTTTTCATATCTCATATGTTATTTTCATGTCTTGTTAATTCTATTGTGTTTTTCCATTGCCGTCGGTTTGTGTACTTTCCATTTCTGACTAGAAACTATCATTTTTCAGGTTAGCTGTGGCTTTACTTAGCTTTGGGAGATACGGGGTACTTGCAGACAGAAACCTAGAAATAGATAGCGTTTGTATCGTTTTCATTAATTGTGAAACTTTGTATTTCTTTCTTTCAAATATAAATGTTGTAAATGTTGTAATAAATCTTAGAAATGTGAATGAACAATACAGTTTATTTTGAGCATTTATTTCTTGCAGGCTTGACAGCGTTCTACCGTCGACTCTGCGACGTAGGCTGGCTTGGACACGTCTTGTATCCGGAAAAGTAGGTGCAGGTCGTGACAATCCTTGTCGTAAGGGGATGACTCTTCAGCTACAACATTAGCTGGGGGTAGCCAACCCTCCACAATTCATGACAATCCCTCATTTCAACCTAATGAAGGATTGTATGACACAGACGCTTCCACAAGCGCAAGCAGCTAAAAAGTTGGGGTAGCAATTACAATGAGTCTGAGGATGATTGCAACCTACCAGTTTATTCTCAAGACGACGGGACTCAGGTGTCTGAACCAGAGAGCGAAAGATCCACCATCCCTTCTACCTATCCGCACATGATGTCCATGTTCATGGCCGAAGGCGATAACATGGACAACAGCGAAGGATCCAGTCAGCAGAAGCGTATAGAGGCCATTGAGATGGGCCTAAATACGTTGAACGATACTATGAAGACCTTGGCTTCTGTCGTCTTAGAGATCAAGGAGAAATTGACATCCACTGTCTCCACTCCTGCAAACCAAGACCCGGGGACTAACGGCGGGTCCGATGCGCCTCACATCCTGAGCCAAACAACGCCCCTGTCATCTACTCCATCAACAACGGGACCTGCAATGTCGAGTGAAGTACAACAGGCCCTCAAAGAGTTGTACGCTTGCCATGATGCCAGAGAAAAGCGAGAATCACTCTAAAAGATGGGAATTCGACAACCATATTTTGTCGAATGGGATAACGTGATCTATCCTCCCAAATACAACCCGTTGATGCTCACGCCATTTGATGCGAAGGAGTCTCCTCGTCGATGCTTGAGGTACTTTGCCTCAGTAACCAGGCATCTACCAAAGGACGACGCTCTGCTTACCAACATATTCATAGGAGCTCTGCAAGAGATGGCTTACGAATACTTTTTTAGCCACCCGGACAACTGCATTTTGTCGTTCGAAGACTTAAAGCGCCTATTCCTCAATCGATTCTACGAAAGGGGAATGGACATGACAATGTCGACTCTCATGGACATCATCCAGAAGAAGAAGGAACCTGTACGTGCGTACATTGAGCACTTCCGCAAAAACATGCTTCTTGTAATCAAATTGTGGTACAGTGCTCCATGCATAGAGTAGACGCCTTTTATTATAGAGGCGGATGTGGCAGAAAGAAAAGCCCGAGATGCGCAGCTATTGGGATTGAGTTTCCCATCACTCGAAGACAAAGGGAGGCGCTCATCTAGAAATAACCCCGTTCCCCAAGACGGCAAAGGGAAGCAGGCCATGACCGTCAACATCTCCAAAGGTTCAGTAACAATGAACCCGACGCCGGCTGAAGCGCAGAGGCCGAAAGAAACCTACTCCTTCAACGACGAAGACACACTAGAACTCTTCGATATATTGTCACAGCTTGCCAATACTTGGCTCGACTGTCACTCTTCGAGCTCCTCTGTCATGCCCCGATTTCGAAGAATCGATAGTCGTCCCCCGAGCGTGATGTCGTACGAACCTAAGTTGCAATCGCACAAGGCATAGTCATAAGGTTATCTGAAACACAACAGCTAAGAGTGTACACAGAGAAATTGAGCAACACATTATGGCAGAGAAACTTTTAATTTTATTGATAATAGATATCATTTACAAGACTCTATTACAATCATGCCATACGGGTTTTACAAAATGACTCGATTACAAAATGAACGCCGATGAGATAGTCGTTCCATACATACATCCTTCAATTTACAGCAAAAGTATTCCAGCCACCTGGAATAGAGGGAAGCCGAGACATGTTTCTTGGACTGATGCAGAGAGTCTTCAAAAGTAGAGTAGTGAGAGTCTTCGACGTGCGGTCGAAGCTTTAAAACACGAACGTCGTCTTGGTTAGTTGGCACGTTCCTCTGGATTCGTGGCACCTGCGGATAGCGAGGGTCAGTACGATCACATGTACTGGCAAGTGGCTAATTAAACCCAAGCTTTCAATTGTTCAAGCAGTTTTATAAAAAAAAAACATGTTAGCCATTTTGTGATCTTTCTAGCCATCCTGATTGATTTGCATGTTAACATGTTAAGAGGCAAGCATTCGATAGGCAATAAAATATAACTTACGATACATCTTACCCATGGCAGAGTATGCTATTGCAGCATAACTTACCATGTTCACTCCTTGTCATATTTATAATAAGTTTATGATTTATGTGCAAGTGTGGGTCACTGGCAATTCAAGCCATCCTGGACATATAGCCTAGTCGAGACGGCGCCCTTTCAGCGCGGGTAGCTAGCCCCGCTGAAAGTCCCGAGTGACCCGTGCTAGCATCCAGTACAGCTATCTTGCATTCCTCCTAGGCCGAAACGGTTTCGTGGCCTCGGGTTGCCGTTCGAGGAAGCGAAGCCTTGCGCGCAAGTTGTCCATGACCGTGCTTAAGTTAACAAGTTATTCAAGCATGTTTTATGGTATCGTTGGGACTATTATGTAATCGATTCATTTACTTGGTTTTACAGAGCCTGAAATAATTCTATCTCTTTTCTAGAACCTTATATTTTCTCTTTTTGAGCATATAACTTGTATTTTCCAAGTAAATCATTCTAATTCGATGCAGTTATCCGAGTTCTTGTTTTTTGAAATAGAGGTTCAAGGTGAAGGAGGTCAGCCACTCACCTTAGTCTTTGCTTCAGGCGAGGGACTGGTTGGCCGCGCTTAGACGTCGCCTACGCGATCACCTGCAATCGTATAAGCAACTGATTAGAATACTGTGTTATTCAAAGGGTTTCGATAATGAATGTGAAGTTCAAAAACGCAAGCCATGATACTATCGAAAATATTCATGAAAACGCATTCATGAAAACCAAAGCCAAAGCCAAAGCAAGTACGGCATAAAAACCATAGCAACGGGAGGTCTCTCTGACTCAGCCGCAGAGCCAATCCTTGAGGCGTACTGAATGAGGGACTTGATTACGAAGAAGACTTTCCATAATAAGAAAAGGATCTTAATTCAATCGTTCCCGTTCGACCGATTCGATCGATCCTGACCTATCGGTCCCGATCGAATTGATAGTGACATTATTCCTTTCTCGCGCACCCGTGGACGAAGAACAGGGCACGATGTAGGGACGGGGCACTACACCATAACCAACTATGAAAAAGTTTTATCCTCGAAACTTAAAAATAGAACCTACCTCTACGAGAACAGTGAAGGAAATTTCTCCTTCATCTCTAATTCAAGTTCCCATGTCGACTCTTCAACTGAATGGTTACTCCAAAGTATGCAGAAGAGAGGGATCGTTCGATTCCACAGCAACTTATCCTTGCAGTCCAAGAGTTGGACTGGCTCTTCAACGTAGGATAAGTCAGACTTCAGCTCCAGCTGACTAAAATCTACCACGTGGCTTGGGTTGTGAACATACTTCTATAATTGAAAGACGTGGAAGACATTGTGCACACCCGCTAGCACTGGCGGTAGGACAATTTGATAGGCCATTGGGGTGACTCGCTTGAGTATCTCAAATTGCCCAACGAATCTCGGACTCAACTTCTCCTTAGCACCGAACCGGATAACTCCCTTTATGGGCGTCACTTTAAGAAATACATGGTCGCCTTCAAGAAATTCGAGAGGTCGACGATGGATATCAGCATAGCTTTTCTGACGACTCTGAGCAGTCTTTAATCTTTCCCGAATGAGCCAAACTTTTTGCACAGTCTGTTCTACCAGTTCCGGGCTAAGATTCTGCAATTTCCTGACTTTATCCCAGCAAATGGGTGATCTGCACTTTCAGCCATACAAGGCTTCATACGATGCCATTTGGATGCTAGACTGATCGCTATTATTGTATGCAAATTCGGCAGAGGTAGATGAACGTCCCAAGTCGATTTGAAGTCAATTATGTAGACCCGTAACACATCTTCAAGAATCTGATTCACATGCTCCGTTTGGCCATCGGTCTGCGGATGGTAAGCTGAGCTGAACTGCAACTTAGTACCTAGAGCCGACTGAAGGCTACTCCAGAAGCGCGATAGAAATCGTGCATCCCGATCAGAGATGATAGATACAGGGACTCCGTGAAGCCGTACTATCTCGTCAAGATAAATCTAAGCCAAGCGATCAACGCTCCAAGTAACTTTAATGGCAATGAAGTGCGCTGACTTGGTTAGTCGATCAGCAATGACCCAGATGGCATTATTTTCCCGTAGCATCTTCGGCAGGCCAACAACAAAGTCTATAGTGACATGATACCATTTCCATTCTAGAATGGAAAGGTTCTGCATCTCCCCGCCTGGTCTCTGATGCTCAGCTTTCACCTGTTGACAGGCCATGCAGTGCGACACGAAGAGCGCAACATCTCTCTTCATTCTGTGCCACCAGAAGGTCGTGCGGAGGTCCTTGTACATCTTTATGCTGCCAGGATGCAAGGTATATTTTGCGTAGTGCGTCTTCGTCATTATCTTCTTTCTAAGTTCTGAATCGTCTGGAACGCGTAGCCTACCTTCAATCGAAGCATGTCGGTTTCGTCTTCCGCAAAGTCGGTCGTACTACCCGTTGAATGGTGTCCATTTTCTGCTTATGTGTGTTTCATGTATCTTATTCTTATACCTATTCTAGTCATGTTCTTGATCTTGTACTTACATGCTATTGTTGATTCCTGTATTGTACATGTTTCCTGTTTACTTTACTGTCACATGTTCCTGTCTATTTTATATGTTTTATGTTTACTTTTCTATCACTTGTTTATTTACTTGTTATCTTTCCATATGTCATTATTATTTTGCATGCTGGTATTATTTCATAAAGTGGCTTCCCTTGTGATACTTGCTATCTGGGTCTGACCCTACTGGTTTTCTATGGTCAGATCTTGTAGTAAAGTCGGAGGATCTTCTGTATCTTTTACTTGATGGTGATCACCTAGAGCACCAACTGAGTACTTGAGTGGGTCTAATTTATTCGCTTACTAGTATCTGTACATATTCTTTTGTGGCATTTAGTCATCGAGCACGTGTTTATCTAATATTTTGGACTTAACATCTTGCCTACGGGCTAACATGATTTGTATATATTCTAGACTATAGCTAGAGTGTAGAAGCATGGAATATGATGCGCTCCAAAATGAAAAAAAAAGAAGTAAATAAGTGCATCTCTATGCACTACAGAACATCATGTGCCGAAGTCTACACAAGTTAGCGCATCCCAAAACAGCAGAAACAAAAGTGCATAAAAAAGATTTTTATTGATATTCATTGGAAATCTATTACATAAAGTAGATTTCATTACATGGAAAATCTACTACTATGAGCCTACTTTAACTATCCAAGATAGGCGCAACACTTCTGCCATATATATAAGCTGCTAGTAGCATAGGCTCATCACTTCGGTCATACGTTGGTAGCATGCGCAGCCTTAACCTTGTCTTCAGCCATATAGATTAGTTGCTGGCAGTCGATGCAACACTTCTGCCATTTGAACGAGGCACTGGTTGAACAGAGTTTGGATTGGCAATCAATCCAAACCCTTAATCAACATCGTGGCACTCGACATTGTCTCGGGACAAAATACAGCCGTATGTTGCACGAGCACGAACTACTCTGCCAATAGTCAGCCAGGCGCATCTCAGTTCTCTGATAGGTTTCTTCATCTAAACAGTAGCTTCTTTGAACGAAGAGATCTACAACCCACAGCCGACTGATGCGCCAAGGAGGAGGCTCACGGCCATCGAAAGTTAAGTCTATTTCAAACATGAAGACGAATGTAAAGAGAATGAGTAAAGTCTTTCTCTCTCAAAATACCCATATTTATAGGCCAAAGCATAGTCATACCCATGTGCCGAGTGACAACCAGTCAAAAGTTATCATTTCGAGCCCCGCACCACATGCAGCGGTAGCGCTTTAGGAAGTTGACCAAAGACAATGCACCCCACAAATAGAACTGGGCCAAATCAAATGATGCGCCCTAGAGTCCATGCAACAACATGGCCACCCAGAACTATCCCATCAACATTTAATACAGATGTCAGCTGTCGTTCGATCACGATACAATAAACGCCTCGAAAAATGTGCAGTCGATGGTTAGACATCAAATGAAGCACCATTCTATGTGCGCCTACGTCAACACATATGTCGGCATCATCATTACTCATTTGTCATTTACAGCTGTGCCACACCATGTGGCTTCATTTGACTACACCTCGCATGCGCCCCAGAGGCCATGTGCCCAGTTTCCTCGCATGCTCAACCCATTCAGCGCATCAAATCTATTTTGTTTCAATAGATGGATATCTTTGAGCAATACACACACGCCATGTGACACTGTCTCGGTCATGCCTATGAACGGGTGCCAACCACCGAAGATCTCAGCAACAACTAGATCCTAACAACTTCCATATGTCAGCTCATCAGCAGCCTAACAGTGCAATCACAATAGATTCAGTTCGAACCTTATGCGCGCATCGCATATGTGCGCATGGGTGGCTCATTTCACCCGCATATAAATAGAAGGAGCCTTTTTTCATTTTAGGTATGCGGCTTGATTTCCATCTCGAGCACGGATTATCCACAAAGAGACATCCAGAGAGTCGAGCAACTTCTTCTCGTCGTCAGATCGTCAATGGAGTAAATGAACCACTACAGTGTTCGGTCTCCATCGCCATACTTCTCCAAAATCATTTGTACTTGGATTTCCTATCTAGGACTTCTTTTGTACCTCTTTTCGTTCGGATCAATACTGAGTTTTCCAACTTTTGTGTGTGTCGAACAAACTGGCAACTCTGTTAGGGACTTTCTTCTCTCTGATGAGAAGGTGGTAAAGCAATCTGACGATGATTTGCTCAGGTCTTCCCAAAAGATGCTGGTCGTACGTTTCGACCAACAAGCCTTTGAAGATCTACTCTCTGGAGACGGTGCAGCCTCTCCTCCAAGGCTAGCAAAGCCTAAAATGATGCGCAATGTATGGGTGCCTAAAGCTTGCATGGCACGTCAATCTGTTGTTGATGAGGCATTGCTCATTTCTGAAGACGCATCTCATGTGCCGGCACAAGCTGTCTCTGTGGTGTAACAGGCCCAGCTCCCTAACTTTGGCAAGAGAGTTAAGGTTGCATCCGCCTCAGTGCATGATGTTGGGAAGTGCAGTGCTCACTGCCAGTCCCAAGTCGCTCACTCATGAACTGAGACACGATTGAAAAAAGGATACCTCTGTTGAGAGGCACAGAAACTTATCCCCACATGGCAATGCCAGTGTCTTTGACATGCTTTCTTGTTGCTTAGACTCTGAGTACTATACATCTTTGGGTACTAGTACAAAGAGATCCAGAACAGCGCAGGTCAGGCGCGCTCAAACTGCCATGTCTACAACCAACCAGAAGCATGCGCTGACTGTCGTGCGTGCAGCTGATGAAAGGTTGTACAAAACTAACCCAAGCGTGTCTTTGCCATAATTGAGTTAGTCCTCCAAGTCTCCCTGCTACTTGGGTGCATCTCATGCGCTGGAACCAAGCCAGGGAACAAATTTTGTATTATCAAACCCATGCGCCCACGTGAGCTGAGTGCATGAAGTGGATTTGACTCACAACCAGTTTCCATGAACGATTTGACTCATAACCAGTTTCCATAAACGATCTGGGTGCATCTCATGTTCTGGAACTAGATAAGGAAGCCCCACTCTCACATACACATCCAAGGGATCGACTTAGCCATGCGCACAAAGTGGGTGTAAATGTGAATCTATCTTCACACGACTTGCATACGTTATTAGTCACAAACGCAAAGTAGGAGAGACAACTGTTACCCATAATATATCTATTTCAGGGTATACTTGTGCTAACATCACCATCAACTACTGCTATAGTAAAATAATAGCATCTCCACTAATAAGACAGTCTGTTTTTCAACGACTACAGCCAGCAACCCCTGTCCGACAGCATCTCGGAATGAGGATACCGATAGCAAACGAGGATGAACTTCTAATTGCCTCGTACCACTCCAAATGGAACTCGTCTACCCTAAAGAAGAGTTCCAAGAACCCTCCAGTCTTGGCCAGTGTGTCAAAAAGCTGGTCCCGAGGCAGTAAGCTAGCTATGGCTAGCAATAGGGTGTTCCAACACACCCGTTCAAATGCTAAGTCTTCTTCCACAGAGACTGTTGTACAGGCTGGCATTAGTAAGTCCCCGACGTTCCATGACAACCCGTTGTTTCAACCAGACGAGGTTTCACATGGTACTGACACCGATGCCTCCGGGGGTGCGTGTTATCAATAGGCTGGGGGTAGTTACCCCCTTGATCAGAATACGACATCAATATGCACGTCTTCCCCCAAGACAATGAAGCTCAAGGGTCTGAACCAAAGAGTGAGAGATCTACTTCACTATCTACCTCCTTCTACATAATGTCAGTATACATGACATGAGGTGACAACCCAGGAAGTAGTGAAGGGTCAAACCATCAACAATGTATAGAGGTCCTCGAGGCAGGTCTCCAGACGTTGAATGAATTATAACTCTTTAATTTTTTATTATTATAAATATTTAAATTTGAATTATTAAATTTAAATTGTTGAAATAATATTATTATTATTTAGAGAATTCAATTAGTGATAAAATATTTATTTTTTAAAATAATAACAATAATACAACATTTTGGAACAATGGTAGTACATTCATTTTTGAATCAAGAAATAACTCAACCACCCCAAGTCTCTCTTCCGTTCCATAACTCCTAACCTTTTCCATTCTGTAACCCCCAACCTCTTCTGTTTTGTAACCTCCCAACCTCTTCCATTCTGTAACCCCCGACCATTCCATGTCGTAACCCCAATTCATCCTTTCACATTCGTAACTTTCCTTCATTTCTCTATAAAAAGATAAATGTTAAGACACAACTTAAGCATTACCATCTTCCTCCTTTGGAGCAACCCAGCGACCCGTACCGCACTCGTCGACCTGGCCTTCTTTCCGTGTCTGTGTCTGCCGTGAGCACCCCTTCGAGGAGATTTGGTACAAAGTCGTGTCCAGATTCGTATCTTTTGGTGTCGGGTTGGATAGTGTAGTGTCTACTTACTGTTATATTTAGTTTCTTACATGTGATGTTTATTTGATAGTACTGTAGATTAGGTACCATGGTGCTGTTCTTTTGAGAGTTAAGTTTCTGATTAGTTTTTCTATTATAAATATTTGAGTTACTGCTATCATAGTTTTAGAAGATGTTGTTGCTGATATAGGTTTTGTTATATTTAGATTTAGAGATGCTATTCAATTATAGTATTTAGTTGTAATGCTGTTGTAGGTGGGTTTGGGTTAAATAGGTTTTATTGTCGGGTTAAAAGGTTCAACGGAGGTGGAAATGCTTTGTGAAGCTAGTACAACAAGTTCATATATACAGTATTGTATATTTAGTTTTAGTTACTAATGTATTACAAATTTCGTTTGGTGGCCTTTGTATGGTTCTTTTAAAGTTCTTTAATAGGTTAATGTTAGGTGAGTAGTACTTGTATTTTGGCTACAGGTTATAAGAGTTGGTTTTGTGTGGTTTGTTTTAGAGATTTTGGTGTTTACCCATTTATATTAGAGTTTACTTATTATTTTTATCTTGATTAACTCACATCATTATTTATTAATCTTGAAGACGGGATAAGCCAACTTTTCATTGACCTATAAATTATTTTTTATTTTGATCTATAATCGAAGTCATCGATTTATAATCAATTTGTCTATCTTTTTAGTGATTCGATCTCTAACCAAAATTTTTTATTACTTTCTGTTAATGATTCGACCTATAGTCGAAATTATTTCTTCTCTTTATTAATTCAATCTATAAATGAATTAATTCTTGTTTGACTTAGGAGCTTGTCTATGCTCCTCAAGTCAATGTGACTTTTAGTATAACATTTTTATACAATATTTGGTGCAACTTGCTATTATATTATTTTACGTATTTTTTTACCAAAACTTCACCCTTCTGGTTTCTAATTTAGCATAACTTAAAACAAAGTTCATTACAACAACTTCTATTAGCAAAATTCAATTATAGAAATAAACTAGTGTTTAGTTGTTATTGATTTAAGATAGAATTAAGAGTGCTTAAATAAGGGTTAAGGGTAGATTTGGTTAGTTAGACATTATCTAATTGTGGAACCTAAGTTGTACCCTCTTGAACACAGTGAGAGAACCCAGGACATTATCTCTTCTTAGCTCTATACCCTATCCTGGAGAAGGCAAGTACCCTACATCTTTTACTAAACTAAACATGAACTATAACTTTGTATGTTGAACATTTAGGATATGTTTCCTTCTTATTACCAGCTGCATTTACTTTCCAAAATAAGTTGTATTTAATTTTCGCAAGTCACTTTACTTTACACTAGTTGCCTTTACTTTTCATAGTTGCATTTCTATTTATTCCTGTTTTCTCTTGTGCATGGGATTGGGGAAAAAAGTTAAATACATGATCAAAGCACATAGTTTAATATGAGTGGATAACTTAATTCACATGGCACACATGTGAATTTTGCCGGATCGGCTATATGCCATATAAGTTGCATTTATTTTCACCGTCCTATTAACCGATCATTATTTACTATCTTTTTAATAACATTTACTTTTCACTTGAGCATGTTGCAGTCTATTTTCTTATTACACTTTCCTTTATTACCAGTTCTTTATATACATTCCTATTTGATAGTTCTATGTTTCAACATACGTAAATTATAGGGTTATACTTTGCTCCTTTTCTGATTGAATTATTGCAGGTGAATTGACTGAGGAGGAGTTGCTTTGCAACTCATACTATGGACCTGCCCCTAAGACGCTAGCTCACATCCCAAAGAATGTCCCTGCTAGGGAATACCCTATATCTTAGCTTATATTTAGTATTTGAATTTGGTTTGTAATAAATAGTTAACATTCATTTTGCAGGATTTGTCTCCAGTTACTCTTGCTTTGGGAATGTAACTAAAATGACATTTTGGACTTATTATACTTTATCTCGATATAGATGTTGTGATTATTATGATTCAATATAATATAATTTTGATGATAATTGAAGGTTTAGAGCAGCTTACTATGCGGTGTCTCATAGCGTAGGCTGGATGTATTTGACTCGTATCCGAATATTCGGGAGCGGGTTGTGACATGAATCCATGCAAGCTTTGACCCAGGTGGTCCTAGAGCTCAAGGATAGGCTTCCCCCAAGAGCCCCTGCTCCAGCAAGCCAAGACCCGGGGACGAACGGGGAGTCTAATGCACCCTCCCAGGTGCCACGTACGACCGAGAACCGTACTTTTCCACAGTCATTTGTCCCACCAGTATCAGATGACATACAAGAAGCCCTTAGGGAGTTGCAGGCTCATTTTGATGCTAAAGATAAGCATGAGGCTCTACAGAAACTGGGGTTTCGGCAGCCATATCCCCTGAGTGGAACAATGTGCTTTACCCTCCCAAGTATAAACCATAGTCCCTGACTCCATTAGATGGAAAAGAGTCTCTCCGTCACTTATTGACATACTTTGCCTCCATGACGGGACACTTGCCAAAAGATGACACCCTGCTCACAAATTTCTTCATTGGAGCATTATAGAGGTGTCATACGAGTGGTTCTACAGCCTCGCTGACAACTACATCTTGTCCTTGACGATCTCAAGCGACTCTTCCTCTCCCGATTTTATGAAGGAGGAATGGATACAACAATGTCCTCTCTCATGGACATTGCCCAGAAAGAAAAGGGAGCCAGTCCGTGCCTACATCGAGCACTTTCGTCAAGCAGCCTTGAGGTTACTTCCTGGTATCCCCAAGCCAATATTGATGGACTCATGTCGTAAGAACATGCTCTCAGCGATCAAGCTTTGGCACAACTCCCCTCAGCTGGGAGAGGCATAAAAGCTTTGGCTATGTGGCGAAAGATCAGTGGATCAAGCCACGTGAGCGTATTATTCCTTCTATTTATGGTGGGAGTTGAGAGATAATGGCCCAAAAGGCATACAATGCAGTGTGCACAAAAAGTCTCCAGCGTTACACCTGACAATGAACTTAGCTGACTCTTGTGGTAAGTGAGGAGAGGTATAACCCTCCTTAGCTAGGCGAACGGTTTCATGATCGAACCGCGGGGGAGGTGTGGGAGTGGGTGTGTGAAAATTAGGGACATTGGACCCAAATGGTATGCAACACAGCGTGCACAAAGTCTCGTACATTACTTCGCGCATTTCAAAAAGTTCTTGCTTGCAAGTTCGAAAACACTTAGGCCTTTTGGTTCGCAGCTTTCCTCTGAAAAATTACAATTCTCATCAATTTTCTTTTCGGTGTTTGGAAAAGCCAAAAAAATTAGGAGGAAAAAAGAATCCTTACAAAAAAGATAATCATTGGATTGGTGAAAAGAAATATTTTTTCCCATATTTTTCTTACTCTTAGAAATTAAATTCCTTTGGGTAAAGTGCATTTAAACCCCCCTTAGATCTACGAAAAGTACAATTAAAGACTCCTTGATTTGAAAAATCCATTACGTTTCAATAATGCTCAAATGACCCCCTTTCTGTTAACCGATGTTAAGTCCGGGCTGTGGTGACAATTTTACCCCTCCCCCACTCCCCCCCCTCTCTCTCTCCGGTGGTGGGGGCGGGAAGGAGACGCGGGGAGGAGGAGGGGGGCGGGGAGGAGACGCGGGGAGGAGGGGGGCAGGGAGACGCGAGGAGGAGGAGAAGGGGGCGGGGAGGAGGGGGGGAGGAGGAGGAGCTGGACGCGGTGAGGAGGGGGGTCGGGGGGCTGGCCGGCTGAGCGGAGGGAGGAGTGGGGAGGCGGGTCGGGGAGCTGGCCGGCGGAGGGAGGAGGGAGGGCTGGCCGAAGGAGGAAAAGGGAGGGGGCTGGTAGGGAAGGGAGTTGTTTAGGTAGTTTTTTATTTTTTATTTTAAAACGTCATTAACGGCTATTTATAACGGCTAATAGACGGTAGGGACCTTTTTGCTCACGCGGGCAACCTAAGGAGGTGCAAACTGCTTAAGTTTTCTAAAATATCTTATTTTGCTAACGAGGCAAATCTAAGGAAAGTTTAAATGCACTTTACCCAATTCCTTTCCTCGTTTTTTTGGCTATTTATAAGGGCACATAACAATTTGATCAGGGCTACCCAGGATTAGGGCTAGCCAACATTTGAGGAGATTTTACTCGGGCTATCCAAATATTCCACTCAGGGGGCTGTCCAAACCCCACACACCCCCAAACCCCAAAAATCAATCTCATTTCTAAATTTCACTCTCTCTCTTCATAAACCCTAGCTTTCTTCTTCTTCTTCTTCTTCTTCTTCTTCTTCTTCTTCTTCTTCTTCTTCTATCAATCTTCTTCTTCTCCACCATTTCCATTCTCACATCTCCATCAAAACCCTAGTTTTTTTCTCATCATCATCTTCTTCTTCTTCTCCACCATTTCCATCATCACCATCTCCATCAAAATCCTAGTTTCCTTCTCTTTTCCAATTTCGATGGCACCCAAAAATTAAATGAACCCTAAAATGCATGTAAATAAAGGTTAAATACTTCTTTCCTCACAAAGAATGCATGGAAATAAACCCTAAAATGCATATTTCACTCTATTATCAAGATGGAAATAAACCCTAACATATTTTTTTCATTAAGGAATTTCGACTTTAGGACTGCCAAAAATTGTGGCAGTCCTGAAAGAAACTTGCTGTACAGCAAGTATCTTTTAGGACTGCTTCAATTTCTGGCAGTCCTCAATATGTCTAGGACTGCCAAAAATTGTGGCAGTCCTGCTGTAGAGCATGTCCCTTTCAGGACTGCCACAATTTCTGGCAGTCCTCATTACTTCTAGGACTGCCAGCAATTATGGCAGTCCTGTTGTACATCGAGTCTATTTCAAGACTGTCACAATTTCTGGCAGTCCTCAATACTTCTAGGACTGTCAGAAATTGTGGCAGTCCTGATATGAACCCAATTCTTCTACAACTAGGATTTCTTTTATAGTTTTCTTCTACAACTAGGATTGCATGCATATTTCTTCTATTAATAAAGAAAAATTGGTTAATAGACTAATAGATTAATAGATTTGATAACCCAATTTCTTCTACAACTAGGGTTTCATCCATAATGCCCAAACAAGAAGAAGAAAAATAAAGTAGGGTTTGGAGAAAGAGATCTAAGAAATTAGAAGAGAGCAAAAAATTAAAATAAACTAAGTTTGCAAAAATTGTTGTTCTTGTTCTTGTTGTTCTTCTTCTTCTTGTTCGTGTGAGGAAAGAGAGGAGAGCAAAAAAATAAAAAGTTGACTTATATACTCATATGTTGGCTAGTCCTGAGTAATTTTTTCAATGACAAACCTATAAATAAATTATTAAAATTTACTTTTGGTTAGTTCTGATCAATTTCTTATGTGCCCTTATAAATAGTTTTTTTGGTCATCCAAACAAAGAAGAGGAATTCCTTCCCCCAAAGCTCCAATTCCCGAACCAAACGTGGCTTTATCTAGTGAGAAGTAAAGGAATCAGGAAATAATTGACAATGGAGAAGGGAGGAGGAAGAAGAGGAGGGGAAAGAGAGGGAAGTGCTTTAAAGACCGCGCTGGTTGTCATCGGCGGCCTCGCTCTCAGCTGGCTCACCATGGAGACGGCGTTCAAGCCCTACCTCGACCGGATCCGGGGCGCCATCGACCGGTCCGACCCGAAACACGACCCGGACTCCGAACCCGATAAGGACGACGATGACGACGTCACCGCCGCCGGATCCGCTAAGGGGGACGATAAAGGGTCCGATTAGAAGAAGATGGTAAGTTCTCGATTCCTCGGACTAGGGTTTTGGAACCTTCTATTAGGGTTTTGGAATTTGGAAAATCAGTTTTTTCCTC
Source organism: Iris pallida (assembly GCA_029216955.1). NCBI lineage: Eukaryota > Viridiplantae > Streptophyta > Magnoliopsida > Asparagales > Iridaceae > Iris > Iris pallida. Next base: position 14,985,631 of record JANAVB010035617.1, read on the forward strand.
TAATTTTATATTGATCTCGCTAATTTCTTATCAAAATTGGAGCAATTGGGATAATTTTTCGGGGAATTTTCTTCAAAATACCGTCATCTACTGAATTAAAGTGCGCGCATGAAATTGTTTAATCGAAAACATGAGTAATCAAATTGTTAACTAACCCTAGCCGTATTCGTTTTTTTCCTCTTTTTTCCAGCACGTGCGGGCTCAGTTAAATCGTGTCTCCCCGCACACGGTTTTTAGCCGGTCGTCATGTCGCTTTGGACTTTTCGTGCGGATCTTGTCCGCACTGGCTTTTTCATCGTAGTCCCACACGTACGCCTCGCGCACTCCGCGCGCTCCCGAGCCTCACGGGACGGTCGACGTCTTTCGACGCCGACAACTCAACGCCTCGCTTCGCACACGACACCGAAGGCGCCCCCAACGTCTTCACGACGCCTACGACAGCCGATGCCGTCCAGCCACCCGCTCTATGCGCACGACGTCCTTACGACGTCTTCTCGACGCCCATAGGGCGCCGCACGACGGGCCGCGTGGTCGGCCGTCGTTTATACCCATGGTAGAATGGTGCCGGTCCTCGACCGTCCGCGTGGCGCCCTAGCCGTTGAGTTTTCATGCACAGGGCGCCCCATTCTGTCCCACGCCTCAGATCGTGGCCATTTTTCATCAGTCCTTCGAAGTTGTGGATGCCCCGCATCGCACAGGCCAGGTTCATCATCGCCTGCCCTATTCGTTTTCTAACATAGGAATTATGGAAAATTCTTAGTCTAACCCTAACCCTGTTAGTAATCTAGCATAGAAATTATGGAAATATTGTTAATTTTGTGTCAAAGTTAGGGCTGAAAATCGAACGAACGAGCTTGAACAAACTGTGTTCGAACTCGGTTCGACTTAAGTATCGAACGAGCTTTATTCGAGCCGAGCTCAAGATCGAGCTTAAAAATAGTGTTTGAACTCGGTTTGATTATAGGCTCGAAACGATCGAGCTCGACTCGATTTAGTTCTCGAGCTCGGACGAGCCCGAGCCGGGACCGAACAAAAGCCACATTAAACTTGTTGTACGGTTACTCTCAAGTCTTAAAGATTTTTTTGTTGAATGAATTATGCTTTTTACATCACAAATTTACCATCATATAAATAACAAAAAAGAGAGTAAATTTTCTAAGACAAAATTTATCAACATCCATAAAAATATGTAGCATATATTAGAAAAAGCCATAATATTAGAAACCGAGCCGAGTTCGAGCCAGTTCGCGAACGAGATCGAGTCGAACAACCTATGGTCGAACTCGGTTCGAACACCACTTCGAACAAAAAAAAATCGACCGAACTCGGTATCGACCTGCCCACGAGCGAGCTTCGAACCGAGCTTGGTCCGAGCCGAACGCGAGCCGGACACAAACTGTTTGAATCGTTTTACAGCTTAAGAATAAAATTTGGGCAACTTGGAATCTATTTTTCTTCAAAATAACCCGTTGAATTAAAGTGCTGGTATGATTCAAAATTGGGAATTTACGTGATTTTGATAGGATCTACATAAATCTTGCTAATTTTATCCAAGTTTGGAAGATTAGGGATATATATTGAGGAACTTGGAATGATTTTTACAGAGTGACATTGAATTTGCATCTGGTTGTGACACCTCTGAAACGTTTCGTTGGTGTTTGAACTGGAAATTTAGGAATTCGGTTATTTTGAGCTAAGATCAAGAATTTGGAACCATTTTGTTATATAGATTTCAATGTTCTCAAGAAACTTCATGGATTCCCAAAAAACTTCATCAAACACTTTCTACGATGCTGTGATAGCTATGATGATATACCAACTATGTTTGTGATTTCTAGCACCTCATATGGCAACCACAGTTTATAGTCTTGATGCAAAATTATACCAACTATGCATGTCACTTGAATTCTTGGTTTGACTAGAGAATGTTTTGTAGGTTTTCTTATCATTGGGTCCAAGTATAAATTATGAAGGAAGAGTTGGGTTGTTTACTAATTAAACATATGTTTAAACAGTTAATTGCGGTGAAAGTGGCGATCTCCTCTCTATGATCTTAATGATCGTTTGGTTGTTTCATGATTTGTAATTTACTTTTCTAGAGTAATTGTGGTTTTGCAACATAGAAAAATATGACACTAGTGATAGAGTGGGGAACATGCAAAATAATAATCTAAGCTACATTTTGCTAACTATGTGGACATTTAACCTTTTGGGAGGTTGTTTTTGGATAATCTTAGAATCTTATTTCAGGCCGGTTTCATTTATAAAATGTGAAGAAAGGTCTTTTGGGTTGGGTTCCAGTTTTAAATGAATTCAACCAGAACATATTTCACCCAAAGAGCTGGCAACCCTGCCAAGAAGTACAAATCTAGGAGGTACATGTTTTCCAATTGCACTTTTTACACTTCAGACTTCTTGCAACCCAAACAGTCCAATTCCAACCTTTAAGAAAGAAATTGAAATCGATAAAGAGGGGATGAAGAGGAGAGAAAGAGAGGGGGCTTCAAAAACCATGCTCATCTTCATTGGCAGCCTCGCTCTCAGGTGGTGGCTTATCACAGAGACCGCATTTAATTCCTACCTTGACCGGATCAACTATGCCATCGATCCGTCTGACCCGAACCGGGACTAACTCCGATAAGGATGATGAAAGATGCCACAGGGGATAAGGGTGGTGAGAAAGGATCTGACTAGGTGAAGTTGGATAGATCTCTATTCGTACAATTAGGGTTTTGGATCCTTTAGGGTTTTTTACATGGTCCAAAAATGGGAATTTTGGTTATTCGGACCAAATTTATGGAAAGATTACTAATTTGATATAGAAATAGGAAGATTAGGTTTAAATTTGGGAATTCTGGAACCATCTTTATTGAGTTGACGTTAATTACACCTGGATTGAGATTCCTCTTCAACATTTAGTTGTAGTGTGCTATAGAATTTAGGAATTTGGTTATTTTGAACTAAGATACATAAATTTTAACATATCATATATTATATAGATTCAGATTTCAGATCGAATTGAATAAATATTCATGTATTCTCTAAATTTTTGGTCAAGCTCTTTCTTGACCACTTCATTAGCTCATTTACGTAAACTGTAATACTCTTATGTTCCATGGGCAAGAACACGACAAGGCGCACCGGAACAAACATGGCGGTGTGAATATGACATTGCTTTTGGAGTGTGTGTTGTGTTGTGTAGATACACACGACACAGGTTTTCGGAGTGCTCGTGTTTGCTAGCATAAAATGGTGCTTGAAGTTGATCCCTAGATTTCTCTAGTTAGTGATTGAATATATTCCAAATACTCTTGATAGAAGAAGCGACATATAACCTTAAATCCAAGGTTCAAAGTATCGGTATCGGAATCGGTATCAGACTATTCCTATGAGTATTGGTATCGGCGATATCGGTAGTATCGGCGGTTTCGGATCGGAGTATCGGATTTTTTGGTATCGGGGAACAAATAATTATTAATAAATTATTTACATTTAAAAACATATATTTTATACATTTAGGCATAATTTTAAGTATTTTCAGTGTTATTTCTTAGTAGTTTTGAAATTAAATGAAATAGTAGTCACCCTTACCGATTGGTTTACAAACAATAGATGTGATTTTCTTCAATTGATGTGATTTTCTTCTTTTACATGCTTCTACAACCTTGTTATGCTTTAAACCCTTGTTGATTTGTCTTTTTTGTTTAATTTTCTTTGTCGAATTGACCGGAACAAAGACCCCCAATGTCGGTATCGGTCAATACTTGGTATCGGTCGGTATCGGATCGGAACATGCCAAACCGTATCGGTATCGGCCGTATCGGATCGGTATCGGCCGATACTTTAAACCATGCTTAAATCATGACATACTTGCTAATTTTGTCTCTAATTATGGCAATGGTATTGGAATAATCTTATTTATTGGATGTTTTTTGTGAGGGGGTGCAAAATTATACCAACTAGGTGTAAATTGCTTGAATTCTTTGTTTGATCAGAAAAATGTTTTCTGTGTTTTCTTATCCCTGGGTGCAAGTATGAATTACGGAAGAATGACTTGGGCTGGTTACCAATTAAAAATGTTTTTAAACAGTTAATTTGCTGTGAAAATTGAAGCAGAGTATAATCTTAAATGATGATGTACTTGCTAATTTTGTCTCTATGACCTAACGATTACATTCTTTCTCCGAGAAGCCACATAAATGTGTAGTTTCTAGCATCCTATTTTGGCAATGGTAGCGGAATAATCTGATTGCTTGGAAGATTTTTTTTTTGTCTTTGGTTTGAGAATGTTCTGTTGGTTTTCTTATCTCCTGGCGCAAGTACGAAAGATGAAGTGGGTTGTTACCAATTAAAATGTATTTAAACAGTTAGTTTACCTTGAAATGGAGATCCCCTGTATGATTTTCGTTAAATATGTTTGTGATCTCTTGGTAATTTTGTGGTGTGTGATTTTTTTCTTTTACTTTTTGAGTGTAATTTTATGGCTGCGACAGAGGAATATATGAAATTAGTGAAAGGTTGTATGTCACGGACTTAGTGTTTTAGGCTACACTTCACTCGTGCCGCGCACTATCTTCCTACTCGAAGACTCGTGCAAGCCTTCCCGAACCCGCTTAGCTAGGATGCTAAGAAGTTAGAGAAGAGTGGAGCAAGAGAGATACTTGTAACTATTCTTTATTGACTTGGAGAATGCTTACAAGTTTTGGTGGTGACGAACAAATGAGGCATCCCACTTATTTATAATGCCCATAGGGCTTACAGGAAACTTCTGGAAACAGAATATTTCAGGGATTATTCTATATCTAGATAACTACTAGGAAGTTTCTAGTCCATCCAGAAAGATTCTGTGTCTTCTAGAGAGATCTTGGGCCTTCCAGAGGATTTCCCTATCTTCTAGAGAGTTCCGCATTCTTCTAGAGAATTTCGTCATCTTCTAGAGAGTTCTGGAAGCTTCCCACGTAACCTTGGTCCGTGAAAGGTTATGCAATTCTACCTCGGACGGGGCACAACTTTTTGGGCGTTACATGGAGCTATAATAAACTATATAACAGTTAACCACTTAGGTGGAGATTTTACCATAGGGATCTTGTCTTCTGATAATGTTAGAATCTTATATTTCAAATGGCAAGTCATTTGAGGAATTGTAGTTGTTTTGTATGTTGGGAGATGCCATGTCAAGGTCAAGATTGGAAATTGAAGGTTATCAGTTTTCCTTGTTTTACTACTGGATTTTGAGGCAAACGCTGGTGTGTAAGAAAACTGAACATTGCGCTAGTAGAAAGTGAAGATTTTGAGCGAGTTTTTTGTAGTTGTCTCATTGTTAGAGGCCGACAAGGCACTCATTCACCAAGGTCCTCTGGAGCCTAGGTGCAAAGTGAAAAAGTGATGCATACACCTGAGCAAAGCAATGCACATGTATAATAATAACAACAATTTAATGTCTCTATGACACAGGACAAGACCAAGAGGGATGATCTATTTGAAATTATGCAATGATTTCACAAACTTTGATTAGTTAAGTTTAATTGTAAGGCAAAGATTGATAAAAGTATCAAAACAATCCTAGAAAATTTTGAAGCAATCAAAAGGATTATGGATGATAAAGTTAACCACAGGGTCATGAATGTGTAGCTCACAATCAAAGCAGATCAAATCTCCTTCTGAGGATGAGGATCCTGCAACAACAAGCCTTTGTTCCAGGTTCGAAGATCGTTATCAACCTTGATTTATGTGAAGAGAATTTGATGTCGAATGACAATTACAAAGTTTGGAAACAATTTGGAAACAATCAAAGAGATGGGTGTCGAAGTGGCAAAAAATCAGAGACATCTCCAGCTATTAGGATTCCAATTGAACAGACCAGCAAGCAGACCAAGTGACTTGGAGGTCCACTCATGGTTTCCCAAGTTGCTGGTGACCTGTTTGAGGACTCTCGGGCTGCCGGTGGCATGCAAGAGGCTGCCCGTGTTACCGGCAATTAGCAGAAAGCATCCATAGTTGGTGGTATCTTACTGACGCTCCTTGGGTTGCTGGCAGTACGTTGGTTGCTCCTCGAGTTGCTGGCAATCAGCAGAAAGCTTCCTGGTTTAGAAAGCTTCCCTGGTTTGATGGCAACATGTAGGAAGCTTCCTTGATTACCGGAAATTTGCATGTTGGTGTTAGAAAGTCGAAACATTTCACTAGGCAAGAACGGGATGGTTTTGAGATTTTAGTTTTAAGGTTTTGTAGTGGATAAGAAGAAACTTAATCTAGCCAAGTATTGCACCATGGACTAATAAATTTCTCCAATCTTCATTCTCCAATCTTTCCATGGTGGTAGTGGTAGAAAAGGATGCACAGGAACTCCCATCAATGTTGAACGTCTTCGTAATGGTACTAGACAATTGTGATGGTACTAGACAATCGATGACAAGATGAGAGAACGTCTTTTGATGGTTTGGACAAGTTATGTACTTCAATATATGTGCTTGAAGGTATCTTCCATTCTTTTAACTAATTTTCTGCTTCAATATAATATAATTACTTGGACTTGGCACTATAACTTGTTTTCGGCTGCAGACAAGAATTTTTTTGCACGGGGAGCGAAAATAAATTAACTTCAAATTTGAAAGGGGCATTATATAAAATTTACAAAAAACAAAAAGTAAAAAACCTTTTCAAGGGGTGATGAATAAATTAACTTGTGGAACTCAAAGGTAGACATTTTTAAAAGCACAAGTAGTTATAAGAATAATCATAATGCAGCTAGTGTGCCTTGAACTACAAGCCTCTTGCTTATAATGCCATCAATGAACTAATAAGCCAATACTTCATTGTTGAATGAATAAAATAAAATAATAATATGAGAATAGAAGACTATATACAGGTAGACCGAAAATCCATGGGGAGCAGCTTGTCACGGACTTAGTGTTTTAGGCTACACTTCGACCCATGCGGCGCACTATCTTCCTCCTCGAAGAGTCGTGCAAGCCTTCCCGCAACGCTTAGCTAGATCGCTAAGACAATATTGAGAATATTGTAGAGCAAAAGAGAGAGAGAGTGGAAGATTAAAATTTCACTATACTAGAAAAGACTACAACTTTGGGTGGTGAGGAACAAATGAGCCTCCCACTTATTTATAATGGCTCATAGAGCTTTACATAGAAACTTCTGGAAGGAATATACCTGGGATTATTCTTCCTACCATACTGGAATTGGCATATTCCAGGATTATTCTCTAAGGGAAATAAAATGAAACTTCATGGGCCATCCAGAAGGATCTTGTAGTGCCCCGTCCGGCAAAGTCAATCGGAGGAATCGAAACGCCGACGGCGTTCAGACTTAGTCTTGCAACGGCTACTCGAAGACTCGCTCGGTCGAGGCGACTCCTCGCTCAGGTGGGGTAGTTTCGATGAACTTGTCTCATCTTAGCCTTCACATAATAACTCGCATGTTTTCAATTTGCACAAGTTAGGCTTGATAATAAAAGAGACGCATCCACATAGCTAAGAGAATAATTTGGACGGGTCGGAATGTCTTAGAACATGGAAAATGGTCCTACAGTCTGTTTAGAAGTCGGCTCAGCGTGCTTTCAAATGACACTCGGTCCTTCGTCCCTTGGCTTGGGAGAAGAAAGTTGGCCTAAGTTGCTAAGTTGCCTCAACACTCGAATTAGCCTAAGTTATAGGCGTCGCCCGCATGAATGCTTGATAAAACATGCACGGTCCGTCGTCCAAGGCTTGGCATAGCCTTCCAAGTCCCGTGGGTTAAGTCGTCTTGTACGACTTTTGGCTTAAGTCTAGGCATGTCACGTCCCGCTCCCGTAGGAGCGATCGTCCTCGCTAAGGCGTGATGCCGTACGGGCCTAGGTTGCGCCCGTGCAAGGCCATGTCCAGAAACGGCCGATTTGAGCTAGGCCACAAAGTCGCACAGAGTGTCCCCATTTGCAGCGGAAAGTAAATGAACACAAGTTGAAGCGAATTCAAACTCTTTATTGATATTCAAGAAGTTTACAAGCGGCGCTAGGCCGAGTTTACAAATCGCTCAAACTCTCTCTCTCTGAAACATAAAAGGCGTGCCAAGTGGCTTACAACATGGAATGATTCGTGGCGATGTTCCGATACATTATGTCCTGTATATGGCGTATCAGCTCCTTGCAACGCTCCAAGGCTCCAGAGATAGCTCCGCGCCTTAGCACGTTCGAGGGAAGCTCCGCACCCGATGACGTCTCCTGCATCCTGCAAGCAGACTGTGGGGTTATCAGTACATTGTTATGCACTGGTGGGGAGGCTAGCTCGCCCACAATGCTATCATTACCAAACACGTTCCATTTACTTTCGTGCACCGTCTATCATTCATTATCTTTCTAATCTTGCCTTAGGATCAGTTTTATGGCATATTTCGTAACCTATCTCGTGTTGCCGAATTCATGTGTCTGCATGGAAATGCATGCACGACTTACCCATACTTACCGTCCGGCCTTCCCTGTCCAACGTAAACCAAGTTAGTCAACAATTCACATGTAGTAACTTACCGTGATTCATGTAAACATTCAATGTTAAGGGCGTGTCCCTGCCTCAGGTTCTAGCACGTCGTAGGCACGTTCTAGCACGTCGTTTGCATGTTCAGAGTGTTACAATTCAGGCATGTTCAGGAGGTTACATTTCGAGCATGTTCAGGATGTTACATTTCAAGCATGTTCAGGAGTGTTACATTTCGAGCATGTTCAGGAGCATTACATTCGAGTATGTTCAGGATGTTACATTTCAAGCATGTTCAGGATGTTACATTTCCAGCATATTCATGAGGCACTTCCTTTAGTTAACTTAGACTACTTGTTTCAATGCAGGGACTTGCACGTGGATTGCCACCAGCATAGTCTACTTAATCTACATGCATGGGTCGCTGGCATCACAAGCCATTTTGGACATATCACGTGGGCATTCTCACCTATCGAAGCGTAATGGCTGGTACACCTTGATAGTCTCTTGAAATGTCTGGCCTTACGTCTCCTTGAGTGGCCGAGCCCCTACTCGAAGCAGCCCGTAAGTCCCATGTCTGATTCCGCCTAGGCCGGCCACGATATTCCCCCCCTCCCCCCCATCGTCCGTGCCGCAGAATCCTTCCTCATGACGGCCACGGTATTTCCCCCCATCGTCCGTGCCGTTTGTCCACGACCATTTCGTATTGTCTTGTCATTTAACTTAACGGCTGTCTTTGAGCCATAATGCGTTATCGACTAGGTTGGCGTCCGTGCAGCGCGGGTAGCGAGCCCCGTTGCACGTGCCCGTCATACCTGTCGCTGACGTCTTTCATGTCTTATCTTTTATTCACTCTTTCATTTCTTTCTTTCACTTGTTCGTTCTTTCATTCATTTTTCACGTATTCATTCATTCATTCGTTGATTCATTCATACATTATGCAACTCCCTGTGTGTGAGTCGCCTTGGCGACCCATCGGTCTCGAAGTCTTTCAATGTTGCTATACTCTACTCGGAACGACTATGTCGATAGTCTTCCGTTTTATTGTTGTAACCCATTCATTGTTGAACGCGTAAGGGACTTGAACGTAAGCTTGTGCCTTAGCACGAGCGTAGAGCGCGGTGCGAGAGTTTCTATATTTGCCGAGTTCTTTTCTATGTTCTAAACAAGCACACAAGATGGGATTATTCCCTTAGCTAGGTGCGTTGAGTCATTTATTAGCATGCACGATGTTATCGCCTAGCGATTCTAGCATTAGTGTCCGTATTGTTATGTGTTTAGGCTAAGCAAAGACGGGTTCATCGGAGCTACCCACCTTAGCGATGGTCGCATCGGCCGAGCGATACTTCGAACGCGCCTTTGAAAGTCTAAGTCTGGATTCGTCTTGACGGGCCAATGTAAGCCTTGCATCGATTCTTCATCGGGTCGATGCCAACTCTTCGGGTCGACGGCTCGTTTGAGTCGTTACACTTGCCGTTTGAATCGGCGTTCCGCTAGGACGGAGCGGGTCGTTACAAGGCACCCGAGAACTTGGTTGTTCAAGTCGAACGCGTGCACGACACGTTCCCTCGATGCGAAGCTTGGCGTAGCCTTTGCTCGTCAAGTCATTGCGCAAATAAGTTAGGCAAAGTTATGCCGGTCGGTCTAAGCCATTTCTAGCACTGTCCCGCTCTATCTGCGGTTGTCAAGTCGCGTAGTCCCTCGAGAATAAGGCTCGTCATATAAAGTATATGACTTGAGCGATAGCGTCGCCTAGAGAACAAGGCCTGTCTAAGGCACGAGCCACGGTCGGTTTAGTGAAAAGCATGCCACGGACGAAGGAAGTCCACGCGACTAGTTGTCGCCGAGATCGGTCCCGCTACTTGGGAGTCTCGATAAGTCTCGTTCACGAGATCGGTCCCACTACTTGGGAGTCTCGATAAGTCTCGCACACAAGATCGGTCTCGCTACTTGGGAGTCTCGCTAAGTCTCGATAAGGAATCACACGAGATCGGTCCAGCTACTTGGGAGTCTCGCTAAGTCTCGATAAGCAATCACGCGAGATCGGTCCCGCTACTTGGGAGTCTCGATAGAAAGATGGAAAGTATGGTCATGGTTAAGGAAGGACTTGATAGATCGAGTTGAGTCTTGCATGGTCATTGGACAACTTGTCGACAAGGTGTAGTCTTCTCGAATGATCGTCGGGGCGTCGGGATCATGTCGGCCCGGGGGAAGCGCGTTGCGGCCCAAAGTAGGATGCTGGATAACCGCATGGGAGATTCGGCGCTTCCGGGGCTAGCTACCCGCGGAGACGGGCCGATATCCCCGAGCCAGTCCAAGATTGCTTGACATTGCTAGTGACCACTCATATAGATGGGTCGGCAGAACAGCGGCAAACCGCGTGTATGCCTTTGGATTGAGTCTAGAACTTGAATGCATGTCCAGTCGGTAACACAATGTCTAGGCCTAAGATTGGGCTGCAGCATAGGCACCGTGTTTGGCACGATACTTGTCGTCGGGATGTTCATGAAATCGACACTAGGTTTCATAAGTCTTGTCTAAGTTGGTTTATGAGTCGAACATGAAGGCCGCAAGGCGGTAGCATGGATAAGTCTTGATAAGTTGTGAGGCACAGCCTCAATCTTGATGCACGAACAAGTCTAAGCAAGGTCTAGAGGCACGACCTGCACGAGTCGTCCCCCTTAACGTCGCTGGGACGAGAATTGGTCTAGAGGCACTTGAGTTTAAGTAAGGGTCTTGGCACGGCCGAGTTTGCATAAGTTGCTCCTCGGCGAGGTACTGTCTCGAATATGTTGAAGTCTCGAATAGAGTATCGCACGACCATGTCGTCGCGTTATCAAGTATATGTCAAGGCGTCGTTGTCTTAAAATTGATCCTATGGCAAGACTAGAAAGACAATCGAAAGGGACTTGTATTGCACAAAGTAAATGAACGTGTCGGTTTTGTATGGGTAGGCGAGGAGCTCACTCCCCCAGTACAGTTGAGTACTGACACCCATACAGTTTTCATGTGCAGGCACAGGTAGAAGCTCGTGGCGCGGAGCTCGCTTGGATGCGTCGAGGCATGGAGTTCCTTGGCGATTTGAAGCGTGCGGCCGCGTGGAGTCAAGACTTATACGGGACATAATGTATGGACATTGCCTTCCGAAGCTTCCGCTGGCTCAAGCATTATATCGAGAGATGAGAGAGAGCAGAGTGACTTGTATAATGAGTGAAAAGTGAGCATGTGAGACTTGTAATCATGGCCTTGCGCCTATTGTAATATGATTGTTCAATATCAATAAAGAGCTCTTTTGGAATGACTTGTGTTTTGATTCTAAATTTTCGCTGCATGTTCAATGTTTCTGCTTGGGACTTCTGTGCGACGACCCCGTCGCCGCCGCTGTAATCGGCCGTTATGAAACTGCCTTGCACGAGCGTAATCTAGGCTCGTGCGGCATCACGCCTTAGCGAGAACGATCGCTCCTACGGGAGCGGGGCGTGACATAATGGTATCTGAGCACGGCTTTACGTCCTTGGACTTCAAGTCGAATCTCTCAGTTTTGAAAGCTCGTCGTCGGTAGAAGAAGTGTGTGCTCTCTCTCAAATGTCCCACGACATGTCCATACAATAAGTCTAAATATTTTCAAAATTTCGTACAAGTGTTCAATTGAACGCACCCGTAGGCCATCGCCGAACGCATCGGTAGGCCTTTGTGCCGAACGGTGTCAAACTTGACTTGATAGAAAACACGTGCTAAAGTTGGCAAGTCGCGTGCGTGCCTAAATAGTCATACGTCGACATTAGCAAATGAGCGTGCAAACTCGGAGCATAGTCCATACGGGGTGGCTATGCACACGGCCTTTTGGCTAAGTTGTACCGCGTGTCGCGTACCTCGACTTTTTGGTGCAAACGAGTTGCGAGCAATATCAAGTATCGCTCGGTCGGGAACGGAGATACACTTAGAGTGTATATCGATAGGAACGCTATCGAACTAACGCTTAGGCATACACGGAAGATTGGATTAGATTTTGAGGAATAGTGCGAACGACTTAGTGTGTCGATACGACGTGAGCGATTACGCTAGAGATTCGTCGAACGAATCTGAAAGATGTGTTAGCGAGTAATGCGAGCGTGATTTGGACTAGATCGGATGGCTCGAATCCTGGGTGGTGTATGGTTTGTCTTGGAAATCATTCGAGCGAAAATTGAGGATTTGAGGCGACAACGAATATGTCGACGAGGCGATGCGATCGCGTAAAGCCTTAGAACGCGTCACGCTTAGTTGGTCGTGATTTCGAATGTCCCGAACGAGATGTTGTTCGGACGACTTGTGAATGGGCAACGCGAGTTAGAAAACGATTCTGAACGATGAATAAAAGTGAATGTCTTGATCAAGGAAACCTAGAGGATCGCACTTGTGATTTCGGATTTGATCGAATGGAATTATGGTATATCCAATTCGGACAATAGCATCAGTTGCACCACTCGGAGTTCGTTGCAAAGGAAGATCGTCAGGTTACGTACATCATCGATGATATTGAAGCGTATCAAAGATCGATGTGCGATAACTCGGGAGTATTCTGATTCGAGGAACGATGATCGTGCAAATGTCATTGTTCCAAATGGATGCTATACTCGGGATGTTGAAATGTGTCGAGGAAAAGATAGACTTGGTTCGAGGATTTTCTAGTTGAACGAATGACGAACGGACTATCGAACTGAAATCTTGGCTTGGATGAAAATAAAATGTTGGGATTGCTTCGACGATAACCACAACGTTGACGTTCTTGTCTTATGCGAGCGTAACTCCAGCCTCGCACATGCGTCACGCCGATTAGGGCGATCACTTCGCGTGAGCGCTGGTATGGTGATTCATACAGCGGGGGTGATTGAACTTGCATGGCGTGGCAATTTGATTTCTTCGACTTGTGGTTTGACGCGAAGTTGGATTCGAGAATGACTCAGTGTGTACTTGACAATCGAACTTGAGGATTGAGTAGATCCAATCCGCGTATCGAGAATGAATTAGTCTAGACTCAAGCAAGAGTTACGCCCCGATGAGAATGATTATTCTGCGGGAGCGTTGCATGGTGATTCATGAACCACCGTGGATAATCGGACTCGCGTGAGATTGTGGTGCAACATATTGTCAAAGCTAGACGACCTCGTGATCGAATACATGAATTGGTTAGAATTGTTGATTGAACGGATTCGAATTGGCGCAACGAATGCCTTGATGCGAATTAGGTGATCGTGCTCGATGTTTAGAAATCTGAGTGACACGAGCTTGGGTAGAATATCCCGTACTATCAACTTGGTTGACCCTAGGATTAGGGTCAGTGTTGGCATTATTGTTGGGGAACTATGATTCCAATCCTGACATTGACTTAGCCTCGAGAAATGGCCTAGCCGTTAGGCGAGACGTTCATGTTTCAAGAGTTAACAATCGAAAGATTGATCTTGAAGATTGGCATGGATGGATAGTGTGAATCACGAATATAGGAATACCCCTCACGAGATTCGGCTGACATGCATATATTTCAGGGACGCCTGAGTATGTGCACGATGCGACTCGAGTGAGAATGACGAATTCTCTATCATGCAGCTTGGCTGAATGCATGTATTTTGGGGACGCCTGGAATGCGTGCACGATCCAACCAAGTGATACATTGAATTCAAATGAGACTTGAGGAATGGAAAGTATCGAGGAATTGAGATCGTGTTAAAGGGAAAGATTGATAATTAGTACAAGCGTGGCTCGGAATCGAAGAAACGCATAGGCGGAGTGTGTACGAGAGTTCTTGGATCAAGTGGTCTAAGTGTAACTACTCAGTTAGTTTTGAGGACGAAACTTTTTCTGAGTGGTGTATGATGTAGTGCCCCATCCCGCAAAGTCAATCGGAGGAATCGAAACGCCGATGGCGTTCAGACTTAGTCTTGCAAAGGCTACTCGAAGACTCGCTCGGTCGAGACGCCTACTCGCTCAGGTGGGGTAGTTTCGATGAACTTGCCTTATATTAGCCTTCACATAATAACTCGCATGTTTTCAACTTGCACAAGTTAGGCTTGATAATAAAAGAGACGCATCCACATAGCTAAGAGAATAATCCCGACGAGTCGGAATGTTTTAGAACATGGAAAATGGTCCCACGGTCTGCTTAGAAGTTGGCTCAGCGTGCTTTCAAATGACACTCGGTCCTTCGTCCCGTGGCTTGGGAGAAGGAAATTGGCCTAAGTTGCCTCAACACTCGAATTAGCCTAAGTCATAGGCGTCGTCCGCATAAATGCTTGATAAAGCATGCACGGTCTCGTCGTCCAAGGCTTGGCATAGCCTTCGCACGTCCTATGGGTTAAGTCGTCTTGCACGGCTTTTGGCTTAAGTCTAGGCACCCGAGAACTTGGTTGTTCAAGTCTAACGCGTGCACGACACGTTCCCTCGATGCGAAGCTTGGCGTAGCCTTTGCTCGTCAAGTCGTTGCGCAAATAAGTTAGGCCAAGTTATGCCGGTCGGTCTAAGCCATTTCTAGCACTGTCCCGCTCTATCTGCGGTTGTCAAGTCGCGTAGTCCCTCGAGAACAAGGCTCGTCATATAAAGTATATGACTTGAGCGATAGCGTCTCCCAGAGAACAAGGCCTGTCTAAGGCACGAGCCACGGTCGGTTTAGTGAAAAGCATGCCACGGACAAAGGAAGTCCACGCGACTAGTTGTCACCGGGATCGGTCCCGCTACTTGGGAGTCTCGATAAGTCTCGTTCACGAGATCGGTCTCGCTACTTGGGAGTCTCGATAAGTCTCTCGCACACAAGATCGGTCCCGCTACTTGGGAGTCTCGCTATGCCTCGATAAGTCTCGCACACGAGATCGGTCCCGTTACTTGGGAGTCTCGATGAGTCTCGCACACGAGATCGGTCCCGCTACTTGGGAGTCTCGCTAAGTCTCGATAAGGAATCACACGGGATCGGTCCCGCTACTTGGGAGTCTCGCTAAGTCTCGATAAGCAATCACGCGAGATCGGTCCCGCTACTTGGGAGTCTCGATAGAAAGATGGAAAGCATGGTCATGGTTAAGGAAGGACTTGATAGATCGAGTTGAGTCTTGCATGGTCATTGGACAACTTGTCGACAAGGTGTAGTCTTCTCGAATGATCGCCGGGGCGCCGGGATCATGTCGGCCCGGGGGAAGCGCGTTGCAGCTCAAAGTAGGATGCTGGATAACCGCATGGGAGATTCGGCGCTTCCGGGGCTAGCTACCCGCGGAGGGACGGGCCGATATCCCCGAGCCAGTCCAAGATAGCTTGACATTGCTAGTGACCACTCATATAGATGGGTCGGCAGAACAGCGACAAACCGCGTGTATGCCTTTGGATTGAGTCTAGAACTTGAATACATGTCCAGTCGGTAACACAATGTCTGGGCCTAAGATTGGGCTGCAGCATAGGCACCGTGCTTGGCACGATACTTGTCGTCGGGATGTTCATGAAATCGACACTAGGTTTCACAAGTCTTGTCTAAGTTGGTTTATGAGTTTAACAGGAAGGCCGCAAGGCGGTAGCATGGATAAGTCTTGATAAGTTGCGAGGCACGCCCTCAATCTTGATGCACGAACAAGTCTAAGCAAGGTCTAGAGGCACGA
The DNA here is from genome assembly GCA_029216955.1 of Iris pallida. Classification (NCBI taxonomy): domain Eukaryota; kingdom Viridiplantae; phylum Streptophyta; class Magnoliopsida; order Asparagales; family Iridaceae; genus Iris; species Iris pallida. The sequence continues at coordinate 15,001,703 of JANAVB010035617.1, forward strand.
CCTGCACGAGTCGTCCCCCTTGACGTCGCTGGCACGAGAATTGGTCTAGAGGCACTTGAGTTTAAGTAAAGGTCTTGGCACGGCCGAGTTTGCATAAGTTGCTCCTCGGCGAGGTACTGTCTCGAATATGTTGAAGTCTCGAATAGAGTATCGCACGACCATGTCGTCACGTTATCAAGTATAGGCCAATGCGTCGTTGTCTTAAAATTGATCCCAAGGCAAGACTAGAAAGGCAATCGAAAGGGACTTGTATTGCACAAAGTAAATGAACGTGTCGGTTTTGTATGGGTGGGCGAGGAGCTCACTCCACCCGTACAGTTGAGTACTGACACCCATACAGTTTTCATGTGCAGGCACATGTAGAAGCTCGTGGCGCGGAGCTCGCTTGGATGCGTCGAGGCATGGAGTTCCTTGGCGATTTGAAGCGTGCGGCCGCGTGGAGTCAAGACTTATTTTCACGCCCCGATCCCGCAGAGTCCTTTTGTCCTCGCTTCGGACTCTTTGAGACCGATCGTCCTCGCTAAGGCGTGATGCCGTGCAAGCCTAAGTTGCGCTTGCACAAGGCCAAGACATGAAGCAAGACAAGATAGACAAGATTGACAATACGCAGCGGAACATATCGCATATAATTGAAGCAGCAGTGGACATTTCAGAATACATGTATTGAACACAATGGTAACAAGAAACAAATTCTCTTTATTGATTTCATTTGAACAAATTACAAGCTCTCATTTCTTTTTGATACAATGTTACATTCTCTCAGAACTTTACATATTACAATGATCCCGTTCCCATACATTACATCCCTTTATATACAAAACCAAACTCTTGCATCAGATGTCATCTCTTGGCATCTCTTCTGATTTCTGGCTCCTGAGGATGAGGCTCGGGCTATCGCTTTGGACTATCCTTCTTGATGCATATTGCACCTGCATGCAGACTGATGGTGGGTCAGTATATCAGCATACTGGTGATTATGAACAAAGAGCTACATTTGTCTGAAACAATCACTGTTCATTTAGTGAGAAAACGTTTCTTGTGATGTGATCTTGCTACTTTTTACCTATGTACATTTCATGCATATAGAGTCAGTTTATATTCTTTAAAAACATCTTTGAAAAGCCAACATTTGTTTCATTTCATCTCACGCATACAAGGGGCTGTTTAGTTCTGTGCAGTGCGCAGCGTGTTTCATGAGCATATCATTTCTTTTGTTCGAGCAACTGTTAGGGTTAATGACAAGCATGATACATTATCTTTTCTTTAGTGGGACATATCATTCATGGCAAAAGGTTAATCTCTGCAAGCATTTATATAGGAACTTAAGCAACACATGTATATCACTTTTTAGTGACTCTTACCATAGCCGACGGTCCTTCCCTGCACCAAATACGTTAGCACAATTTGCATATATATAAGAAGCATCCGTTTCGTCACAACATGTTAGGCTTTGCATAAATCATACCGGCACCCATTTTCACATGGGGCCCTCTGCATAAGACATACCGGCACCCATTTTTACATGGGGCCCTCTGCATAAGACATACCGGCACCCTTTTTTACATGGGGCCCTCTGCATAAATCATACCGGCACCCATTTTCACATGGGGCCCTCTGCATTTTCTCTTTTCTTTGATTCAGAGCCGAAGCTCCTACATAATTCTTTTCTTTAGCAACATATACAAGTCCGTCTGTACATGTCTAGCATTCAGAGCATATTTGAAGGACAAGCAATTATTCATTTCTATGAAACATGATAGCAGTTCTGTTCAGATTAAGCATAAACATTCTTTCTTTGTAAGCATACGAATTCAGGACATGTGAACAATCTCTTTTCTCTTCTTATTAAATATGGCAATAGTTCTCTCTTTTGAGACAATATCTCTAACTTGTTTAACATGGCAGGCATCTCGTTTGATTTAACAAAGCAAACATTCATTTTCTTTTTATCAGGCAACAATCTTTCTTTAGCATACAGGCATCAGTTCGTTTCTTATTTGCAGGCAACAATTCTTCTTAGCATACAGGTTATCTCTTTTCTTGTTCTTAGCATGGCAACATGTGAATTCTCTTAAGGCATACTCAATGATTTACTGTCTTGTTATTATCAGTAGCATTCAATCAAAAACTCAGATTCTTATTAGGCGTAAGCGAATCAGCAAATGAGACTTCGTCCACTCACCCAGATCAATCGTCTTCTGTTGCAGAGCCAGCAATCCGATCTTTCTGTCTATCAAGTGCTTTCGCGGACGGGGCACTACACTTATACGGGACATAATGTATGGACATTGCCTTCCGAAGCTTCCGCTGGCTCAAGCATTGTATCGAGAGATGAGAGAGAGCAGAGTGACTTGTATAATGAGTGAAAAGTGAGCATGAGAGACTTGTAATCATGGCCTTGCGCCTATTGTAATCTGATTGTTCAATATCAATAAAGAGCTCTTTTGGAATGACTTGTGTTTTGATTCTAAATTTCCGCTGCATGTTCAATGTTTCTGCTTGGGACTTCTGTGCGACGACCCCGTCGCCGTCGCTGTAATCGGCCGTTATGAAACTGCCTTGCACGAGCGCAATCTAGGCTCGTGCGGCATCACGCCTTAGCGAGGACGATCGCTCCTACGGGAGCGGGGCGTGACAGATCTTAGGCCATCTAGAATGATCTTGGCCCTTCCAGAGAAATCCACCGTCTTCTAGGGAGTTCCACTATCTTCTAGAATGTTCCGGAAGCTTCCCGCGACCTCGGTCCGTGGATAGTTATGCAAATCCATCTCGGTGGGGCACAAACTTTTGTGCGTGACATTCTCACCCCTACCTGTTTCGTCGACGAGCTCGTCGACAAGTGCAGCAAGTCTCGGGACGATGTCCACTCTCGTTGGCATAATCGCTGCGCATCGTCCCTCCTTTGTGCGTCTCGTGCGACGCTTCCCTTTGCCCATCTTTTCCTCAAGATCGGAAGCAAACTGGTTCGCCACACCAACTCTGGCCTCGGTCTATGCCCTCCTCAGCACAGGAAGAATCTCGTGCGGGCTATCAAATCGCCGATCCCCCTCATCTCGTGGCTATACTTGGTTCAACACACCTCCGCGCATACAAATCTCATTGCAAGCATGTCGACCCGAATGCCCCCCACGAGCTTTGAGCAACTCCTTGCGCGAGTTATTCCGCCTCGTCGCTTCTGCCTCCGTGCAGCTTGCGACACGCATCTCTGCACTCATGCCTAGCCCAGTAGCACGGTCCACCTCCCTCCGCGGAAGTGGTTCCTCGGGGCGCCCCTTTGTAACACCCTTGGTCTCGCAAGAAAGGCGTTCCTCCTCGAAGCCATCCTTCTTCTCGAGCACCGCTAGGTATGCCGTCCCCCTTTTGTCACCCTTCTTGAGCTGAGTGGCAGAGATAGCTTTCCCCTTCGAAGGCTTGTCTCGTACATCTTTCACCATGCACGATGAGCCTTCCTCTATTAAACCGACAACTCCCAAATGTGGCATCGGAATTGTCTTAGCCGCGATAAGGAAATCCATGCCAAGTATCATCTTGAAGTCATCCAGCGACGTAACGGTGAAATTGGCAATACCCAACCAATTTCCTACAGCTATACGAATCCCTTTGGCTACTGTCACGTCCCGATCCCATAGGAGCGATCATCCTCGCTAAGGCGTGATGCCGCACGAGCCTAGATTGCGCTCGTGCAAGGCGGGTTCCATAACGGCCGATTACAGCGGTTGCGACGGGGTCGTCGCACAGAAGTCCCAAGCAGAGACATTGAATAATAGCAGCGGAAATTTGAAGCAAAACACAAGTTATTCAAAAGAAGCTCTTTATTGATATTGAAACAAAGGTTACAATGGGGTGCAAGGCCAAGATTATAATTACTCAAGCTCACTCTTCTCACATTACAAATCACTCAGCTCTCTCTCTTCTCTCAATACTTGTCTCGAGCCAGCGGATGCTTCGGATAGGCAACGTTCATACATTATGTCCCGTATAAGTCCAGTCTTCACGCAGAACGCACGTCTCGAATCGCCAAGGAACTCCGTGCCTCGACGCATCCAAGCGAGCTCGCGCCACGAGCTTCTACCTGTGCCTGCACATAAGTACTGTGTGGGTGTCAGTACTCAACTGTACTGGTGGTGTGAGCTCCTCGCCCACCCATACAAAACCGACACGTTAATTTACTTTGTGCAACATAGTCCCTTTGTATTGTCTTTCTACTCTTGCCTTAGAATCAGTTTTAGGACATAGACTCGACCTATCAGGTGTCTCTAGACCGTCATCGTGCCATCGCACCGATAAGTTCCTTATCCTTCTCTCTAGACCTTTCTTGTGCTTGCAATGTCAACGCACTGACTCGGGCTTGTCTTTTGACCCAAATCTTTGGGACGCAACAACATGATTCGTGTCATAGACTTAGTTCATGCTTCAACATTGAGGCCGTGTCTCACAACTCATCATGACTTAACCTAGCGCAGCACAATCCAGCGCTAGTCCTTTAGCCAAGCATGGCACAATCCAGCGCTAATCCTTTAACCTAGTGCGGCACAATCCAGCGCTAATCCTTTAACATAGCGCGGCACAATCCAGCCTTAATCCTAACTTATACTCGAACTACTTATTAATCGATACGACGTCTCGTGCCGAAGCACGGGCCTTTACTTAACCAAATCTTAGGCTCCATATTGGGTTGCAAACTTGTATACCTTCTTTCTTAACTTAATTCGTGCCATGCTTACATTTCCTTAGAATCGATCGACACCGTGCATGCAGATTACCGCTCAGCACGCCAACTTATCTATATGAAAGATCACTGGACCAAGCCATCGTGGACATAGCTCGGGTAGACGGCGGGTCGTCCGATTGTGAGGTAGCTAGCCCCCCAAGGGAAGCCCCCGACTACCCTACGCGGTACCATCCAACGATTGCTATAACGTCTTCCCCCCAGGTCGACTGGCCTCGGAACCATCGCGCAGTACCGGTCGAGGAAGATACTTGTCGACAAGTCGTCCATGACCACGCACCTATGAGAATATCTAGACTCACGTAAATGCAAGGCCTAATTTGCGTTACGACTTGAACCGTACTTGAGCAAAACGTGCTCGTTCCATGCAAAACGTGCACTAGAACCATACTGAGCAAAACGTGCTCGTTCCATGCAAAACGTGCATTGGAACCATACGATGCAAAACGTGCATCCTTAGAGACTCCCAAAACGTGGGACCGCCTCGGTGACAAACGGTCGCGTGATCTTTCCTTTCTTTGATTCCCAGGGAATGACTATCGCATAGCCTTCCTACTTAACATGAACAAAACGTGTTCCTCAAGTGCCATAGACCGTGGCTAACTTTACATCGTGCCGACCGTGGCTCGTGCCTTAAACCGACTTACGTTCTGTGCAACACTATTGTCCAAGTCATACTTTATATGACAGGCCTTGAGATCGTGAGACTTAAGTGGTTTGACAACCGCAGAAGGAGCGGGACAGTGCTTGGAATGACTCTGGTCGATCGGCATAACTTTGCCTAACTTAATCAAACTTACAACTTAACTCGTGGGACGAGCAAAGGCTATACCAAGCCTTGCATCGTGGAAGCGTGCATGCTTTATCGAGCATTTACGCAGGCGACACCTATGACTTAGGTTAATTCATAACTTCGCCAACTCAACCAACTTTCCTTCTCCCAAGCCACGGGACGAAGGACTTAGTGTCATTTTCAAAGCACGTCGTGCACCAACTCTAAGCCGACCGTTGGATCTTTCCATGTTCTAACTCAATTCGACCCAACTTGGGATTATTCCCTTAGCTATGTGGATGCGTCTCTTTTATTATCAAGCCTACTTGTGTATTTGAAAACATGCGATTTATTATGTGAAGGCTAAGATGGGGCGAGTTCACCGAAACTACCCCACCTGAGCGAGGAGTCGTCTCGACCGAGCGGGCCTTCGAGTCGCCGTTGCATGGCTAAGTCCGAACGCCGTCGGCGTTTCGATTCCTCCGATTGACTGAGCGGGACGGGGCACTACATCATACACCACTCAGAAAAAGTTTCGTCCTCAAAACTAACTGAGTACTCACTTATCGACTTATCACTTTATTCAACATCCAAAGATTCTCGCACACATTCCTCTTATGCGTTTCTTCAACTAGAGCCACGCTCGTGATATGGTTATCTTTCACCTCGAACAACTATATCTCAACTAGGGTAACTTACTCGTCGCGTACACGGACAACTCAGTTCTAGGCAAACCATCCGATCAACCAACATTCAAGTTTGTCTCAATCTAATGATCGCACTACCACCAATATTTTCTCGGAACACGATTTCAAACTCCTCGATACTTTTTCGTTCCTCTAGTCTCACTTGATTCAACGTATCACTTAGTTGGATCGTGCACATATTCCAGGCGTCTCCAAAATCCATGCATTTCAGCCAAGTCTCGTGATAGAGAATCTGCCATTCTCACTCGAGTCGTATCGTGCACATATTCAGGCGTCCCTGAAATATATGCATGTCAGCCGAGCCTCGTGAGTGGTATTTTCATACTCTTGAACCCTTCTATCAATCCTCAAGATCAAATTGTATCGAGGCTAACTCTTGAAACATGGACGTCTCACCTAACCGTTAGGCCATTTCTCAAGGCTAAAGTCAATGTCAGGATTGGAATCATAGTTCCCCAACAATAATGCCAACACTGACCTAATCCTAGGGTCAAACCAAAGTTGATAATACGGGGTTTTCTACCCAAGTTCTCATCACTCCGATTTCTAAACTTCGAGGATAGATTTCCTACACACATCCCGACATTCGTCGTACGGGGTCTGAGTCATTCAGCAAAGCCATCCTATCGTAAGTTTACTCAACCAAATCTTCGACATATCAATATCGCTCGTCCAACAAGCCATTACGCATAGTCTATCTCTTCGAACACGTTCGTAATCCACCTATCCATCATTCTCAAGTCAAGTACGCTACGACATAAAATCTGTTGCTAAACCATAATTCACATTTCATATTTCCTAAGTCGTTCATCACAATCCACGTAATCGATCACGAGGTCGTCTGGCTTAACAATGCGTCGTGCCCCAATCTCACGCGAGTCCGATTATCCACGGTGGGCATGAATTACCATGCAACGCTCCCGCGGTATAATCATTCTCATCGGGACGTAACTCTTGTTTTGAGTCTAGACTAGTTCATTCTCGATACGCAGATTGTACCTACTTAATCCTCGAGTTTACTCAATCGTCAATCACAGGTTCTACAAATCCTCGAATTCACCTTCGCATTGAATCGCAAGTTGAAGCAATCCAAATTGTCACGTCCCGATTTTCCGAGTTCGATCGTTCCCACGCCATGAATCACCATGTCAGCGCTTATGCGGAACGATCGTCCCAAATCCGACGTGACGCATGTGCGAGGCTGGAGTTGCGCTCGCGCAAGACAAGAATGTCGACGCTGTGGTTATCCGCGTAACCATCAAGACACGATCATTTTCATCCAACATTCATTTTCATCCATCAGAACAATAACACTTGCACGATCGTCATTTACCGAGTCAGAGTACCCCTGAGTTATCACGTATCGATCTTTGATACGTCTCAATACCATCGATGACATGTGTAACCTGACGACCTTCCTTGCAACGAATTCCGAGTCGTGCGAGTGATGCTAGCGTCTGACTGGATAATCTCCTCGACACTCAAGATCAACATTCGATCATTATCCCTCGAATCATTTACAACATTAATTTTCTCAAATCCAAATTCACGTATTGTTCATCCGTCTATCTTAAGTCATCGAGCAACATTTTTCTTCAAATCACATCATTCCTTGCTAACTCAAATCATCAAGCAGCATCCATTCCAATCCTCAGAGTCATTTTCAAACATTCGAATCAAACTTTTCATGCACGCTTTCTTTCCGTCGTGCTAACTTTTCGTATATGATCCGTATCAATTTCCTCGATCAAGTCATCCATTGGTACACCCTAACTTTTCCTCGATTCGATTTCACCTACTCAATCATTTTGCATTTCATACTCGCGCAATCACTATCCCGTGCGCGTCATCTCTAATTTGTTTGAATCGATTCGTCCTTATCTTCAAGACTACAACTTATTCAACGATACTCAATCTACGGCTTTGCATAACGCAACACTTGCTCATAGACTCATCGACACCCCGCATCCTCAATCGACCAACATCTCCCAAAACTATCGCATACACCACTCAGGGATAATGTCATTCGACAATTCCTGAAACTATCATTCGATTCACAATCGATTATTTCGAATCCCGTTCAAACCATTCCTCGAATTACAAGCACGCTCATCTATATCGCATCGACGATATCGTTGCTCGATAGCATCCCTATCGATAGGCATCCCACATTCTATGGATCAAGTCAAACTCATTCACATTTGAAACGATTCAAATTCCGCACACGACTTTTCTAAGGTCGATGCAATCTTTGGTGTATATGCCCAGCCTGACTTAGCCAACCGTGCTTATGCGAACCATCTTTTTGTTTTGTCAAAAATTGTTCTCCTACGTTTTGCAAATTACATAGACTCATTATATGGACATTCCGTGGAACATTTGAGAGAGAGCGCACCAACGATATCAACTTGCGGAATCAACAGAGTTAAAGAATTCAATCGATGGTCCAAGGACGTAAAGTCGTGCTCTGATACCATTATGTCACGCCCCGCTCCTGTAGGAGCGATCGTCCTCGCTAAGGCGTGATGCCGCACGAGCCTAGATTGCGCTCGTGCAAGGAGGGTTCCATAACGTCCGATTACAGCGGCTGCGACGGGGTCGTCGCACAGAAGTCCCAAGCAGAGACATTGAATAATAGCAACGGAAATTTGAAGCAAAACACAAGTTATTCAAAAGAAGCTCTTTATTGATATTGAAACAAAGGTTACAATGGGGCGCAAGGTCAAGATTATTTTAACTCAAGCTCACTCTTCTCACATTACAAGTCACTCAGCTCTCTCTCTTCTCTCAATACTTGTCTCGAGCCAGCGGATGCTTCGGATAGACGGCGTCCATACATTATGTCTCGTATAAGTCCAGTCTTCACGCAGAACGCACGCCTCGAATCGCCAAGGAACTCCGTGCCTCGACGCATCCAAGCGAGCTCCGCGCCACGAGCTTCTACCTGTGCCTGCACATAAACACTGTGTGGGTTTCAGTACTCAACTGTACTGGTGGTGTGAGCTCCTCGCCCACCCATACAAAACCGACACGTTAATTTACTTTGTGTAACATAGTCCCTTTGTATCGTCTTTCTACTCTTACCTTAGAATCAGTTTTAGGACATAGACTCGACCTATCAGGTGTCTCTAGACCGTCATCGTGCCATCGCACCGATAACTTCCTTATCCTTGTCTCTAGACCTTTCTTGTGCTTGCAATGTCAACGCACTGACTCGGGCTTGTCTTTTGGCCCAAACCTTTGGGACGCAACAACATGATTCGTGTCATAGACTTAGTTTGTGCTTCAACATTGAGGCCGTGCCTCGCAACTCATCATGACTTAACCTAGCGCGGCACAATCCAGCGCTAGTCCTTTAGTCTAGCGCGGCCCAATCCAGCGCTAATCCTTTAACCTAGCGCGGCCCAATCCAGCGCTAATCCTAACTTATACTCGAACTACTTATCAATCGATACGACGTCTCGTGCCGAAGCACCGGCCTTTACTTAACCAAATCTTAGGCTCCATATTGGGTTGCAACCGTGCATACCTTCTTTCTGAACTTAATTCGTGCCATGCTTACATATCCTTAGAATCGACCGACACCGTGCATGCGGATTGCCGCTCAGCACGCCAACTTATCTATATGAAAGGTCACTGGCCCAAGCCATCGTGGACATAGCTCGGGTAGACGGCGGGTCGTCTGATTGTGGGGTAGCTAGCCCCCCCAAGGGAAGCCCCCAACTACCCTACGTAGTACCATCCAGCGATTGCTATAACGTCTTCCCCCCAGGTCGACGTCTTCCCCCCAGGTCGACTGGCCTCAGAACCATCGCGCAGTACCAGTCGAGGAAGATACTTGTCGACAAGTCGTCCACGACCACGCACCTATGAGAACATCTAGACTCACGTAAATGCAAGACCTAATTTGCGTTACGACTTGAACCGTACTTGAGCAAAACGTGCTCGTTCCATGCAAAACGTGCACTGGAACCATACTGAGCAAAATGTCCTCGTTCCATGCAAAACGTGCATTGGAACCATACGATGCAAAACGTGCATCCTTTGAGACTCCCAAAACGTGGGACCGCCTCGGCGACAAACGGTCGCATGATCTTTCCTTTCTTTGATACCCAGGGAATAACTATCGCATAGCCTTCCTACTTAACATGAACAAAACGTGTTCCTCAAGTGCCATAGACCGTGGCTAACTTTACATCGTGCCGACCGTGGCTCGTGCCTTAAAGCGACTTACGTTCTGTGCAACACTATCGTCCAAGTCATACTTTATATGACAGGCCTTGAGATCGTGGGACTAAGTGGCTTTACAACCGCAGAAGGAGCGGGACAGTGCTTGAAATGACTCTGGTCGATCGGCATAACTTTGCCTAACTTAATCGAACTTACAACTTGACTCGTGTGACGAGCAAAGGCTATACCAACCTTGCATCGTGGAAGCGTGCATGTTTTATCGAACATTTACGCGGGCGGCGCCTATGACTTAAGCTAATTCATAACTTCGCCAACTCAACCAACTTCCGTTCTACCAAGCCACAGGACGAAGGACCGAGTGTAATTTTCAAAGCACGCCGTGCACCAACTCTAAGCCGACCGTTGTACCTTTCCATGTTCTAACTCAATTCGACCCAACATGGAATTTTTTCCTTAGCTATGTGGATGCGTCTCTTTTATTATCAAGCCTACTTGTGTATTTGAAAACATGCGATTTATTATGTGAAGGCTAAGATGGGGCGAGTTCACCGAAACTACCCCACCTGAGCGAGGAGTCGTCTCGACCGAGCGGGCCTTCGAGTCGCCGTTGCATGGCTAAGTCCGAACGCCGTCGGCGTTTCGATTCCTCCGATTGACTGAGCGGGACGGGGCACTACATCATACACCACTCAGAAAAAGTTTCGTCCTCAAAACTAACTGAGTACTCACTTATCGACTTATCACTTTATTCAACATCCAAAGATTCTCGCACACATTCCTCTTATGCGTTTCTTCAACTAGAGCCACGCTCGTGATATGGTTATCTTTCACCTCGAACAACTATATCTCAACTAGGGTAACTCTCAACTAGGGTAACTTACTCGTCGCGTACACGGACAACTCAGTTCTAGGCAAACCATCCGATCAACCAACATTCAAGTTTGTCTCAATCTAATGATCGCACTACCACCAATATTTTCTCGGAACACGATTTCAAACTCCTCGATACTTTTTCGTTCCTCTAGTCTCACTTGATTCAACGTATCACTTAGTTGGATCGTGCACATATTCCAGGCGTCTCCAAAATCCATGCATTTCAGCCAAGTCTCGTGATAGAGAATCTGCCATTCTCACTCGAGTCGTATCGTGCACATATTCAGGCGTCCCTGAAATATATGCATGTCAGCCGAGCCTCGTGAGTGGTATTTTCATACTCTTGAACCCTTCTATCAATCCTCAAGATCAAATTGTATCGAGGCTAACTCTTGAAACATGGACGTCTCACCTAACCGTTAGGCCATTTCTCAAGGCTAAAGTCAATGTCAGAATTGGAATCATAGTTCCCCAACAATAATGCCAACACTGACCTAATCCTAGGGTCAAACCAAAGTTGATAATACGGGGTTTTCTACCCAAGTTCTCATCACTCCGATTTCTAAACTTCGAGGATAGATTTCCTACACACATCCCGACATTCGTCGTACGGGGTCTGAGTCATTCAGCAAAGCCATCCTATCGTAAGTTCACTCAACCAAATCTTCGACATATCAATATCGCTCGTCCAACAAGCCATTACGCATAGTCTATCTCTTCGAACACGTTCGACATAATCCACCTATCCATCATTCTCAAGTCAAGCACGCTACGACATAAAATCTGTTGCTAAACCATAATTCACATTTCATATTTCCTAAGTCGTTCATCACAATCCACGTAATCGATCACGAGGTCGTCTGGCTTAACAATGCGTCGTGCTCCAATCTCACGCGAGTCCGATTATCCACGGTGGGCATGAATTACCATGCAACGCTCCCGCGGAATAATCATTCTCATCGGGGCGTAACTCTTGTTTTGAGTCTAGACTAGTTCATTCTCGATACGCAGATTGTACCTACTTAATCCTCGAGTTTACTCAATCGTCAATCACAGGTTCTACAAATCCTCGAATTCACCTTCGCATTGAATCGCAAGTTGAAGCAATCCAAATTGTCACGTCCCGATTTTCCGAGTTCGATCGTTCCCACGCCATGAATCACCATGTCAGCGCTCATGCGGAACGATCGTCCCAAATCCGACGTGACGTATGTGCGAGGCTGGAGTTGCGCTCGCGCAAGACAAGAATGTCGACGCTGTGGTTATCCGCGTAACCATCAAGACACGATCATTTTCATCCAACATTCATTTTCATCCATCAGAATAATAACACTTGCACGATCGTCATTTACCGAGTCAGAGTACCCCGAGTTATCACGTATCGATCTTTGATACGCCTCAATACCATCGATGACATGTGTAACCTGACGACCTTCCTTGCAACGAATTCCGAGTCGTGCGAGTGATGCTAGCGTCTGACTGGATAATCTCCTCGACACTCAAGATCAACATTCGATCATTATCCCTCGAATCATTTACAACATTAATTTTCTCAAATCCAAATTCACGTATTGTTCATCCGTCTATCTTAAGTCATCGAGCAACATTTTTCTTCAAATCACATCATTCCTTGCTAACTCAAATCATCAAGCAGCATCCATTCCAATCCTCAGAGTCATTTTCAAACATTCGAATCAAACTTTTCATGCACGCTTTCTTTCCGTCGTGCTAACTTTTCGTATATGATCCGTATCAATTTCCTCGATCAAGTCATCCATTGGTACACCCTAACTTTTCCTCGATTCGATTTCACCTACTCAATCATTTTGCATTTCATACTCGCGCAATCACTATCCCGTGCGCGTCATCTCTAATTTGTTTGAATCGATTCGTCCTTATCTTCAAGACTACAACTTATTCAACGATACTCAATCTACGGCTTTGCATAACGCAACACTTGCTCATAGACTCATCGACACCCCGCATCCTCAATCGACCAACATCTCCCAAAACTATCGCATACACCACTCAGGGATAATGTCATTCGACAATTCCTGAAACTATCATTCGATTCACAATCGATTATTTCGAATCCCGTTCAAACCATTCCTCGAATTACAAGCACGCTCATCTATATCGCATCGACGATATCGTTGCTCGATAGCATCCCTATCGATAGGCATCCCACATTCTATGGATCAAGTCAAACTCATTCACATTTGATACGATTCAAATTCCGCACACGACTTTTCTAAGGTCGATGCAATCTTTGGTGTATATGCCCAGCCTGACTTAGCCAACCGTGCTTATACGAACCATCTTTTTGTTTTGTCAAAAATTGTTCTCCTACGTTTTGCAAATTACATAGACTCATTATATGGACATTCCGTGGAACATTTGAGAGAGAGAGCGCACCAACGATATCAACTTGCGGAATCAACAGAGTTAAAGAATTCAATCGATGGTCCAAGGACGTAAAGCCGTGCTCTGATACCATTATGTCACGCCCCGCTCCCGTAGGAGCGATCGTCCTCGCTAAGGCGTGATGCCGCACGAGCCTAGATTGCGCTCGTGCAAGGAGGGTTCCATAACGTCCGATTACAGCGGGTGTGACGGGGTCGTCGCACAGAAGTCCCAAGCAGAGACATTGAATAATAGCAACGGAAATTTGAAGCAAAACACAAGTTATTCAAAAGAAGCTCTTTATTGATATTGAAACAAAGGTTACAATGGGGCGCAAGGTCAAGATTATTTTCACTCAAGCTCACTCTTCTCACATTACAAGTCACTCAGCTCTCTCTCTTCTCTCAATACTTGTCTCGAGCCAGCGGATGCTTCGGATAGACGGCGTCCATACATTATGTCTCGTATAAGTCCAGTCTTCACGCAGAACGCACGCCTCGAATCGCCAAGGAACTCCGTGCCTCGACGCATCCAAGCGAGCTCCGCGCCACGAGCTTCTACCTGTGCCTGCACATAAACACTGTGTGGGTTTCAGTACTCAACTGTACTGGTGGTGTGAGCTCCTCGCCCACCCATACAAAACCGACACGTTAATTTACTTTGTGTAACATAGTCCCTTTGTATTGTCTTTCTACTCTTACCTTAGAATCAGTTTTAGGACATAGACTCGACCTATCAGGTGTCTCTAGACCGTCATCGTGCCATCGCACCGATAACTTCCTTATCCTTTTCTCTAGACCTTTCTTGTGCTTGCAATGTCAACGCACTGACTCGGGCTTGTCTTTTGGCCCAAACCTTTGGGACGCAACAACATGATTCGTGTCATAGACTTAGTTTGTGCTTCAACATTGAGGCCGTGCCTCGCAACTCATCATGACTTAACCTAGCGCGGCACAATCCAGCGCTAGTCCTTTAGTCTAGCGCGGCCCAATCCAGCGCTAATCCTTTAACCTAGCGCGGCCCAATCCAGCGCTAATCCTTTAACCTAGCGCGGCCCAATCCAGCGCTAATCCTAACTTATACTCGAACTACTTATCAATCGATACGACGTCTCGTGCCGAAGCACCGGCCTTTACTTAACCAAATCTTAGGCTCCATATTGGGTTGCAACCGTGCATACCTTCTTTCTTAACTTAATTCGTGCCATGCTTACATATCCTTAGAATCGACCGACACCGTGCATGCGGATTGCCGCTCAGCACGCCAACTTATCTATATAAAAGGTCACTGGCCCAAGCCATCGTGGACATAGCTCGGGTAGACGGCGGGTCGTCTGATTGTGGGGTAGCTAGCCCCCCCAAGGGAAGCCCCCAACTACCCTACGTAGAACCATCCAGCGATTGCTATAACGTCTTCCCCCCAGGTCGACTGGCCTCAGAACCATCGCGCAGTACCAGTCGAGGAAGATACTTGTCGACAAGTCGTCCACGACCACGCACCTATGAGAACATCTAGACTCACGTAAATGCAAGACCTAATTTGCGTTACGACTTGAACCGTACTTGAGCAAAACGTGCTCGTTCCATGCAAAACGTGCACTTGTACCATACTGAGCAAAACGTGCTCGTTCCATGCAAAACGTGCATTGGAACCATACGATGCAAAACGTGGATCCTTAGAGACTCCCAAAACGTAGGACCGCCTCGGCGACAAACGGTCGCATGATCTTTCCTTTCTTTGATACCCAGGGAATAACTATCGCATAGCCTTCCTACTTAACATGAACAAAACGTGTTCCTCAAGTGCCATAGACCGTGGCTAACTTTACATCGTGCCGACCGTGGCTCGTGCCTTAAAGCGACTTACGTTCTGTGCAACACTATCGTCCAAGTCATACTTTATATGACAGGCCTTGAGATCGTGGGACTAAGTGGCTTTACAACCGCAGAAGGAGCGGGACAGTGCTTGGAATGACTCTGGTCGATCGGCATAACTTTGCCTAACTTAATCGAACTTACAACTTGACTCGTGTGACGAGCAAAGGCTATACCAACCTTGCATCGTGGAAGCGTGCATGTTTTATCGAACATTTACGCGGGCGGCGCCTATGACTTAAGCTAATTCATAACTTCGCCAACTCAACCAACTTTCGTTCTACCAAGCCACAGGACGAAGGACCGAGTGTAATTTTCAAAGCACGCCGTGCACCAACTCTAAGCCGACCGTTGTACCTTTCCATGTTCTAACTCAATTCGACCCAACATGGAATTTTTTCCTTAGCTATGTGGATGCGTCTCTTTTATTATCAAGCCTACTTGTGTATTTGAAAACATGCGATTTATTATGTGAAGGCTAAGATGAGGCGAGTTCACCGAAACTACCCCACCTGAGCGAGGAGTCGTCTCGACCGAGCGGGCCTTCGAGTCGCCGTTGCATGGCTAAGTCCGAACGCCGTCGGCGTTCTGATTCCTCCGATTGACTGAGCAGGACGGGACACTACAGCTACCCCTGCACGGGGCGCGCCTCCGCATTGACCGCCTTCATCATGCCCGAATTTTCCTCCTAGGCTAGACCCAAGCGACAGACCTCCGCGCTTGTAATGAAGTTATGAGTGGCGCCCGTGTCAACCAACGCCCGTGTGCTCATGTCATTGATCCTTACGTCAACATACATGAGCTCCCTGCTCGGTGTCCTCGACACAGCAGACTTGGTCTTCACGGCGTTGAGTAAGCGCAACGCTCCCATGTGCACTCCCACGTCGCACTCTTCGTCCTCCACCTCCTCGCTTTGGACGACATTCACACGCATGTTCCTCATCGGAGAGTCCCGAGCAAAGTGCTTCTCTCCGCATATGAAGCACGAAACAACTCACTCGGGTTGTGCCTTCTCGTGCTTCTTTTCCCCGGACGGACCTTCATTAGGAGAGCTCTCCTGCTCTCCCCCACCATTCTCCTTGGTGGACTTTGGTTTGGCCTCGGCATCGTTGTCGTCCCACATGTACTCGACGAGCTGCTCGGCTGCTGCCACGGCGGTGTTCAAATCTTGCAACCTCTTCGCTGCAATTCTTGAGCCACCCACGGTTTGAGTCCATTGAGGAAGAAGAACAAACGATCTTCCTCGCCATGCTAGATATCGCGAGCATCAAGCGTGTAAACTCCGCAACGTACTCCTTGATCGCCCCGGTATGCTTGAGTTGTCGCAAACTCCGTCTCGCTGCAAACTCTACATTCTGCAGATAGAACTGAGACTTGATCTCTTTCTTGAGATCCACCCAAGCCTCTAACGTACATGAGCTCCCTGCTCGGTGTCCTCGACACAGCAGACTTGGTCTTCACGGCGTTGAGTAAGCGCAACGCTCCCATGTGCACTCCCACTTCGCACTCTTCGTCCTCCACCTCCTCGCTTTGGACGACATTCACACGCATGTTCCTCATCGGAGAGTCCCGAGCAAAGTGCTTCTCTCCGTATATGAAGCACGAAACAACTCACTCGGGTTGTGCCTTCTCGTGCTTCTTTTCCCCGGACGGACCTTCATTAGGAGAGCTCTCCTGCTCTCCCCCACCATTCTCCTTGGTGGACTTTGGTTTGGCCTCGGCATCGTTGTCGTCCCACATGTACTCGACGAGCTGCTCGGCTGCTGCCACGGCGGTGTTCAAGTCTTGCAACCTCTTCGCTGCAATTCTTGAGCCACCCACGGTTTGAGTCCATCGAGGAAGAAGAACAAACGATCTTCCTCGCCATGCTAGATATCGCGAGCATCAAGCGTGTAAACTCCGCAACGTACTCCTTGATCGCCCCGGTATGCTTGAGTTGTCGCAAACTCCGTCTCGCTGCAAACTCTACATTCTGCAGATAGAACTGAGACTTGATCTCTTTCTTGAGATCCACCCAAGCCTCTATCGAGCGCAAACCCTTCTCGGCCTCCATGAACCTTCGACGCTACCACAGTATCGCATCGTCTGTGAAGTAGAGTGAAGCAATATCGACCTTCTCGGCGTCATCGTTGATGTGCAAAGCCTTGAAGTATCGCTCCACGTTCCACAAGAAGTTCTCTACTTCTTTGGCACCATGCACCCCGCTGAAGGATTTTGGCTCGGGGATCTTCCTTCTCCTCGGTGCCTCCCTACTCGAAGGTCCACCGTTCGCAACGGCCTTCTCCAATATGGCAACTTTGGTCTTGAGTTCTCTGCAACTCTCGACCATGGTCTTTAGCTCATCATAGCCTTGGATCTTCCTACGCAAGTCCTCAATTTTTGCACAATGTCCCTGAGCTCCTCCTCAAGTGTGGATCGGATCTCTTGGAATTGCTTCCGAAAGATTGCTATGGACGAAGCAACGTCGCTCTCCAGCCCATCGAAGTACCTTTCTAGCCTCGTGTTGTTTTGCTCCACGGAGCCCATGAACATCTCCATGTCCTTCGAACCCGCCTCCAAGACTCCAACGCGCTCGACAAGATATGTCGCGCCCCGATTTGGAGTCATTTATTCACATATTTATCTCTTGGAATCGATCGTCCTCGCTTAGGCGTGATGCCGTACAAGTCTGATATTGCACTTGTACAAGACAAAGATGGTACATAATTGATTATCTCCAAATATGAACACATCGCAGCGGCAGAAGCAGACAAATTGAAGTTAACGAGGACATTCTTTCTTATCGAATGGGAACACATCATTTGATTTGTAGCAGTGGCAATGAGAAGATAACTTGTAGTCATAGAGAGGTATATAAAAGTATTCTCTTTATTGATAATTGAAAAAGAGTACAAGACTCGTATTGAAATACAATGCTTACAACACATCTCACTTTACATTGATAGCCAACTAAACAAATGCTAGAAGACTTACATTTGATACTTTGATACATTGGATTACAACTCGATATACCAACTTGGCTTACAACTCACTGGTACAACTGATAACAATGTTCCATACATTATGCCCTTTATAAACAGAAGACATCATCAATGAGAGCTTCTACATGCCCAACAAATCTTCGATGCCGCGGGACCAATCAAGCCAATCCTCGTGTACAGAACTTTCCAAGCACGAACACCTGTCCACAAACGTGGGTCAGTACATCATCTATGTACTGGCGAGCAGAATCCAACCCACTCGCCTAAACCAACACTAACTGGTCAATTTTAGCAAGCATTTACTTGCATGATCTTTCTTTTTGGGGCCTAGCATCAGTTTACAGTTCATGAACAGAAACATTGAAGAATGTAAACATGTCATAGCAGGGTATAACATTTCTTTGTGTAAGGCATCATCTAAGCAACATTGAGTGAACACGTTGAGCATATTATGGAAATACTTCCTGGAAGGCTTCGTTTAGCATACTTGGTGTTATCGTGCTAGGCATCATCGAGGCAACATTGACATTTACATCTTTAACATATTGTTGAAATTCTTATGGAAAGGAAACATTTTCGCATCGTTTCGTTTAGCATGTGAAGAAGGCAAATTGAACCAACATATATTAAACATATCACATTTAAGTGATTTCTTACCGATAGCCGACTTCTCGTTCCTGCATCAAATACAGGTTAGGCAATATACTTACTCTGCCTGCATAAAATATTCATTAGCGTGCATCCTGACTACATGGCCACTGGTGTTGTTAAACCATACAGACATTTGCCATATAGGACTTCAAGGTAATGCAATGACTCCAGAGAAAGTAGCTAGCCCCAAAGGATGCCTTGCAAGACCCGTGCTACCAAAGCACGCCATTGTTTCCTCCTAGGCCGGATCGGTCACCCTAACGTCCCGGGGTACCGTCTGAGAAAACATATCACCAAACCTTATGCATAAGTTGTCCATGACCATGCGAATGCGTGTCTGACTCGATCGTGAACGTAAACGCATGGTAAAAATAATAAAATAAATAAAAACAAC
Source organism: Iris pallida (assembly GCA_029216955.1). Lineage (NCBI taxonomy): Eukaryota > Viridiplantae > Streptophyta > Magnoliopsida > Asparagales > Iridaceae > Iris > Iris pallida. The sequence continues at coordinate 15,021,278 of JANAVB010035617.1, forward strand.
AGTGCATCATCATTCATCTCATTCAAGTCATGTTCAACGACTTATTCATTCTCAACATTACCATCATTTCACTTGGTGATCTCAACAATCCCAAGCCTCACCAATTCTCATTGTTTCCAATTATTCATTTCTTGTTCCATCAACTCAAACACATTGAAGCATTCCCACATTATTCATTTCTCAAGGAACATGTAGCATTTCATTTCATAGGGACAATATCATTCATTTCATTGCTTATATTAAAACAGGCAACAACAATAGTTATGCAGAAGGTATATGATTCTATTATTTCATTTGGATCATTGGGTTGATAGCATAGCCAATTCTCTTATTCTATCATTCACAAGGCATCTCATTATTCAAGTGTTCTACTTGTTCCGACAACCTTAAGCATAAGGGACATTATCAATTCATTCTCAGGCATCGTCACATTAGCAGTTCAATTGTGATTCATTCAGCAGTTCAATGTTCATGTGTTGTACATTCCAACGTTAGGCAACTTAAGCATCTCTATTAACCAGTAACCAAAACACGGGACATTTAGGGACAATTCATAACATCGTATTACTCCATTTTATTAAGCATGCGCACTAAGGAGGAGGGAGGACAGTTCCACTCACTTGCATAAAAGGGTCTTCTTAATCCGATTGCACACGTTCACACTAAGCGTAGCTCCACCAGCGAGCCACGTTCCAATACTCACTGTTCAGCCAGCTAAGAGATTGCATCAGTCTCAATTATCTTGATTTCCAACATAAGTCACGGTCTAACATTCTGATAGCATCCAACAAGCCAACCAAATGCCTCGTGCGGAGCGGAGCATTACATATTATACCACTCAGAAAAAGTTTCGTCCTCGAAACTTAAGGAAACAACTCATCTACTAGATTTACTGAGTCACAACGAGTGATTCATTCAGCTTCAATTCAATATTCAGTTCATCACACTCGGCCATTTCAAAATAGCTATCCAACTGTACCACTTAATCCATCAACGTTTCAATCCATCTCTCTTTTCCAAATACTTGCAACGATTTAATCCATCTTTCTCTTTTCCAATACTTGTAACTTTTCATTGATTCACTAATATTTTTCATGCGTCTCTACTTTGTCGCAGCCTACCACTTCATCTGGATTTGTACATATGTTTTAGGCGTTCCCAAAACACATGCATTTCAGCCAAAGTCCGTGCTAGTGCGATAAACTCTTCCCATAATGTTATCTCAGTCGCAACCTATCACTTCGGCTGGATCCATACACATATTTTAGGCGTCCCCAAAACATATGGACTTCAGCCAACTTCCATGTTAGTGTGATTCGATAAGCCACGGTATAACTCTCTTTTTCCAAATCCGACTTGGGATCCTTTCAATTGACTTATTACTTTATTCACCTGCCACAATCATTATCTTCTAGGCCATAACACTTAACATCAGGGACAACTCGGGTAAGCTCTCTATCCAAGCATAATATTTCTAACATTCGGTCAAGGGTCTAACTTAGAGCCAATCATATCAAGAGTTCACAACATGCAATCATATTCCTTCCTAAATCCAACAATATTTCTTGCCGAGGCAATTCATCTTTTCTAAAAATACAATCCGACGTCACCTACTATCGATTGCCCGAGCCAAGGGTACAATTCTATGCGACAGTCAAGGTTAACCCAGCTATCCGACTATAGATACCGATCAAACATTCTCATTATGAGCAGTCAATTCCATTTCATGGAACAATTTACTGCTCGACATGCATCACTCAAGTCTTACCCTATGATTGCACATCCCACTTACGGCCGACATATAACTTAAAAAGGTAAAAAATCTCTAAGGCACAAGCTGAAGCATACATCTCCTTAGGTCAATACTTATCACCACCATCTCTCGTTCAATGCCACCAGGTCATTTATTATTCGGTTAAGTCTCTAAGGTTAGCTATACTGACAGCTAAACCTAATCATTCATGTGACTTCCCTAGAGTGGACGGCTACTAGGGATCATGCTAGTTTCTTATTCTCAGGCCAACATGCAACCAACTATTCGAGGCAACTCTACCCAAACCTATGGGATTCAACTCAGTCTGAACAACTAATCGCCATTGTCGACTATGTCGACAATTGGTTATGTGTCCCACGGTCGCTAGGGTCAAGTCTATCTATCCAGGGTCTTCCTCAAGGAAATAATTCCTACATATGCTCATTCTAGACTTAACCAACGATCGACTAAGATCGATCTATCAACATTACGGTCAATCCCAACCCGACATACGATTTTCATCGTTCTAATAATCCATCAAGTAAAAGATCCAATGATCAAATTTATATTCCAATGCCTTTGTACCCACACGAACCCATAAGCCAAGGCTAACTATTCAAGGGTCGTCGATTCCGATAGTCTTAACATAACTATGGAATCATACTATTCGGTTTGTATGACAAAGTCAAACCACTAAGTCATAAGCCAGCAAACTATACCCCAACCAACAGTCACATATACCGACATTATCCAACACGTTTGCAATTTCTCAATCCCATTCGTTTTATCAGTCATCAAACTATCTTATGGGCATTCTTAAATCTTCTACCGCAAGGGTCGAGTAGTTCATTTCATTCAATCCGATAATTCCTGTATCAATTAACCATTCTCTATGCAACACAAATATTCAGGGTTGCTGCTTGTTACTTTTCTAGTACAATTCAATTCCTCAGCATACATGCACATATGCAACGACTATCCTTTGGTGATCAAGATGGATTAACATCTATTACACCTTAGGATCAAGGCACATTTCTAATATTCTTTTGGGTCACCGATAATATTTCCAAAACTTTCAGCTTAGCAACCAACTTTGTATTAGCCACATATGATTTGCATCCAACCAATCGAAGTCAACATTCAGATGTTCTAAGCCATAACGTTCTCTAGCTAAATCCATTTATCCATAGCTTACTAACTGTCTTACTAGTCTGAGTCATCACTACAATTTCTAGAAATTTCGTTTCCCAGCATAACATCACCGTCAAGGGACACTCGAGTCATCAAGCAACAATACATGACTTCCAGCTAAGTCTCGGCACTACCCAGTACCCACAGATAGTCTCATTGCTATCATGTGGAAAGGGTCAACATGCATCTCGTTCTGAGGTGGTAGAGGCAATATACCACTTAGAAATGAACCATTTCCAAACAATACCAACTCAAATCTATTCCGGGCATTCGTGATCTATAATGATCACAACACTTAGCCAACATCTCGGGATCTCAATATCACAAGCCAACATTCTTAGGGTCTCGAAAGCACTAGCCAGCACACATGAGTCAACTCACCAGTTCCGTTGAACTCATCCATCAATTACCCCATTCACAATTATTTTCCAACGTCACATATAATTCTCAACTTGTTACAACATACGTAGCCACTTTTCTTTTTTCCTACATTCCAAACAACATTTACAATATAGCATACTATGGCATCGAGTCATTGTTGGGTTATTTGTGTCCAAACCAACAACAATCATTCATTCAGGGGCATCACAATGTATATAGACTTATTGTATGGAACATCTAGTGAGCAGCCAAGAGGGGCAACTAATTTTCAGACACGAACAACATAGGATGATTACAAAACAACAACAACATAATCGCGAAAGCAAATATTTGATTTAATCGTGGAAGCAACGTTGAGTGATCGCGGAAGCAACTTTGGTTAATCGTCGATGCAACTTTGATTTGAAGCAAATCAAAGAAGAGACTAAGGACGTAAAGCCGTGCTTTGATACCAATTTGTCACGTCCCGATTCGTAGAGTCATTTATTCACATATTTATCTCTTGGAATCGATCGTCCTCGCTTGGGCGTGATCCCGTACAAGTCTGGTATTGCACTTGTACAAGACAAAGATGATACATAATTGATTATCTCCAAATAGGAACACATCGCAGTGGCAGAAGCAGACAAATTGAAGTTAACGAGAACATTTTTTCTTATCGAATGAGAACACATCATTTGATTTGTAGCAGTGGAAATGAGAAGATAACTTGCAGTCACAGAGAGGTATATAAAAATATTCTCTTTATTGATAATTGAAGAAGAGTACAAGACTCGTATTGAAATACAATGCTTACAACACATCTCACTTTACATTGATAGCCAATTGAACAAATGCTAGAAGACTTACATTTGATACTTTGATACATTGGACTACAACTCGATATACCAACTTGGCTTACAACTCACTGGTACAACTGATTACAATATTCCATACAATATGCCCTTTATAAACAGAAGACATTATCTTGTACAAGGAGAGCTTCTGCATGCCCAACAAATCTTCGATGCCGCGGGACCAATCAAGCCAATCCTCGTGTACAGAACTTCCCAAACACGAACACCTGTCCACAAACGTGGGTCAATACATCATCTATGTACTGGCGAGCAGAATTCAACCCACTCGCCTAAACCAACACTAACTGGTCAATTTTAGCAAGCATTTACTTGTATGATCTTTCTACTTGGGGCCTAACATCAGTTTACAGTTCATGAACAGAAACATTGAAGAATGTAAACATGTCATAGCATGGTATAACATTTCTTTGTGTAAGGCATCATCTAATCAACATTGAGTTAACACGTTGAGCATATTATGGAAATACTTCCTGGAAGGCATCGTTTAGCATACTTGGTGTTATCGTGTTAGGCATCATCGAGGCAACATTGGCATTTACATCTTTAACATATTGTTGAAATTCTTATAGAAAGGAAACATTTTCGCATTGTTTCGTTTAGCATGTTAAGAAGGCAAATTGAACCAACATATATTGAACATATCACATTTAAGTGATTTCTTACCGATAGCCGACTTCTCGTTCCTGCATCAAATACAGGTTAGGCAATATACTTACTCTGCCTGCATAAAATATTCATTAGCGTGCATCCTGACTACATGGCCACCGATGTTGTTAAACCATACAGACATTTGCCATATAGGACTTCAAGGTAATGCAATGACTCCAGAAAAGGTAGCTAGCCCCAAAGGATGCCTTGCAAGACCAGTGCTACTAAAACACGCCATTGTTTTCTTCTAGGCTGGACGGGGTACCGTCCGAGAAAACATATCACCAAACCTTATGCATAAGTTGTCTATGACCATGCGAATGTGTGTCCGACTCGATCATGAACGTAAACGCATGGTAAAAATAATAAAAGAAATAAAGACAACAGTGCATCATCATTCATCTCATTCAAGTCATGTTCAATGACTTATTCATTCTCAACATTACCATCATTTCACTTGGTGATCTCAACGATCCCAAGCCTCATCAATTCTCATTGTTTCCAATCATTCATTTCTTGTTCCATCGACTCAGACACATTGAAGCATTCCCACATTATTCATTTCTCAAGGAACATGTAGCATTTCATTTCATAGGGACAATATCATTAATTTCATTGCTTATATTAAAACAGACAACAACAACAGTTATGCAGAAGGTACATGATTCTATTATTTTATTTGGATCATTGGGTCGATAGCATAGCCAGTTCTCTTCTTATTCTATCATTTACAAGGCATCTCATTATTCAAGTGTTCTACTTGTTCCGACAACGTTAAGCATAAGGGACATTATCAATTCATTCTCAGGCATCGTCACATTAGCAGTTCAAGTGTGATTCATTCAGCAGTTCAATGTTCATGTGTTGTACATTCCAACGTTAGGCAACGTAAGCATCTCTATTAACCAGTAACCAAAACACGGGACATTTAGGGACAATTCATAACATCGTATTACTCCATTTTATTAAGCATGCGGAGTAAGGAGGGAGGACAGTTCCACTCACTTGCATAAAAGGGTCTTCTTATTCCGATTGCACACGTTCACACTGAGCGTAGCTCCACCAGCGAGCCACGTTCCATTACTTATACTGTTCAGCCAACTAAGAGACTGCATCAGTCTCAATTATCTTGATTCCCAACATAAGTCACGGTTCAACATTCTGATAGCATCCAACAAGCCAACCAAATGTCTCGTGCGGAGCGGGACATTACAAGATACACAAGGCTACGCTCCACCGTAGACTCCTTGCTCTTGCCCTTCTTGTTGGTCTTAGCGTGCCCCTCCTTAGCCGACGTGAGTCCCTCCTGGACGTTCTCGGATGTCGACATGGCACCAACTGACCTTCATTCTGATACCACTTGTCACGGACTTAGTGTTTTAGGCTGCATTTCGACCCGTGCGGCGCACTATCTTCCTCCTCGAAGTGTCGTACAAGCCTTCCCGCAACGCTTAGCTAGATCGCTAAGACGATATTGAGAATATTGTGGAGTAAAAGAGAGAGAGAGAGAGAGTGGAAGATTAAAACTTCACTATACTAGAAAAGACTACAACTTTGGGTGGTGAGGAACAAATGAGCCTCCCACTTATTTATAATGGCTCATAGAGCTTTACATGGAAACTTCTGGAAGGAATATACCAGGGATTATTCTTCCTACCATACTGGAATCGGCATATTCAAGGATTATTCTCTAAGGGAAATAAAAGGAAACTTCATGGGCCATCCAGAAGGATCTTGGGCCATCTAGAATGATCTTGGGCCTTCCAGAAAAATTCACCGTCTTCTAGGGAGTTCCGCCATCTTCTATAATGTTTCGGAAGATTTTCGCATAACCCCGGTCCGTGGAGGGTTATGCAAGTCCGTCTCGATGGGGCCAAACTTTTGTGCGTGACAAGCTGCTTCCCTGAGCCTATAGTGCCTAGAGTGGGTCCATCCTTGATTCTTTTAATACTCGACAGCTTCATCGAACCAAGCCTCCGCAATTTTAGAATCCCACTTAGAATGGCTTGTTCTCCCCAATCGAATATGCGGGTCAATTCTTTCCCTTAAAACCGTACTAGACAGTTTCCTACCTCATACCGCTTAATAATCCATTCTCCAGTCCCATCTTAATCTACCCAATGCATAATTAACAAGATTTATGATAAATCTATCCCATTTTTATTTTCTTGGGTTAACCATAAAAAATTAATTATGTAAATTTTAAATTCTAATTTGGATCAATAAAGTTTTTTTATTTTCTCCCACCTTCAGGAGCATGAAGCATGGATATACTCTATATCCTTAGAAATTTTTAAAAGGTAACAATCTCAGTTTCATATATGAAATTTACATAGCATCTTTGAAAAAGACTCTTATAAGGAAAAAACAACTTAATACTTTGGGATCTGTACTTTAGTGGATCAACTCTATTACCTAAGTTGATTCTTGACTTTGTTAAAGATTCTGTATTCTGAAGCACGTATATTGAAGCACATAATTTGTGATTTCAAGATACCTTTGAAGTTAGAACGCAAAATTCTTTAAGACATCTATAGAAGCCATACTTCATGGATCGGAGCATTGGAAAATTAAGAAACATGTCCAATAAATTAGCATAGCCGAAATAAGAATGCTAAGATGAATAAGTTGCAATACTTTAAAAGATAAGATAATAAATGAGTGTGTTCATGGAAAGTTAGAGGTGATGTTGATTGAGGACAAGACGAGAGAAAGTCGTCTTTGTTGTTTTGGACATGTGCAAGACATACAATAGATGCTCCAGTAAGAAAGAGTAGTTAGATAGTATTTAAAGGAACTGGTAGGATTAGAAGTAGATCTAAACAAACATGTTTTCTCTGATATCAACCTTTTTCAACTAATACCGATAATTTTATGTAGTTTCAGACTGACACAACTTAAATTTGATGTGTTATGGCCAATATGTATCGTCACCGGTCGATTTTTTAAGGATTGTTTGAACCTCGATCTCAGCCTCATTTTGATCTAGTTAGGTCCTTAGGTGATTTGGACACGTGCAAGGCAGACCAATAGATGTTCCAGTAAAGAGTCAGTTAGATAGTAGTTAAAGGAACCACTTGGACTAGAGGTAGGTCTAAACGAATATGTTCCGACTAATATCCACATGTTTAACTGATACCAATAACTTTATGTATTTTCAGACTAACAACTTAAATTTGATGTGTTGTGGGCCTTATGGCTGATGTGTATCGTTACCTGTCGTTTTTTAAAAGATTGTTTGAACCTGGGTCTCAGCCTCATTTTGATCTAGTTAGGGCGATTTGTTTAGAATCTCTCCTTTTTCTCCTTTTAGCACATAGAGGAACAGTGTATGCCAGTCAGATAATTTTGACATTGTATGGGTCTTCTTACCAACTTCCATTCCAATCAAATCAGTTAGAAAAGACTTGGGGATTAGTTTCCAATCATCAATCATACTCAGGAAATTACAATCCACCCTTTTTGAGTACCGGTAGCCATGTGGCGACGTGTACAGGCACAGGAAGCTTTATCACTTTATTACCCTATGTTTGCTCACAAGGTACAAGATGTGCTAGATTGTTCAAATTTGTTTAAATTATCATTGTAGAACCTATTAAGAGGGACCATGAACCCTATAAATAAGGCTTACCTTGTTAAAAGTCTTGGTATAGGATGTTGGAGATTGAAATTTCTCGAATATCTGAATTTAGTGCTCGAGAAAGGCCGTGATTCTCGCCCAGAATGTTCGAAACAGTTATAGAACCACTGCTGAAATTTCATACTTTCCCCTGGAGTATGCAAATCCCTTATCCATGGAATAGACTGTAGAGTCATGGAGTTGTTTCAGACTTTTAATACCGAACTAATCAAATTTTCTCGAGTATTTTGTTTTTGTTTTTTCTTTCCGTGAAAGATCTAGATCTATATGTGTGAAAGATCTAGATCTATATGTAATGTTCTCAGTAAAAATCTATATGTGTTGTTCTGTTCTCTCAGTAACGATCAGCAGCTGAGATCATTGTGGAGGAAAATAAGAGATCAAAAAGAAGAAAATGAAGTATATTAAGGATAATACATGAGATGATAAAGGTTACCTCCAGCTTCCTTGGCTGACCCCCTTAACCTATATGCAACTTGACGCTGCTCCGTCAGTCTTCCTTTCATCCATTCCACGAAGAACATTGGAAGAGGACTAATGGAGAAAGAAGAGGTAACCGTGTCTATATAGGCCATTTTCATGTGCAACGTGACGCTGCTCCGTCAGTCTCACAAAATATTGAAGGATGCTTATCATATACATTTACATGTGCATTTGTGATGAAAAATCCAAAACCCAGATGCTATTTAACCGTGTCTATATAAGGCCATTTTCCCATGATGAGGAATGCCACAGTGACTGCCCCCCTTATAGATGCATGTCGACGAATGTTTTAGACATGTTATAAGATTTATTTAAGTTCATTCCGAGTCAAATAGAAGAATATATCTTTTTTCTTTGACGAGACTGAGTTTTTGAATGAAACAAAAGTTTCGCTTAAATTTCTGTCATGTGAGCTTGCTACAATTGATACAGCTGTATTGGTGTTCTTTTGCCTGGTGTAATTCAAAGACCTTTTGCAACTATATAACTCTGCTGCACCCAACATGTAACTCCTATAGTCTTTCAACATTCTTGTCATTGCTGATTGATCTTTGATGTCATTGCACCAATTTGGAGGATAGAATATTGAGGTTTATTTTCCTGTGGCCATTCCTAATCCTCCTTGGATGGTCAATATTTAGTCAATCTTGCACCACTTCATGGCCATCCATCTGATGTAGGGATGGACACAAGTAGTTGTCCAATAGACAAACTTTGATTTCTCTCTTTCTTGAGCAAATGAGAAATTTGGATCCTTGCCATTGTGCAAAATAAATATTGACAATAATCTATATGACACAACCATAAGGCACAATTGTTTTACTATTCAATCAAACAAATTAGAAGATGTTGCTTCTATTTGTTTGTTGATCATCATATTTATCCATGTTTAACTTGCTGATGAGGTCAACCTATCACTTAGGCTATATCCACTGGAAGCTGTTGTCCACGAACACATGTAGTCTAAAATCTTCGTGCCATTTGCAGTTTTACGACACTGTGTACTAGAACACAATCTTCGTGGAAGAGCAAAGAATTAGTCTCGATATTGATCTTTTTATTTTTCTCTTTTTAGAATATAGAGCAATGAGTGTATTACCTTTTTTTCCTCTCCTAATGATGTATACTGATGGTTATTGTTTGTACCGATGATAAAAATTACAGAAAATTTCATAACGAGGGATAAAATTATTCCTATTTGCATTAAAGAGAGGAGATTTGAAAAAATTACAAATGGGGGGATGAGATGCCATTGCAAATGGCACCTTGAAGCTGGAAGTATGGGGCGTTGTTGGTGATGGCGCCCCCTATGGAAACTAGATGGGGTGTTACTAGCAATGATGCCCCACAGATAGTGGTGGGGCGCCATCACCAATGGAACCCTCTGAAATATGGCGCCCTCTGAAATTTCTTTTAATAATTAAAATTGTATTCGTGGTTGCTTGGTTTGAATTCAAGGAGGCCAATGCTTCTTTGGTTGACGAAGAAAGATGTATGCTGCATGGAATTGCTAGTGGCGTCAATATATACGGGGTGCAATTGTATGCTGCATGAAATTGCTAGTGGCGTTAATGTATACGGGACGCTCCCCACAATAATATTTAATACGAGACGTCATTGACAATGGTGCCCCACTAATATTTAATACGGGGCGCCATTGCTGACGGTGCCCCACTCCAACATTTAATATGGGACGCCATCGAAACATTGATCGTGCCATTGGTAATGGTGCCCTACTATTTTCTTAGTGATGGGGTGCCATTGGTGATGGCGTCTCATGCTGGGCGCCATTTGCAATGGCGTTTTATCCTCCCATTTGCAATTTTTTTCAAATATTTCCTCTTTCATGCAAATAGGGATAATTTTATCCCTCTGTAAAAATTAGTTCTTTAGTATTTTATATGATACACAATCAGATTTCTCAACCGAACGTAATACTAACGAAGGAAAAATGATTTTATTTGATTATGATCAATGTAAAAATAACTCTTACAATGAATTCTACAGAAAATTGTTAAGCATAGTTAACGAAATGCTATGTTGATTGGACACAAATTTGACACGATGCAGACACGCGACATGAAAATGACACTGATTTTGGTATATCCTAGTGTATTTTGAAATTTTTGTATCATGATAGACACGATGTGACACGCGAGGCACGAATCTTTTTATTTTGTAGGGGGAAAGTTTATTGTTGTAATATAAAATTCCATAAGCAAAGTCTTGTCTGCTGTAGGTAGTTCGATGTATTTTTTTCTTCCATGAAAGTACATGCATGTTCTGTTGAAGTTAAAGAATTCGATCTGAATTATTGCATATTCTAATAATTAGTAAAATAAGAGATGAAATATTTATTTATTTTCTTCAACATCTTGCAGGTTTGGTTCTTGAACTTTCGTACTGTTTGTGCATCTATCATTAAGGGTATGTTTGGCAATGGTATTTTAACCGGTGTTGGGAGTTTTTGAGCCGGTCTTTTATGAAGTGTTTCAAAAAAGCTTGCTTGATAATTTTTTTTAGTCGTTGGTTTTGGTTGGCTCAAAAGCTCTCCAAAATTAATGCAATGTAATTTTGGATGTCTTTATAAACTACCCAAATCGGAGTGTTTTGAGGGTTTCTATTTTTTTTTTCATTTATATCCTTATCAAAAAATATAACTACAAACACTGATATCCTACTATATTTCTTCTTTCTTAATTTCTCATCTTTGTTTCTCTTGAGATCCCATTTGACGGCTACTTCCTCTAAAATACGAGTTTTTAAAATTTTGCGGTCTATTGAATGTGGTAGTGGATGTTTTTATTTCAACATTTACGATTTACTACTTGCCAAACCATTTTATGCTTGCAAGTTATATGAGTGTATACGTTATTGTTTAAGAGTGCAATGATATAATCCTTCTTTGATAGAACTTTTGTTTATATATGGACATATAAGTAGTTTTATTGTTTTAAAAAATTTTCAGGACCGCTCGTTAATAAATTACCAAGCATTGGGTTATATTGGTTTAAAGTCGTTACTTAAAACCGTCAAAAAATGGACCCCTCATATCTGGTATTTTAAAAGTACCTCGTAACTGTTATCCCAACAAATCCCAACAATTGAGACCCTGACTAGAAACATTGAAGGATGACGAATGATTTGATGTTCTCTCTTGATTTCTTCTCAATTCTATATATTCTTAATTAGAAGGTATCATACTGGAAATCGCAAACTTGTCTTTTAAAGTGAAGAGTCAAATAAATATAATTACTTATGCTATTTGCTATTTGTTGAAATGTGATAATCAAATGCTTTCCTAAATTCCATATCTTTGGTTGTCTGGTGTGCTGATCGACGTTTCTGTGTAACTAACAGGTATAAGGAGAAGTTCAGAAGCCCAGGAACTAGCCACATCTGTGGGACTGGGGAGTGAATCAAGATATTTGCACAAGTTGTCTTATATTTGGATACACTCATGAAGTTTTACTTTTAGTTGTATTATAAAACTTTATGAACTCTCTAAGGTTGCATTTGTTAGTGGATTGCAATATTGTCGGTAATTATATTTTTAGGAATAGAATTTCCATGTACCAAATTTATGGAAAATTTATATTAAGATGTGGTATTTCTGCGAATAGCCTTATTACTTGACTGTCTTTATATACAATTTTTTTTATATAACTTAATTGGTTAATTTTGATACCATAAATTTTTTTTTTTCTCATTGTCTTGTGTGAATATCATCTTGACACATAGGAAAGGCATTGTCTTGTGCCTTATGCCACATAGGAATCACAACACAAAACAAGACAATAGGATTGGAGATGCTCTAAAACTATGGTTTGTGGAAACTTGAGTTGTTCATTTATTGTAACTTGGCCTCGTCTCCTTCTCTACTGGGACATGTTTGGTTGCACGAAAGTGTGAAAGTATACTCATAAGTTTTGACTTTTAAAATGTTGTTTGGTTGGCGGAATTGGAAGATATGAAATTGGAAAAAAAAAGGACTTCGGTTGTTTGGAGGGTGGCTGTTGAAAGTGAAGAGAAAAAGAGTTCGTTTGTTTGGATGATTGTTGAATGTTGATGTTTGTTGGAGATGTAACTTTGGTAGTCTTATCCCTAATTAGTTTTTTTTTTTTTTTTTTTTTTTCTGTGTATGGATTAAAAATTTAAGACTTTGATATAAATAATTGAAAAATCACGTGTCTAAAATTTAAAAACAAAATTTTTAAAGGCTATTTATAAGGGCACATCAAAATTTGATCAGGGCTAGCCCAAATTTGATTTTGGTTTATTTACAAGTTTGCCACTTGAAAAATTACTCAGGACTAGCCAAATTATAGGTATATAAGTCAATTTTATCTTTTTTTGTCTTCTTCTTCTTCTTCTTCCCTTCTCTCTCCCAAAATCCTAAACATTTTCTCTTCCCAAAATCCTAAACATTTTCTTTCTTCCCCAAACTTCTCAAATTCCTACTTCTTCTCCACCATCTTCATCTTCTCCTTCTCCATCAAAACCCTAGATTCTTTTCCATTCCCAATTTCAGAGATGGCACCCAAAGACTTGTCACAAATAAGATACAAACCCTAATACTTTCTTTCTCACAAATAATACATGAAAATAAACCCTAATAAACTCTAATAAATACTAATACTTTCTTCCAAACAATGCATGAAAATAAAGTCTAATACTTTGCAATTTCTGGCAATTGCAATCGACCAAGTCGACTTTAGTACTGCCACAATTTCTGATAGTCCTAAATACTTCTACGACTGCTAGAAATTTGGAAAATCCTAAAATGGTCTATAAATCCATTTAAAAAAATAAAATAAAATATCTACTTGGTTTAAAAATAAATAAATTATCTACTCAGTTTTAGAAAACTCAAAATTTTAAATCTATCTTATAGATAAGTCTTTTAATTTTGCTCATTTTAAAATAAATCTTCATATATACGGTTTATAAATCCATTTTAGGTATAAATCTATTTTAGAGATAAGTCTCTCAATTTTGTTCATTTCAATGTTTTTAAATCTGCAAAATTTTCAACTGGAAATTGCTGAGAAACCCAATTTCGGGGTGGGCTTTTATGAAATGCCCACCCGCTGGATAAGTTTTATGAAATACCCAGAATTAAGTATTTTCACGTTAAATATTCCAAGATTCCCTTTTAGATGCTACCCGCTAGAAACTGCTATTTTTATAATACCGAAACTATCCCTCCGCGCGAATTGGTCATCTATATGTATTTGAATTCAAAAAACTCAGATCTGGATTGTGATTTTCGTCTTCTTCTTCTTCACTGGAAATCTGAATTCCATTGCTCTCATCTTCAGCAGAGATCGCAAAGATCGTTCGTAGTTCGGTGTGCTTTTCTTCAGTCGAACTCAGATCATCGCTCGTCATTATCATCATCATCTTCATCGTGGAGACATTTGAAGTTTTCCAACAATTAGGTCAATTGTGGAGAGAATATCTTTCTTCTTCTTTTCCATCAGAATTATCATCGTTTTGAAAGAAGAACGAAACTCTTTGTTCATGAAAAAAAACTAAATTACACGGAGAATGCCATTCTCCGTTTTATTTAAAACGGAGAATGCCGTTCTCCGTGTTTCTAACACGGAGAATGGTCATTCTCCGTGTTTTAACACTGGAATGACCATTCTCCGTGCTAAATTACACGGAGAATGACCATTCTCCGTTTTATTTAACACGGAGAATGGCATTCTCCGTGTTAGTAACACGGAGAATGGTCATTCTCCTGCGTTTTAACACTGGAATGACCATTCTCCGTGTTAAATAAAACGGAGAATGTCATTCTCCGTGTTAAATAAAACGGAGAATGACATTCTCCGTCTTAATGTAGCACGGAGAATGGCCATTCTCCGTTTAAATTAAGATGGAGAATGTCATTCTCCGTTTTATTTAACACGGAGAATGACATTCTCCGTTTAAATTAACACGGAGAATGTCATTCTCCGTTTTATTTAACACGGAGAATGACATTCTCCATTTTATTTAACACGGAGAATGGCATTCTCCGTGTTTCTAACACGGAGAATGGTCATTCTCTTGCGTTTTAACACTGGAATGACCATTCTCCGTGTAAACTAAGACGGAGAATGACCATTCTCCGTCTAAATTATGACGGAGAATGACCATTCTCCGTGTAACTTTCAGGAAGGAGAATGACATTCTCCGTCTTAATTAAGACGGAGAATGTCATTCTCCGTCTTACTAACACGGAGAATGGTCATTCTCCGTGTAAATTAAGACGGAGAATGCCATTCTCCGTGTTACTAATACGGAGAATGACCACCCTCATGTGAAATTAACATTTTTCGTGTTCTAACACGGAGAATGGCCATTCTCCTGCATTTTATGGTCAGCTGAAACTTTGGAGGGCCATAACTTTTGACTGGGAGGTCGAAACGAGGTCCCGTTTGTCGCAAAATGAGCGTATCGTCGAGAAGACTGAAAGTAACAGCTTCACAGTTAGACGGCCTTCCGAAACTTTAGATTTGCAAAAAAATGATGTTTGGACCTCCGTTTTAGCATTTTTGTCGTTTGTCCCAGTCTTTCCGAAATTTTTCGACGAGTTTTTGAAGATTTTTGAGGAGAAAACCTAGATTCGAAAGTGAGCAGCGTAAGGAAGATGAAGTATCGAAACTTTTTTTTAAGAGCAGTTTCGTGGGTGTTTTCAATAAATTAAAAGGAAGGGCAAAAGGGTCATTTGGAACCCGCTTTGGATAAGTTTCTCTAATTCTGGGCACGCGATGAAAGTTTTTTTAGCGGTGGGTCTTACATAAAACTTTTTTAGTTTTTGGGCATTTCATAAATCTTCCCAATTTTCAATTCAAAATTTTAAATCTATTTTAAATTTATTTAAAAAACTTAAAATTTTAAACTATTTTTGGACTGCCACAATTTTTGACAGTCCTCAATATTTCTAGGACTACCAAAAATTATGGTAGTCTTGAAATACACTTGATATATATCAGGACTGCCACAATTTCTGGCAGTCCTTAATACTTCTAGGACTGCCATAAATTACGGCAGTCCTTGAATGCACTTGTTATACATCAGGACTGCCACAATTTCTGGCAGTCCTATCAGTATTAGGACTGCCAGAAACTATGTAGTCCTAAAGTCGACTTGGCCGAATGTTGTTAGGATTTACTTCGATCGTGAAATTGGTTATAAATATTAAAATAAATATTACATTGTATGTTTTCCATCATGATAATGTATACTTGGGTTTTGGGAATAAACATTACAAGAAGAATATGAGAGGAAAACCAGGATATTGGAAGAGAGAGAGTCTTTGGGTGCCATCAAAATTGGAAATGAGAGCTTGGGGAAGAGGTTAAGATGGAGAAGAAGATGTATCTTGGGGAAGGGAGAAATGGTGGAGAGGAAGAAGAAGGGAAGAAGAAGAAGAAGATGAAAGGAAATAGGATTTGGAAGAGAGAGAGAGAGAGAGAGAGGAGAGAGAGAGAGAGTAAAATATGAAAATGAAACTCAAAATTGGGGTTTGGGAGGTGTTGGGTTGGGACAGCCCATTGAGTAAGAAAATGGGCTGTCCTGAGTAATTTTTCCTCAAACTAGGGCTAGCCCCAATCCGGACGAGCCCTGAGTAAAATATGATGTGCCTTTATTAATAGCCTTTCTAAACCACAAAATTTTAACAACTTTAATAATAATAATAATAATAATAATAATAATAATAATAATAATAATAATAATAATAATAATAATAATAATAATAATAATAATAATATTATTATTATTATTATACTTTCACATAAATATTATAATAATTTAACAACTTCATATAAATATTACACTAATCATAAGCTGCTCCTCCTCCTCCTCCTCCTCCTCCTTCTTATTATTATTATTATTATTATTATTATTATTATTATTATTATTATTATTATTATTATCCTCTCTATTGATTCAGACACCTACCAACCACTCCATTCACACATCCAATAAATCTCTCATGACCAAACCCACTATTAAACCTTTTCTCTCTTCACTTCATTGTATTTTTTTTCTCTTTATTTCTCTCACACTCGATTGATCTTCTTCTTAATTTTTTTCTCACTCTTTCTCTATCACTCGATTGATTTTTCAAATGCGTTCTCTCCATCGATTCTTCTTCTTTCTTCTTATTTTTTTAGATGCCGGAGCCTCCATCACCGGTGGTCACTCTTGGTCCAGTGTTGCTATTTCTACTATCGAGAGTGGTGGGAGAGTGACCGCAACAAAAGCGGAGTTTCTCAATAACAAAGTTTTCTCTTCTCTAGACTTTCTATAGAGGAGTTTCACCATTTTTTGGATGTAAAACTGGACAATTGGTCAGGGGTCAGGAATTGCGGAACATCACTTCATACAAAAAATTAGGGTTTTACACCTTGTAACCAAATGCATGAACTCATACAAGTTGGGGGAGTTGCATATTTTTTTCCAGTTTCAGCCCACTTTCGGACAATCAAACACCCCCTTGGCAAGTGATACCATGATGAAACTTGATGTGATGTTATACCTATTGATGCCTGCCACAAGCTACTTGGACATCCATGGCACTACGACCGTCGTGTGATTCATGATTTGATTTCACAACACATCTATTCTTTCAAGGAGGTTGGTGTCAATGTCACATTAGTGTCGACAAGACCAAAGCACGTCTTTTTTTAATACTAGTGCTTCATGCATGTAATGCCCCGTCCTGCTCAGTTCAATCGGAGAAATCAAAATGCCAACGACGTTGTACTTAGCCATATAACGGCCTGCTCGAAGTGCTACTCAGTCGAGGCAACTCCTCGCTCAGGTGGGTGGCTTCGGTGAACTTTCTTCAGCTTGGCCTTCACACTAATAAAACGTAAGTTTTCAACTGCACAAGTAGGTTTGATAATAAAAGAGATAAATCCACATAGCTAAGGGAATAATCCCAAGTTGGGTCGGATTGAGTTAGAATATGGAAAGGTTCCACGGTTGGATTAGAATTGTGCACGACATGCTTTCAAATTTACACTGGGTCCTTCATCCCGTGGCTTGAGAGAAAGGAATGCTGGTCTATGTTGCCACAAAGCCATGAACTTAGCATAAGTCATAGGCGTCACACGTGTAAATTCTTGGTAAAGCATGCACGATCCTACCGTCAAATGTTTGGTATAACATAATTGTCCCACAGTCCCAATGCATGTTTCTACGGTGCAAGGCTTGGCATAGCCTTTGCTCGTCCCACAGGTTAAGTTGTTGCACGATTGAGTTAGGCAAAGTTATGCCACAGGCGATCAAAGTCATAGCAAGCACTGTCCTATGATTTCTGCGGTTGTTATAGTCACACAGTCCCACGATCTCAAGGCTTATCATATTATGTATGACTTGGGTGGTAGTGTTGCACAAAACATAAATTGATTTAAGGCACGAGTCACGGTTGGTTCAAAGATAGTATGCCACAGTCTATGTCACATATGGAGCACGTTTAATGTCAGATATAATCCACCTGCAGGGTTTACATGACAATCCTTGTGAGCTCTTTAAGGGCACTACTAAAATATGCTCTATTAGCGACGTAATTTAGCGACGAAATAAAATAATGTCGCTAACTATTGAATATAGCGACTCCTTTTACCAGACATTGCAAAACGTCGCTGAATAGCGACGTTCAGCGACAAGAGATAAATTACGTCGCTGAATAGCGACGTTCAGCGACGTGGCTTTAGTTATGTCGCTCCTTAGCGACGTTCAGCGACGTCTAAATCAGACATCGCTAATGTTTTATTATATCCCGTTCAAAATTTCATTTCCCCCTTCTCTCTATCCCAAAAATTTCCCAAAATTTTTCTCCTCCGACGAAGCTCTCCTCCGACGAAGCCCCCTTCCTCGTCGCCTCCCAACTCCGACCGAGCCGCCCTCAGGTAAACCCTAACCCTAGCTATCTAGACACGATTTTGACACGATTTTGACCTCGTTTGGACACGAGTAGACACGTGTGTCACACACACACATACCCTTAGACACGTGTGTCACACACACACAAACACACACACATACCGCCTAACCCTAGCCCTAGCTATATGTATATGGTATTGTATATGTATACTGTGGTATGTATTGTTGTGAGTTGAGAGGTCGGGTTAAGCCTCCATAGCAGTATAGATTAGGGTAATTGGTAGTTGAGTTCACTGTCACCGAGATTTCATTGGGTGATAGGACATTGGCATAGGGAATGATTGTGTTCAGAGGTTAGTTTAGGCCATAGGCTTGTGTTCGTTGAGTTTGGAGTAGTAGGCAGTGGTTAGAGGGTATTGAAGTGTCTAGTGGGTGGCTCGGGCTTGAGAAGGCCTGTGGGTTTTGTGAGTGCTTGGGTTTAGGCGCTTTGCATTGTCCCATTTTGGCTCGAGCAGTAGGGGATCACTCATACAGATCTTAGTCGTTGCAGCAGCCACATTTTGGCTTACTGCTGTAGCAGAGAGGCCACTTGGCAATGGCAGCTGCCTTGGCCCTCCCTACAGAGCAGTGGCATCAGGATTAGCAGTTGGCCACCTGGCCCCTTTGGCCATCTAGCCTGTGTCGAGAGAGAGGGGCCACTCCTTGATTTTGAGAAGTCTGATACACTGTATCAGAGTGGGATCATAGAGTTTTTAAAGGATTATTGGTAGTTCAATAGGTTTGGAGATTTGAGTCTTAGAGTTAGTGTTAGAGATTGTATGTGTTGAATGTTGCATGTTAGTCAGGATGTTAGTTTCAGAGATGTGTGTGTGGGTGTTTGGAGGAATTAGGATTGGTAAATTTAGAGTTAATAGTTTAGTTCAGAGTTTGTGGAGTGTGAGGGATTGGAGACTGCTTGTTTGCAGCAGTAGAAGAGTCTGCTGTAGGGGGTGGGTTTTGGCCACCTCATTTGTGAGTGATGAGGAGTTTTAGCCTTGCCTGCAAAGGTAGTCAGAGAATAGGGGTCGAGCAAGGCCTTTGGCAATGGAAGTTGGCCTTTTGTCCATGGGCACATGTGAGTTAGTTAGTTAGCCTAAGTGTTAGAGTGTGTATCCTATAGGTATCCTAGAGTGTTAGTGATTAGGATATAGAATGTTAGGATAGATGCAGGCTTGTATGTTTTTTATTAGGATGTGTGTTGAGTGAGGAATATAAGTATGTTAGTTTTGTATCAGGTTGGGTCTTGGCTCTGGTATCAGAGGCTTTTGAGTTAAGTATAAGAGAGAGCTAGGGTGTCTAATGTATCAGATTTTAGAGTGTGGGCAGGGGCTAATGCCCACTGCCCCTGGCAATGCAGCAGAGCATTGCACAGACCAGTGTGGCTTGGTGCAGTCGTTTGGCTTGCCAAAGTAGTTGGCCAGCAGCAGGAAATAGGGTTATCAGTGTACTGTTAGTTCGGATGAAGTGGCCTATTAGCTCAGTTGGTTAGTGTATCCAAGTTAGTTTAGGGGTTTTTTGTTTTGGTTCAGATTTTGGGGTTTTATATTAATTTCAGATACGTGTAGGAGCTTATGAAACGAATTTGTGCCTATTGGATAATTGTGTGTCCATCTTTGCAGAATTATTTCCAAATGGATATGGATTACTACTTGCGGAATCGTTCATGGATGTACAATCGTCGTCCTGATGATATGTGTGGTGTGCGGGATGAATACATAGCAGGAGTAGAGCAGTTCCTGCAGTTTGCTAAGGCGTTGGACGACACCAAAATTAAGTGTCCGTGTGTGAAATGTCATAACGTAAAATATTATCCAGAAGTGGAAGTAGCATATCATTTGTACTCGAGGGGTTTCACGCCTAATTACTATCAGTGGACCACACACGGAGAACTTGTGTCTTTAGCGTCAGAGCCGGAGCCTTATGTTGAGCCGTATATGCATGCGGGACCTAATTTTGTTTCAGATAATCATGCATACGACGACGGGTGCGTGAACATGGTTTTTGAAGCTGCGGGGCCTAGTTTCGTTCATGATGCAGCTGAGGAGGCACCGAATGTCGATGCTACAAAGTTCATGGAGTTGCTGGAGAATGCAAGGACTCCATTGTATCCTGGTTGTGAGGATCATTCACCGGTGGAGGTGGTTACAAGACTGTTGAGCATTATGTCAGATTTTAACATGTCGCAAGAATGCTACAACCGAGTGTTGGAGTTGATTATAAGGATCTTGCCGGCGGGTGCTAAGTTACCTAAAGACTTCTATCGGTCTAAGAGGATGGTGAGATTGCTCTGGATGGGATACGAGAAAATCGATTCTTGTCGCAATGGGTGCATGCTGTACTACAAAGACGACAAGGACGCAGATGTGTACAGATTTTGTGGTGCTGATCGCTATAAGACAACTAGTACAGAAGGTCTACCGGTACAAGAAGATCGATCGATTCAATGAACTACTTGCCTTTAAAGTTGCGGTTGCAAAAATTATTTATGGTGAAAGAGACGGCCGAAAATATAAGTTGGCACATGCGAGAACAGATTGAAGGAGTGTTGGATCACCCATCCGATGAAGAAGCGTAGAAGCACTTTGATCGAGTGTATCCTGATTTTGCTTCAGATCCGCGTAATGTCAGGTTGGGGCTATCTTCTGACGGTTTTACTTCTTTTGGTCTTTCGGGATCCCAGTATTTGTGCTGGCCTGTGATTGTCACTCCGTATAACCTACCGCCTTGGATGTGCATGAAGACTCAGTACATGTTTCTAACCGTTATAATTCCTGGTCTGAACAATCCCAAGAGGAACATTGATGTGTACTTACAACCTTTGATAGATAAGTTGAATCAGTTATAGGAAGTAGGCGCTAACACGTACGATATTTCCAGGAAGCAGAATTTTCATATGAAGGCAACCCTTATGTGGACCATCAACGACTTTCCGGCCTATGGAATGTTATCTGGATGGAGCACTCATGGCCGTCTCATGTCCGTATTGCATGCACCGTACTAAGGTTTTCCACTTGAAATACGGAGGAAAATCGTGCTTCTTTGATTGTCATCGGCAATTTTTGCCAAAAGATCATCCGTTCAGAAGGAACAAGAATGCATTCTGTGCCGACGTTGTATAGAAGGGTGATCCACCGCCAAGGTGGTGTCATGACCCGCAACCGCTTTCCGGGATACGAGTGCGTGTCCAAGCCCAGCCTACGTCGCAGTGTCGACAGTAGTACGCTGTCTAGCCCACAATAAACAAAGTGCTCATAAATAGTAACTGCTCATTCACAACAACTAAATCAACTTTAAAAAATATAGAAGTTTTACATTTGAAGAAGAATGTAAGCTTTTACATTTATAGAAAACTACCACACAACTAACTAGTCTTCTATGGTTTAGCCTTCGAGTCTCTATCTCTCCCTCGTATGGTCCATAGCGCAAGAGTAGGCACGTTAACCTCACCTATAACAACGATCCAGTCAGGAAAGGAGCAGAGTACAACCATATTGCAATTAATGTTGTTAGTCCAAAATAAGTTAGAATAACGAGAAATGATGATGGCAAAGAGTATATAAAGAACTAGTACTAGCAAGGTATGAACGATCAAAATATGAACTAGCAAGATGGGATCTAACAAGATATAAACTGGCAAGATATAAACTAGCAAGATATGAACTAACAAGATAATGGACTAGATAAAGGAAAAATAGGAACCACTATGTGTGTGTGAAATACCTTTTAATACGTGAACGGCTGGGCTAATACGGCACATCATACGATGACTATCATTCAATAATTGGTACGGCTAACTCATACGTGGGTGTGTATGACTTAGCTATCATTCGGTAACGGTAATTGGGTTTGTTCACGTATTTACCGAGTATTTCCCCTCCCGACTCTCTAACAATCGATAACGGTCAATAATACACTAAGAAGGATATGATAACTACAGTGTCACAATCGTGTCTCAATGGAATATCAAGCAATGACTCAACAGGATATCAAACAAGAAAACTATAGAGTAAACGTTATAATGAACTAAAACATAAATGCAATACTGTACTTGCCTGAATCCTTGCACAAATCGTAGCCACAAGTAGAGGATGAGAGGATGCCGATCTAGAAGCTGTCAACCTATAACACATATCGCACCACGAACCGTGCATGAAAACCACAAATCAATTCTAATGTTCTAATTCTAAATTCATAGAATAGTGGCTAGTTGGGTTACTAATCTAATAATAATTAATTCTAGAATAATTCACTAAAAACCTAATTTAACCTAATAATAATCTGAATATAATCTAAATATGCAAGTTTGGCCATCAAAAGTTGTTTTTCTCAATTTTGGAAACCATGGCACGTAAATCGAAACGTGCCGTTGACTTTTTAGTCAATCGCTGTGAACTCTAGATTTTGAAAGTGCACCCTGGTATATTTCAGCGCCACAAGTGCGCTGGAATTAACCGTGCCGCAAAATCACGTTTTGGTCAAAAGATATCGCCGTTATGGCTAATCATGACCAAAACGGTGATCAACCGATAAATTCTGAGTTCAACAGAATAAATAAAATACTATATGAACGAAATAATTTCTGGAAAATTATATGTCGTAGCGCTCTGTATTAGCTTTCCGAAACTTCAAACGGTTCGCGATTTTGATTTCTGGTTCTCCCAGAATCTCGAAAACACCGAAACGTGTCAAATTTCGGACAACCGACACTCTACGAATTTTCCAGAAATTTAGGAATATTATCTAGGAAAATAAATTACATATTCAGAAAGCTTACCTCGATACGAATCCAATAAAAATGGCGCGTAAAAAGCACGTAGGAGTTGGCGGAAATCGCTTCGGGAAGTCGGAAACCCTAGATGAGTTCTCCCACAAAAGGCGGCTGGAATTTAATTAGGGTTGACGAATATAATAATATATATATAGGAGAGAGAGAGGCGGTGGCTGACAGATTTGAGCCCCGACAGGTGGGCCAGGGTACGGCTGACTGTGTAATATTTTAGGAAAATAGGTTTTTAATTACCAGAAATAAATTTTTAATCAGTTTTTAATTAAATAACTCAAAATAAATATGTAAAAATATCAGAAAAATTTGTAAAAATTCCAGCAAATATAAAATAACATATAGAACCCTAGAAAAATATTTGGGGTCAATATTTGCTCATAGGCTTGTACAGTAAATTCTAGAAGTCTGAGAAAATAGGTTTTTCCTATATTTAATTATCTAAAAATTCCAGAAAAATTGTAAAAGAATACAGAAAATATTTTTAACCTAATAGAGCCTAAAAAAATAATGGTCTCAAAATAGTCACAAATGGCCTCAAAATAAATTATGAAAGTCATTCATAAATATAAATCTTCATAGAATAAATATTTAAAAATATATAAAAATGTCTAAAAATTATAATAAAATATAATATAGCTACAGAATGCATATAGACCCTATCTAGAGATCATGTGACCACAAGATGGTCATAACTCACCAACAAGCTTTGGCATGACTCCCAATGACCATAAAATTAATCATAAACAAATAAAATTAAAAAATTAAAAATTTGGGAAGTGGGCTTACAAATCTACCTACCTTAGAAAAAATTCGTCCTCGAAATTTCAAAATATACAAATAGGCACAACCAAAAATATCATCAAAATATGACATGACCAATCGATATGAATAAGCACGACAAAGAATATAATCAAGAAAATAATGTGATGAATGATCGAAATTGATCAGGCGTATAGAATTGAAATCTAAGTACGTTTTAGAAATATAGTGGAAGGAAATAAAAAGGTTTAAAAGATGACGATTCGAAAATAGAAAAATATGAGAGAAATAAAGAACTAGTAGTTGTAGAGAAGGTGGTAACAAGAAATAAGACATCAAATAAATTTGAAAGAATTTTTTTTAATAGTCGTATGCCAATAAAAGATATAGTCGTTATGATATTCGAAAATTATAAGTATATTCGATGTCATTTAACCGAGAATCCATGTCTCGCCAGTGTACATCTGGCTGCCGTGAACCCTTGGTTTCATGTCTCGAGTATAATATGTTATCAAACACTTTATCAACTCTCCCCAATATTACATAATAAATCAAAAGATCAATAATACAACTAGGATATAGTTTTAGTAATATTCGACAACCTACGCATACTTAAAATTATTTTAACTTAGGGGTAATGCCACGCCAGTGCGCTGCTGACTGCAGTGAACCCGCAGGCTCTATAATTTAAATAAATGGGGACAGTGCGCTTCTGCCTTACCATTGTAAGTCATCGAAAATTATTTTAACTATATCCATAAGAATTTCAAGAAGCTTCCATAAATTCAAACAAGTCGATCTTGATAAGAAAATGTAAGTATATGTCCTTGAATAAAAGTGTCAGTTTTGAAAACAAAACGATCACAAAATAGTTTTGAAAATAAAACGAGGTTTAGAGAAGGAGGAAGATAAAATGGCACAAATGATCTAAATTAGGAATTGAATTCTTACCAAACGTATATTCTACCTACCTTGGATCCTACCAACATGTCAAAACAAAATAACATATTCTCTTAGAAAAATTCTTTGATTTATCCATACTGAGACTTCAATAAATGATTGGCTAAATCACATGGCCTATTTAACAATCTTAACTATCCAAGGGTCAAATTGAATAAGGGACTCCTAGTCCTATTCATTATCATAAAATCAAATCAAAACTAATTGTGAATGAGCATCCTAGTTGCAGGCTTGCAGTAGTACGACTAACTTAAGTACTACCACAAGTTCGCAATCTTTTGCGAAAACAGACCTGCATGGGCCACCATAAAAATTTGTCACGACTCGCACCCGCTTTTCGGGATACGAGTGCGTGTCCAAGCCCAGCCTACGCCGCAGTGTCGGCGGTAGTACGCTGTCTAGCCCGCAATAAACAAAGTGCTCATAAATAGTAACTGCTCATTCATAACAACTAAATCAACTTTAAAAAATATAGAAGTTTTACATTTGAAGAAGAATGTAAGCTTTTACATTTATAGAAAACTACCACACAACTAACTAGTCTTCTATGGTTTAGCCTTCGAGTCTCTATCTCTCCCTCGTATGGTCCATAGCGCAAGAGTAGGCACGTCAACCTCACCTATAACAACGATCCAGTCAGGAAAGGAGCAGAGTACAACCATATTGCAATTAATGTTGTTAGTCCAAAATAAGTTAGAACAACGAGAAACGATGATGACAAAGATTATAAAAAGAACTAGTACTAGCAAGGTATGAACGATCAAGATATAAACTAGCAAGATGGGATCTAACAAGATATAAACTGGCAAGATATAAACTAGCAAGATATGAACTAACAAGATAATGGACTAGATAAAGGAAAAATAGGAACCACTATGTGTGTATGAAATACCTTTTAATACGTGAACGATTGGGCTAATACGGCACATCATACGATGGCTATCATTCAGTAATTGGTACGGCTAACTCATACGTGGGTGTGTATGACTTAGCTATCATTCGGTAACGGTAATTGGGTTTGTTCACGTATTTACCGAGTATTTTTCCTCCCGACTCTCTAACAATCGATAACGGTCAATGATACACTAAGAAGGATATGATAACTACAGTGTCACAATCGTGTCTCAATGGAATATCAAGAATGACTCAATGGATATCAAACAAGAAAACTATAGTGTAAACATTATAATGAACTAAAACATAAATGCAATACTGTACTTACCTGAGTCCTTGCCCAAACCGTAGCCACAAGTAGAGGATGAGGGAAATGCCGATCTAGAAGCTGTCAACCTATAACACATATCGCACCACGAACCGTGCACGAAAACCACAAATCAATTCTAATGTTCTAGTTCTAAATAGTGGCTAGTTGGATTACTAATCTAATAATAATTAATTCTGTAATAATCACTTAAAAACCTAATTTAACCTAATAATAATCTGAATATAATCTAAACATAAAAGTTTGGCCATCAAAAGTTATGTTTCCAATTTTGGAAACCATGGCACGCAAATCGAGATGTGCCATTGACTATTTAGTCAAATGCTGTGAATTATAGATTTTAAAAGTACATCTTGGTAGATTTCAGTGTCACGAGTGCACTGGAATCAACCGTCCCGCAAAATCACACTTTGGTTAAAAGATATCACCGTTATGGCTAATCGTGACCAAAACGGTGATCAACTGATCAATTCTGAGTTCAACAGAATAACTAAAATACTAGATGAACGAAATAATTTTTGGAAAAATTATATGTCGTAGAGATCTGTGTTAGCTTTCTGAAACTTCAAACGGTTCATGATTTTGATTTCTGGTTCTCCCGGAATCTCGAAAACACCAAAATGTGTCAAGTTTCGGACAACCGACACTCTACGAATTTTCTAGAAATTTAGGAATAATATATACGAAAATAAATTACATATTCATAAAGCTTACCTCGATACGAATCCAAAAAAAAAATGGCACGCAAAAAGCACGTCGGGGTTGGCGGAAATCGCTTCGGGAAATCGAGAATCCTAGATGAGTTCTCTCACAAAAGGCGACTGGAATTTAATTAGGGTTTGTGAATATACATGCATATATATAGGAGAGAGAGAGGCGGTTACTGTAGCGGACGCCAACAGGTGGGCCCCCCCTTTGGATTATTGGGTAATTATTTATTTAATTCAAAAAATCATTTAAAAATTATTTTAAGTCCAAATAAATCAAAATAAATTGCAAAAAAATCTAGAAAAATTCTAGAAAATATTTCTAAGTGTCTAGAATATAAATAAAATATTTTAACACAAAATATCATCGTGTGACCTCACAGTAAATTTCAAAAACCTATAAAATATAGATTCTATATGTTTTAATTATATAAAAATTCCCAAAAATTCTAAAAAATCCAAAAAAAATTCTAAAATATTCTAGAAAATATTTTTAGTCATTTAAAGTCCAAATAAAAATATTTGGTCCAAAAATACTCCCGTATGACCTTACGGTAAATCTTAAAAGTCCTTAAAAATAATAAAACCTTAAATATTAAATACCTAAAAATATCCAAAAATTGTAGAAAAAATATAAAATAGCTAAATAATACATATATAAGTTATCTAGAGGTCATATGACCTTAATATGGTCATAGCTCACCTACAAGCTTTGACATGACTCACAATGGCCATAAAATTACTCATAAACAAATAAAATTAAAAATATTTAAAAAAATTGGGAAGTGGGCTTACAGGTGGTGCGGAGCCACGATACGGGAGGTGGTTAGAGATTTTTCAAGTGCTATCGAAGATCCTACAACTGGGTACAAGTACGATAGATTTGGTAGAGATCATAACTGGACAAAGAGGAGCATATTCCGGGATCTGCCATATTGGAGTACCAATCTGATCAGACATAATCTTGATGGTATGCATATTGAGAAGAATGTATTTGATAACATAATTAATACTGTGATGGACGTAAAGGAAAAAACGAAAGAAAATCCCAAGGCCAGGTTGGACTTAGAAGAAATATGCAAACGCCCTGCGTTGCATTTGATAGAGGAGAATGGAAAACAGTTCTTGCCGAAGTCAATTTTCTCACTGGACAAGGAGGATAAAGTGAGACTTTGTCGGTGGATCCAGGGCCTAAAATTTCCAGACGGATACGTGTCAAATCTGAGAAGATGTGTCGATCCGAAGGAAAACAAATTGACGGATATGAAGAGCCACGATTGTCACGTATTCATGGAGAGGTTAATTCTGATTGTATTTCGGGAATTCTTACCGCAGGCAGTTTGGGATCCATTGACGGAGCTTAGCATATTTTTCAGGGATCTTTGTTCTAAGAAATTGCTCGTTGATCGTCTAGAAAAGCAAGAGAAGGATATTACAGTAACACTGTGTAAGCTAGAGAGGGTATTTCCTCCTGGATTCTTCGACTCTATGGAGCATTTGCTGATTCATCTATCCTATGAGGCACGTGTTGGTGGACCCGTCGAATATCGATGGATGTACCCGTTCGAACGACATTTGAATCACCTAAAAAGAAAGGTAAAAAATAAGGCACCGGTCGAGGGTTCTATTTGTGAAGCCTATGTTCTCGAGGAGATTACAAACTTTTGTTCGATGTATTTCAAGCCTCATGTTGCAACTAATAGAACGAGAGCTTCCAGAAACGACGACGGAGATCATGAATGTAATGATACAATACTGAAGGTATTCAATGCTCCAGGAAAGCCATCGGGTAAAATGAAGAAGAGATATCTGAACGATGATGAGCTAAGGGCTGCTCAGGTGTATGTATTACGCAACTGCGACGATGATGAAGTAGAGAAGCTGGAGGGGTAAGTAATTAATACATCTACATTATTTTAATAGTGTTGATTATTATACTATTATATTAATTGAACGATATTATTTTCAGCATATTTAATGATGATGTGAGGTCAGGTAGGCCACACATAACAGAAGAAGAACTATAACAAGAAATGAGGCATTATTTTTTATCATGGTTGAGTGCATATGTAAGACTTGAGAACGCTGTAATTATCTTTCTGTATATGCACTTGAGAATGAGCTTAATTTATTTTTTCGTGGTATTTAGGTCGATCGTCCATACACAAGACTTGAGAATGAGTCTATTAGAACGCTAGCCAAGGGACCAATTTAGGCTGCAAAAATATGGCCAAGCTACTGTGTTATGGGTTTAGGTTCAAGTCAACAACTTGCCCGATCAGAGACAACTTTGTGGATCTCGATTCCACCAAAAACAGTTGTTTGTGTATCAGATCTTCGAACTACAAAGATGTTGATACGAGCAACGATTTCTATGGCGTCCTACGGGAGATTGTGGAGTTGACATATAGTTATGGAATAGAGCCTGCTAAGATTGTGTTATTCAGGTGTGATTGGTTCGATCCGATTGAAGGTCAAGGTTGGAAAGTAGACAAGCACGGTCTTGTGGATATAAACTATCGGCGTCGATATCAAGCCTATGAACCATTTGTCCTATCAAGTCAGGCTCAGCTCGTGTACTTCATAAGTTATCCTAAACGGGAAACAACAAGGTCGGACTGGTGGGCAATATGTAAGACCAAAGCTAGAAATACCTTTGCGGTTGACGATATAGCTTATCAAGAGGATGAACTACCTCTTGTAATAAATATTATAGAAGTGGACACGACAGAAGTTCCTCATTACACATCTAATTGTGTAGAAGAAGTAGAATTATCTGAAGAGGAGGATGCAGATGAAAGTGAAGATGTAGAAGAGGAAGAAGAAGAAGAAGAAGAAGAAGAAGAAGAAGAAGAAGAAGAAGAAGAAGAGCTAAACGAACTAGATGAATTTTCAGAAGAGGATTAAATCTGTACGTTTGTTTTATCATCATATTTGTCACTTTAGTGACACTTTTATCATATAAATCTGTGATACTTTAGTGACACTTTTATCTGTGACTATGATATTTTTCAAAAATCTGTGATGTCTATCATATAAATATGTATATTTGTTTTATTGTCATATGTTATTATCAGGTATGACTAGACCAGGAGGACGACGCGGAGGATATTATATTAGGCAGTCCCGTCTGCCTCGGGCTGGGGATACAGATTCCGTACCCTCATCCTCATCTTCGAGTACGTCAGTGTACCATTCTGTTCCCGGTCTATTATCGGGACAGGACAGTTCCAGCAGGTTGGCGACTCCTCCCTCGTCGTCCAATATTCCTGATCCCGCGTCCAGCATTTCTCCTGCCGACGGCTCCATGGAGGGAGCCAACACCGAGCATATGGAGGACGGCGATCAGACTGATCCTGTCCAGACAGGAGGTGAGAGCGACCCTTCATACGCTCCCCCGGGCGAGATGCGTATGGAGATTTGGACGGATGGGCCTACGAAGTAAGTTAATTAGTTAATATATATTTCTCAAATGATTATATGTACATATATATTCATGAAATTTATTATTGTATAGATATCGGCCTCCTGCAGTACAGAGACAGCTGGGGTTATTTCTGAGGCAGAACTATGGTGGGCCTTGGATTAAATACTCAGATGCTCCCGCAGATAGGAAGGCCTTTTGGTTGGCCCACTTCAAGGTAAAAAATTTATTTATTTTTAAATTTTAATAATCATTTGTGTATATTATACAACTTTTCTATTTTACTTCTTGTAGAGGACCTATTTCTATCCACCACACCGGGCGGCGAAGATCGAGGCCCAATTTTTTGCCGTCGCAGGCAAGCTCATCCGTGATGCGATCCACGACCAGAAGTCTCGTGATCGCTCCGGAAAGCCGATCCATGGTTGGATCATGCAAGAGCAGTAGACTATGATGAAGGCTAGATTTGGCGAGGCCAGGTACCAGGAGCGGTCTGACAAGGCCAAGGTGGCGCGGTCGAGCTCCAGTAAGTGGTGTGGTGGCTCTATTCCTATGACGGAGCATTTTTGTCGTCTGGTACATTTTCTATGACGGACATTATTTTATATATAGTTGGATAGAATGTTTAATACTAATAATAGATAATATATTTTAACAGGTAAAAAAGGGTGAGGACCCCAACATGGTGACCATCTTCCTGGTCACCCATCGGAGGGCTGGGGAGTTCACTGACGGAAGGACGACGCAGGCATATGTATGTTCTATTCTTTATATTAATTTACTATAATTTAGAAAACAGGAAAATAGATATCAATATAGACTTTAGCAAACACTTAGACGTTAGCAAACATTGTTATAGGTCGAGTTTCTTCGGCTACAAGAGGAGGCGGCTGCTGCTGCTAGTGCGCCAGCAGAGGGAGGGGCTGGTACTTCCTCTCAGCCGCCTACAGATCCATCGCCGGATGACCTCTGGATGACCGCTGTTGGTGGTCTTCAGAAGGGTACGTACTACGGTACGGGATCCTACGGTGCCTATTTGGCTTCAGAGTCATCCCGGGCCCCCTCTGTCAGTGCGTAGTCTCCAACTTTGCAGGCGTCATCACGAGCTCAGGATATTGGTCGTCAGCTCCACGAGCTGCGTCACGAGTTGCAGCAGCAAATTTCTGAGGCAGCTGGGGCAGAGCGACGATCCGACGATCCGATGATCACCGGACAATTTGATGCGGTTGAGCGCAGTATACACGAGCTGATGAGTCTGCAGCAGGCTACAGCTGTCAGCTGGCACACGCTTACCGAGTCTACGGAGCGCACAGAGCGTAGACAGGTCAAGCTGGAGGGATCGCAGAGGACCATGTCTGCCTCACTCACTCAGATACATACTTCGATTGAGGAGAGTTCTCAGAGAATGGTGAGTACCCTTGCTGCGTATGCTGAGCGACTGCAAGAGCTGGAGAAGATACGTCCTCCCGGTCCATCGACGGCGCTGACTCCAGACGTTGCACTGCCTTCTACTGCCCCTATGGTGCAGCTCACACATGAGCAGTATGAGTACATGCTATCTCAGATGCGCAGCAGGGGTCCTTAGTGATCCAGTAGATTTTTTTATCATCTTTGTATGTATTGGCCCTATGGGCCCATTGATCTTGGTACACTAATTTTCATTATTATTTGACTCTGTTGGACATGTACGTTTGTGATATTTAATTTATTGGTATTTTTATTGAGTACATGTATGATATTTAGTTGTAGACTGTTATGATGGGAGATTGTTATTCATCTATTAGTGTAGACTGTTATGATGGGAGACTGTTAATTATGATGATATCTGCGACGGGGATGACAAATATACCTACGCTGGGTTATAAGCAATGATCTGATATACAAAGGAGGTGCTGCCCAAATTTTAAAAAAATATAACGTGTATTTTTTTGATGATGTGTATCTGTGTTTACAGTGTATGTGAAATACAGTATTCAGAACCATCGATAGTTTCGATTACTGTTGTATGTTTTATCTTGGACAGAAAGAGCAACAGTTCAGGGTGTACTTCTGAGAGCTTTATTTTCACATCCTTCACTTTCTCGGGACGTCGTAAAGGATCCCGAGAAGGTGAAGGACGTGAAGAGGAAGCTTCGAGAAGTGCACCCTGAACTGTTGCTCTTTCTATCCAAGATAAAACATAGAACAGTAAGCAAAACTGTCGATGGTTCGAACACTGTAGTTCACACACACTGTAAACACAGACACACATCATAACAAAAATACACATTATATTTTTTTAATTTTTTTTCCAGTATTCTACGACGTATAGCGACGGATCTGCGACGTACGACGACGTCGCTAATTAGCACCGTTACGTCGCTAATTAGCGCCGTTACGTCGCAATCCGTCGCTCAGTAACTGACGTGGTAGAATACTAACGTCACTAATTTTGTCGCTGTACGTCGCTACACTGCTGACGTGGCGGGCATGCCATGTCATCACATAAAAAAATAACGTCGCTAAGTAGTCGCACTACGTCGCTAAGTTTACGACGTATTGTTTTCGTCGCCCTGCGTCGCTAATTTTGCGACGACCCAACGACATGGCATAGACGTCGCAAACAACGACGGAGGGCGACGAATTTGTCATCTGCGACTAGCTTTTTGGCGACCTTCATTTTTCGTCGCTAAAGTCGTCGCTAATTATGATTGGCGACGTATTTTCTATAATTAGCGACGTATCGTGACATCGCTAATTTGCCTTATTTTAGTAGTGGGGGACATCATCAACCCGACGTATCGTAACATAGATTCCTTTTATAATCAATAACCCATCATACATACAATGTTATTACCCAATTCATAGAGGTTGTTGACCCATAATGAATCTCACTCTTTTATGAGTCAAAGTAATACACACTGCATATACATGTTTGTTATTATATCCGGATTAAGAGCACAAGCATCCATAATAACAGAGGTGTCTGTTCTCTTATATAGTCAGTACAAAGAGAACAACCTCAAGTGGTCCTGTTCAATACACACAGTGTACTAGTGTAAACCTATAGTCAGGATAGACTAATACCAGATTACACTACAACCTTTCCAATAGGTTGTCCAAGTCAATCTAGGTTGTGAACCATTTATATATTCCATAGAAAATTGATAATATGATCTTTTGTGTGACACTAGAGACCATATTATCTACAATATAGAGTATCAGACACTTGCATCAACACTTGTAATAAATACAATATGCAAACATTGTCCATATGATTCTCATTCAAAATTTAAGGAAATAAAGTTAATACAAAAGTGATGCTTTTATTATATAACCCTAACAATCTCCCACTTATACTCAAAGCATTGCTTTTCAGTATATTGTTACAAATCTCCCACTTATACTTAAAGCCATGCTGCTACACATCTGAATCCCATTTCCTCAACATAACTATCAAAAGCCTTAGCTGGTAAGCTCTTTGTAAAGGGATCAGCTAGGTTGTCGGCTGATGCTATCTTGATCACAACAACATTTCATTTCTTTATGAAATCTCGTACAGGTGGTACTTGCGCTCAATGTGTTTACCTGTCTTATGGGCTCGTGGTTCCTTCGAGTTTACAACTTCACCACTATTATCACAATAAAGTGTAATAGTCTTAGGCAAACTAGGTACCACATCCAAGTCCAACAGGAAGTTTCTGAGCCAAACTGCTTTGGCTGCCTCAAAGGCTGCCACATACTCGACTTCCATGGTAGAATCAGTAATACATTTTTGCTTGATACTCCTTCATACAATGGCTCCACCTCCCAAAGTAAATACATAACCTGAGGTAGATTTTCTAGAATCCCTATCTGACTAAAAATCTGAGTCTGTATATCCCAAGGGAACTAAACTATCTGCCTGGTAAACTAGCATGTACTTTTTAGTCCTTTTTAGGTACTTCAAAATATGCTTTACGGCAATCCAATGCTCTTGTCCTGTGTTAGACTGATATCTGCTAACCATGCCAACAACAAAGCAGATGTTTGATCTCGTACCTAGCATTGCATACATTAAGCTTTCTACTGCTGAAATATAAAGAACTGCTTTCATGTTCTCTATCTCTTTAGGTGTCCTCGGACACTGCTCATTTGATAGAGCAATTCCATGCCTAAAAGGTAAGAAACCTTATTTTAGAATTTTGCATGCTAAAACGAGTTAGTACAGTATTGATATAGGAAGCTTGGGACAAACCAACATCCTTTTTTTGTGATCTCGTAGAACTTTGATCCCAAGGATGTGACCTACTTCTCCCAAGTCCTTCATATCAAACTGTTTTGACAACCATACCCTTGCATCAGATAACACCTTCACATTGTTTCCAATAAGCAAGATGTCATCTACGTAAAGTACTAGGAATACCACCACATTTTCGTCATACTTTCTGCATACACATGATTCATTTTGACATTGATCAAATCCATAGAATTTTATCACTTGATCAAAACATATGTTCCAAGATCTGGAAGCTTGCTTAAGTCCATAAATGGACTTCTTGAGCTTACAAACAAGATGCTCTTGGTCCTTTTCAATGAATCCGTCTGGTTGCCTCATATAGATGTCTTCCTCAAGACTTCCATTAAGGAAAGCTGTCTTGACATCCATTTGCCAAATCTCATAACCGAGATGAGCTACAATAGGTAAAAGAATTCGGATAGATTTAAGCATGGCTACTGGAGAAAAGGTTTCCTCATAATCGATACCCTCTCTTTGAGTAAAACCTTTTACAACAAGCCGAGCTTTAAAGGTTTCAACCTTACCGTCTGATCCTCTTATAGACCCACTTGCATCCAATGGCTCTTACAACAACGGGTGGTTCTATAAGCTCCCAGACCTGATTGGAATCTATAGATTCTATTTTAGATATCATTGCTTTTTACCAAGACTCTACATCTTTATCTTGGAGTGCTTCGTTGTAGGTACATGGATCATAATTTTGTTCCTCAGGGACGAAGTCTGACGACTCTTCCAAGAACATATTCTATCAGGCTGTATCACAACCCTTCCATTACGATGAGGCACTATCGGTTGTGGTGTAACATTTATGACATGTCGTGCAGTTATTTGTGGTTCATCCTCTTGTAGTATTGGTACTGAAGTACTTGGTGTCTCACCTCTCAGTTCTTCTAGAATAACTCTACTAGTGGGTTTATGGTTCATCACATAGTCTTCCTCTAAGAATCAGGCATTGGTGTTAACAATGACCTTCTTATCCTTAGGACTATAAAATAAACCTCCTTTCGTTCCTCTTGGATAGCCTACAAACAAGCGTATTTTTGTATGAGATTCCAACTTATCTGCTTTCCCATTCTGACATGTGCTGGACTACCCTAAATTCGAACATGTTTCAGACTAGGCTTACGCCCAATCCACAGCTCTGTGGGAGTAAAAGGTACTGACTTAGAACGAACCAAGTTTAGAATATAAGCTGTAGTCTCTAAGGCATATCCCCAAAATGAATATGGTAAATCTGAATAACTCATCATTGACCAACCATCTCCATAGGAGTTCTATTCCTTTTTTTGGCTACACCATTCTGATGGGGCATTCCAGGTGCAGTCAATTAGGATATAATCCCAGCCTCTGATAGATAATTCCTAAACTATCCAAATAGGTACTCGCCACCACGATCTGATCATAATGACTTGATACATTTTCTATGACGTTTCTCCGTTTCAGCCTTGTACTCATTAAATTTCTCAAAACACTCAGACTTACAATGCATCAAATAAATGTATCCATACCTTAAATAATCGTCAATAAATGTGACAAAATATTCAAAGCCACCTCTAGCTTGGATAGTCATGGGTCCACACAAATCAGAATGAACCAATTCCAACACATCGTTGGCCCTATACCCCTTTGCCGTAAAAGGCCTTTTGGTCATTTTACCTTCCAAGTAGGATTCACAGACTGGTAGTGCCTCCACTTCCAATAAACTCAAAGGTCCATCTTCAACTAGTCTTTGAATCCTTCTTAGGTTTATATGCCCCAATCGCAAGTGCCAAAGATATGTTTGGTTCATATAAGAAGGTTCCTTTCTCTTATTTAAGTTAGATGGCATATTATTCATTTCCATAAGTTATATTGTGGGCGAAATAGGATTAATAACATACAGATTATCAACTAATGCACCAGAACAGATAAAATATTTATTCTTTCTAATAACAATATTGTCATTAAAATAAACTGAATATCCATCCTTAACTAACATAGAAACAGAAATTAAATTCCTTCTAAGTGAAGGTGCATAAAGACAATCTCTCAGTATCAAAGACTTATTTCTACCAAAAGATAAAGTAACATCTCCTAATGCAATGATCGCTACTTTTGTAGTATCACCCATGAACAAGTATATATCTCCATTACTGAGTCGTCTGGTTTCTTGGAATCCTGCAATGTATTGCAGACATGATTAATAGCTCCTGTATCTACACACCAGGTGCCGGTAGATAACACTGCTAAACATGTTTCAACTACTAGTAAATGAGATATACCTTCTTTGTTCCCTTATTTGAGAAGTGGACAGTCAGTCTTCCAATGTCCTGACCATTTACACTTGAAACATTTGCCTTTCATCTTTTTTACAGCGCCTCGAGGTCCCATGTCTTTTTTTTGCTGAGTTTGCCTGTTTCTGAATGTTATTCTTCTTCTTACCGGCTTTTGGCTTAGAAGTAGAAGCCTTTTCAGAAACAAAAATATGACCACTCTACCTAAAGAGAGATTCAGCATCCTGTAGCCCTTTTGCAAGTTCTGCCAAACTATACAACCTTTTGTTCATGTTGTAATTAAGGAAGAAATTGTCAAAACTTTTAGGCAGAGTCCCGAGAATGATATTGACCTGAGATTCCCCATCGATTTCAGCTCCAAGGATCTCCATCTCATTCAGATGACCCATCATCTTGAGAACATGATCCCTTACTGGTGTACCCTTAGCCATTTTTGTAGTCATCAAACACTTCATAGCAAACTGCCTAGCTCCTCTACTCTGATGTCCGAAGAGTTCCTTGAGGTTATACATCATGTCATAAGCTGTGGCCATGGCCTGATGTTGATGTTGCAGTGCATTTGAATAGATGCCAGAATGTAACACTGTGCCATCTCATCTGTCTTTTTTCACTTCTTATATGCCTCTTTGACCTCTTCATCAGAGTTAGCATTAGGCTTAGGTGGACATTCCTCAACAAGTACATATTTGTACTCCTTAGCAGTCAGGACAATATTCAAATTACGTTTCCAGTCAATATAATTAGGTATAGTAAGCTTGTTTTCTTTAAGAACCACCATAAGTGGACTAAAAGAACCCATTTTTGAAATCCTGAGAATCACATAAATAAAAATTATGTAGGGCAAAAAACTTTTGAATTAATTAAATATTGATTCCCTCAAAACAATAATAAGAAATTCACCAACACCTTGAACTTCATGAATTTAGCATGCCACGATAGTGTGGACGTATACAAATTCAACTTTGTTCAAGTAGGTACTTTCTATTAATTTTACTATCATGTCAACATAACTTTATGACAAATAAAATTAATCTGTTGGTTTTGCTCTGGTCATACAAATAATAGCAGTGACTCCGATGGGGAGGATACCATTATTTGTATCTAAGTGTATACCATTACTTAATACTAAGTCCATTACCTTGTAATGAGTTCCTTCAGATGGAGAAGTGTACACATACTAGGTAACTTTCTACAATTATCCCTAAGGAGGTTTGTACTGGTGATCCATAATTATACTTATCCGATATGGAGAAAAGCACTAAATCCAACACGCAATTATAATTACATCACCTACAAACCAGTAATGGCGACCATAGGATTTATGCTAAATAAATTTCCTCTCCCACTTAGTTATTTAACAATGAGAGTTTTTCTACTAGTTGATAGTATGTCCATATTGTCCATTATTAATGTAGGTTTAGTTTTTCAAAAAAAATCCACATAATCATAAACATGCATAATTAGAAAAAGCAAAATAACAACAAACAACATAAAAATATTCAATTATTATGGTCATCTTTTCTGCTCCGTCCTTAACTATCTGTAACGCCTCAGTCCCAAAATACGTAGGACTAGGAACGTAGATATCCCAGCTGTATTCATACGAAGTACATAGGCCTCGTATGGATACATAAGCTGTAAAATAAGTAGAACCACAACAAACTAATCTCATCCACAAAATATAAGAATAAAAGATATCATGTAATTAACTATGAATTGTCATTGGTACATGTAGTTGGGCGGAGACAAATCCACTACCAACTATAAAAAGAAATACATGATATACAAAGAATGATTTTGGTAAGCGAAGCGAAGACGATCAAAGTGCAATCATCCTCGAAGAAATAGAGATAATCATGGCCACGGCTAGAACACCTGCAAAAGACAAGAGCATACACCTGGCGAGATAACCAGGTCCTCAAAGGGACGTAACAAGACACATAATATCATGCCATATAAACTGAATAAATATTGCTCAAATAAATAAGTCAATTGAATTATAATCTGGTCCAATACACACCTATTGAACTAGCTTACCATCTCCCCAACCAAACAAGGACATGAGATGGTAAACTAATTCACGGTGACGTATCTTTCCAAGCTATGAATCCAATATGGTATTCGGACCCCAACAAGGTTCAATACCTTCTCATCGAAGTAGTAATCCACACCTACAACCAAACAAGGACAAGATGTGACAAACTAATCCGTGAAAAGTTATTGTTCCAAGCCACGGTCAGATACAAGTACCCAAACCAAAAGTACTCATACCTAACGGATAAGGTAGCCTAATCGTTCTAAGTGAAATGTAGTTAAGAACAATCCTTCCTACGTATGGGCCTGGCTAAAATGGGATCGGCGTAGTCCTCCCTTGGGGCACCAGAGGCCCAATCAATAAGAGTATAACATTCCACAGAACGCCAGTGGCCATCAGTAATCATGGGTCATCAACCCCGTATCTCCAGCGGAGCTTCCGGATCACAAGGAAAAGTGCATCGAAGCCCATACGCTAAGGAATTGTCCTCCCCGCCCAATGCCTACTATGTTGTATCCACAACATAAAACCACTATTAACCGCTAAGTCAAACTAAGCATGCAACCTATATTAGCGGTTGTTCCTATCGCACGACTTATACGCACCGGTGGCCAGCCAGTCACGCATGTGTTTCACTTAACAAAATGCCAGGAAAATTGGCTTTTGAAAATAAAACAAGAAAAAGAGTACAAGAAGTACAAATTTGATTCTGGGAAAGTATTGCTATGGAAGTCTGATCTGTAAATGATCACTTTGTTCCTTGGACCATACAATGATGATGAAAATTACTGCTTGAAGATGAACAACTGGAAGAACTAAGTCACCAGAAAGGTATCGACGCACTTGGGCACTGATGGCGAGGCCGAATGCTTTCCTGCTTTGCTTCACTCTGTTCTGAAAGAAAGGTTGAAGAAGAATGCTCTGGAGAAAAATCTCTGAGTTCTAATCTCTCTGTTTTCTCTCCTCCTGTCTCTGTCTGTCTCTGTGAGAAAAATAAGTCTATTTATAGACTTGGGCTCTTGTGCATAAAAACTCAGCAAAAGTTCCGTCTTTACGCTAACAACTGTCACCCATGACCGAGGTCATCCTCTGCATACGTTGACACGTGTCCCATCATTTCAGTAAGAATAGGATGCACGTACATACGTTCTTCGAAATATGTGGCATGAAAGCCATGTAGGCAAACCACGTTCCAAACTGGTGAAGAAGAATAGGGCGTAAAAACAACCCAATGTACTCTGAGCATAAAACAATAGACTGGGCGTAAAATAGCCCTGACATGGACTTCCCGCGTAAAGTGGTTATTGAATAACCTTGAGCGTAAAGTAGCCCAAATAAACTTTTTGCACACGTCGACTTTTGAGCATAAAAACTCGTATAGTCTCCATGCGTAAAAGAAGCCATACTGTGAGCGTAAAAATAGCTCAGTCCATATACTAAACGACAACATTGGTCTCTGTGTAAAATAAATCCCTTCGAATTCTGTGGTATATGCCATCATTAATATCTTCATGTCAGACTTTGCATTAAATGCAAGACTTGACAGCTTCGTCCAGCGTAAAAGTAGTTAGCCTGTCATAGGCGTAAAACCATTGACTTAGACCCGAGCGTAAAATGGTTAGCCTGTCTTTAGGCGTAGAGTGATTAGCCTCTCCTTGGCGTAAAATAGATCAATTTGAGTGGAATGCTCTATCTCTTTGACTCATTCTGTGAAGCACTTTTTACGCTCCTACAAGACCTCCTTCAAAGTTTTCAAATATCTTCAAAATTTGAAACACTTTGAACAGAAGCATAAAAGTCAGGATTTGACCAGTCAGCGTAAAATTTGGGATACACAACAGTCATCCACGTAAAAGTGGGGATATCCAACAGTCGGCGTAAAATCAATAAATAGTGTCGGTCAATACTTAACCGTCACAATAAATTTTCTTCTCGAAACTTTCGAATGCTTCTTCGTCTTCCCGAGTTTGCTTTAATAATGAGCAGTTTCCCATAAGGGATATGAAGAGTTGATTTGATTGTATAAATAAGAAGAAATTTTTCATTCTTGCAATTCATCCTCATATTGTCATGGCGCCAAAGAAAGAGGTTAATAACGAAGAGGTTCCGAGCTCGAGGATTGATTTTGAGCGAGCACGCAACTTTATAGAGTGCTTTGGACTGACTCCAGCAGTCTTTGGTCGTATCGATGGCGGTCCTTCAACTGCGTATGAAGGATCAGGAGATGCAGAAGCATTTCTTAATCTGATGCGTCGCTCCGGGATTCGCAACATGCACGAGTTAGGTGTCTTCCTTCGTCAGCCCAATGAAGGAGAAAAAAATAATGTTTTATGTAGAGGTATCGTCAATGTATTGCGACTCTTCAACTTATCTGTAGGGGCCAACTCCCCCTTTTAAATAAAATCTTAATATTGATCTTATCTGTTGGTAAACTCAGACTGCATCTATGGTTGTTCATTTCCAATAGAAACAAAACAACACGTGGCATCTGTCTAGTGGTCACGAATGCCTTTTAATAGGGTCCTTCCCGAAATAGGCTCACGCCAACCGTTTCTTCAACCCTTATAAATAGCTGAGTTAAAGAATGTTTTATACATTCTCATTCTCATTCTCATTCTTCCGAAGATAGCTTTTTGCAATATGTCATTCTCCAACAAATGACGATGGCGATGCTTTCCGATGGTGTTCCTCTGTACGCCCGGTCACCAGACGTTGATTCAATCACTCTTAGAGCCGAACCATTCGACCTTAATGGTAAGTTTGATCGTAAGAAATTGTCTGCCTTTGAACTTTTTGTTGAAAACAGATGCTCCCGAGCGTAAATCCTTGACAGTTATAGAATCTCATAGGTAAGATGCACGGGCATAAAAGCCTTGTTGGATAATATGCTCATGAAACATTGGCGTAAAGGCCTTGTTGCATGAGGTGCACATGAAACAATGGCGTAAAAGCCTTGTCGAATAGGGTGCACATGAGGCACGGGCGTAAATCCTTGTAGCCTGTTGAAGATAAAACAAGATGCGTAAGCATCTGTTTTCAATTGACTAATACGCGTTCGATGATACTTCTGTTTTAAAACAATTTTTCTTTGTTGTTTTCTGCAGAAGTTTGGCTGAAGAGCTTTTCCAGAACCGGTATTGGCAACTTTGACGCTGTGAGGGGCATTCTTCTGACATCAACATCAGAGAGCTCATGCGCTTTTGACGCGTAAATCAGACAACTCAGAACTCTTCGTGGGATAGAAGGGTCTTCCTCTGTTGGTAGGAAGAGCCTTTATACATGGAGAGTTGGATGGTGGAGTCAACTCTAACCCAAGAAATTGGGTAGTAAAGTTCCTTTCACGGCAGAATTAGGAATCATATCCCAATGCCGGATACATTCCTATCTCCTTTGAAGGGCCGCCACTTCTCCACCAGTTGTATTGGCAGCAACACGTCTTCGGACTGCCATACTCTGGGATTCTCCTCTCGTCTGAGAGAGAAGACCAGAGTTTGATTCCTACTGTTCTGATCGCCACTGGGGCTCAGACAACAAGGAATTGACACCAACAACGAATCCGACAAAGAAGATCCAAAGAAGAAAATAGATCTCCATTAGGTTATCGTTGTGTGCATAGAATGAAAATCCAAAATTGTAATAGATTTCCATTATGATTTGTAAGAAAGTCTAAGAAATGTAATAGACTTTTATGATGATATGAGAATGGAAATGATAAGTCTTCTATGCTCAATGATTTATATCTATCTAGATGTAATATGGACATGATAGATAATGAAATCTTGTTTTCTATTTTTAGAGTATACAATACTATCAGAGGTAATATGGACATGACAGTATGTAAGAACTCAAAAAGAAAAATTAGATTAATATCTATACAGAGGTCAAATGGAAATGATAGATAAGAAAAGTAAGTAGATTTAATATTTATCCAGAGGTCATAAAAACATGATAAATAACGAATCCCACTTTTTAATCAATTGATAAAATAGAAGATTTAAAATCCCTCTCCAAGGAGACAAGAAATCAGCTTAACCAAACCTTGGTAGCTGGGGAATAAGGAGACAGATGTTATAAGAATATAGGTCCATATCAATGGATGAATGAACCAACATAACTTTCAGGAAAAGAAAATATTGATTCAATTCCATAATTAAATGGATGAACCTGATAAAATGAACGGACATGCCTTTTCGGAAATGAAAGGTTGTTTTCAATTTCAAAGACCGGTTCATTTATAGTCCTCTTCTATAAATAGGTGAGAACTCTTTGTAACGTTTCATTCTTATTTCCACTCCTCTATTGGAAATGTCTTCCAAGGATGTGCAGCAAAAGAATGAAGTCTCCATAAAGGTTGAGGACGTCATCGAGAGACAGCCCATTGAGCCAATTGTGTCAGGCCCAACCGAAGTAGGCAAGAACTCTTCTACGCCCAAGCCACCACAAGATATCCTTGCCTTCTTAGTAGAGCCAGGGAAAACCCATGAAGAAGAAGCATTGAGGATGGCTGTCTGCAAAATTTTCATGAGTTCAAGAAATGATGCTTTTGATGCA
This sequence comes from Iris pallida, assembly GCA_029216955.1. NCBI lineage: Eukaryota > Viridiplantae > Streptophyta > Magnoliopsida > Asparagales > Iridaceae > Iris > Iris pallida. The sequence goes on from JANAVB010035617.1 coordinate 15,065,130, forward strand.
CTGGCTGACTATGTATTCAATAAGGAAGGCGAAGGCAGTGGCCCTCGTCCTTAATCATTTGTCTTAAAAAAAAATAATAATAAAAGAAACTTTATTTTCCTTCTGTTTTTTTATACATAGTATTTCTTAAGAAATTTTCCATTGATCGGCATCATGAGTAGATCTCCATTCGGCTTTGATAACCGATAGGCGCCATTGGAAAACACGGTCTCAATTACATAAGGGCCTTCCCATTTTGCTTGGAATTTCCCTTTGCTTTTATGAGTCATCACCATCGGTCTTCGAACAGCTAATACCAGTTCGCCAACCTTGAATACCCTCTCTTTAACTTTACGATTGGAAGTTCGAGATATACAGGCTTGATATAGCTCAATATGCTGTTGCGCTTGAAGACGCTTCTCGTCCAATCCTTCAAGTTCTTGGAGTCGTAAACGATCATTATTCTCTGTAGTTAGCTCATTAGCAATGGCTATTCGAAGAGATGGAATCTGGATTTCCAATGGGAGGACAGCTTCACATCCATAAACCAATGAGAATGGTGTAAAACCAGTAGGAGTCCGGACTGTTGTTCGATAAGCCCATAAACATTCTCCAAGTTTTTCATTCCAATCACGTTTATTAGAAGAGACAAACTTTTTGAGAAGTTTGATGATTGTCTTGTTGAAAGCTTCGGCTAAACCATTAGCAGCTGGATTATAAGCCGTTGAAGCCAAATTCTGAATTCGATTCTTATCACAGAACCGATAAAATGTCTGACTGGCAAATTATGGACCATTGTCATAAATTATCCATCGAGGAACCCCGAAGCGATAAATGACATGATGTTTAATGAAGCTGATCACATTAGATGTTTTCACTTTAGCAAGGAGAACTGCTTCTGCCCACTTAGAAAAGTAATCGGTTATAGCTAATATGAACCGATGTCCTTTAACAGAAGGAGGGTTAATAGGACCAATGACATCCATACCCCAAGCTTCAAAGGGCCAAGAAGCTGCTATAGGATATAGAAATTCAGACGGTTGATGAATAAAATTAGCATGAATCTGACATGCTTTACATCTTCTGGCATAGTCTACAGCATCTGCTATCATAGAAGGCCAATAATACCCCATTCTTCGAATACTGTCTTGTAATTTAGGATCTGGTTGATGAGCACCACAAACGCCATCATGAGCTTCTCGCAGTGTTTGTTTGGCTTCACTTTCTGAGAGACAATGCAGCAAGAGTCCATCATATGAACGACGGTATAACATATGTAAAGACGAATCATAATAGAATTGAAATGATCGTCTCTTAATTGATGCAGCTTCTTTTGGATCTTCAGGCAAAATCCTATGAACTGCATAATCAATGAATGGAGTTCTCCAATCCTTCTGCTGAGAACTTGACTCTGTAGCATAACTTTGTTCAATATACAGATTATTCTTGACACAGAACAAGTCTCGGTCCAACAAAGTAATTATATTTTGCCTTCGGATTGGAACAGCCAAGTCTGCAGCTAAACTAGCAAGAGCATCAGCCTCCACATTCTGAGAACGTGGTATGAATTCAATGAAGAATCCTTTGAATGAAAGGACCAATTCGACTACCACTTGATGATAAGGGATAAGATCAGGATTCCTGACTTCATAAGTCCCTCTAACTTGATTAACAATCTGTTGAGAATCTCCATAAGTTTCTAGGAACTCAATATCCAATTGTTTTGCTACTTGGAGACCAATCAATAGAGCATTATATTCTGCTACATTGTTGGAGCATGGCTCATTGAGAGAATAGGCACGGTATATGACCATTTTGTCAGGAGAAACCAAGACGATTCCTACCCCAGAGACAATATTGCCTTTAGGTCCCACTCGTGATGCTCCATCAAAATATAATTTCCATATGTCATTCTTCAAAGTCATGTTACAATCTACGACTTCATCTGGAATGTCCTCTTATAACTTCGATGTTTCAGGTATAGGGTGAGCAGCTAAGAAATCAGCTAATGCTTGGCCCTTTACTGATTTTTGAGGCACATAAACCATGTCATAAGGAGTGAGTAACATCGCCCAAGTAGCTAACCTGGAATTAAGAATGCTTGGTTTTCTCATCAATACCCGAATGGGATTTATCCTGGAGATGACATGAATAGTCTGTCCTGTCACATAATGTCTTGTCTTTTGGACGACAAAAACCAAGGCCAGACATTCCTTTTCTATAGGAGTATACCTGTGTTCAGCTCCAACCATCATTCTGCTAAGATAATAAATTGCTTGTTCATGACCCATATCACTTTTCTGTGCAAGAAGAGCATCAAGTGAATGGTCCAAGGCTCGAACATATAGCAAAAATGGTTTTCCTACCACTGGAGGTACCAGAACAGGTGGATTTGTAAGGTATTGTTTAATGTCATTGAAGGCTTTTTGACATGCTTCATCCCAAACAAATGATACACCCTTCTTTAATAGACGGGAGAAAGGTTGACATCTTCCGGAGAGATTAGATATAAATCTTCTGATATAAGCAATACGACCCTGAAAGCCACGGAGTTCTTTCAAATTACGAGGAGGACGCATTTCAAGAATTGCTTTAACCTTATCAGGATCAATACGGATACCCTGAGAAGTAATAACAAATCCTAAAAACTTGCCACTAGAAACCCCTAAGAAAGACTTAGTAGGGTTCATTTTCAATTGATGTTGACGCATCAATTCAAATACTGTCTTTAAGTCTTGAATATGACCATCTTTTGATCGACTCTTAACAGCAATGTCATCTACGTAGCATTCAACTATTTTTCGTAGATGCTCTTGAAAGATGTTGCTCATAGCCCGTTGATATGTGGCACCGACATTTTTAAGACCGAACGGCATGACCGTATAGCAGTAAACCCCAAGGGGTATTCAAAAAAAAGTATGCTTCTCATCTTCGGGATGCATCTTGATCTAATTGTATCCTGAGAATCCATCCATGAAAGACATGCGTTCAAAACCGCATGTATTGTCTATCATGACATCAGTAATGGGAAGTGGGAATTCATCCTTTGGACAAGCCGCATTAAGATCTCGATAATCTATGCAAACTCGGACTTTTCCGTTCTTCTTCATAACAGGAACAATATTAGCAACCCAATCCGGGTGTTGTTCTTCACGAACAAAGCCACATGTAATCAACTTTTTGACTTCTGCTTCAATTGCATCCATCATATATGGTCTAAAGCATCGTTGCTGTTGTTTTACAGGCTTGACATTAGGCAAAATGTTGAGGTTATGAGTAGCAACTTTAGGATCTAGACCCGGTATATCCTCATAACTCCATGCAAAGATGTCAATATACTCTTTGATCAGTTTTATCAACTCTTCCTTTTCATCTTCAGAAAGGTTCTTACTGATGAATATTGGCTTGGACGTAGTTCTATCTCCAACATCAATCTGGATAACCTCATCCTCTGTAGGTGGCTGTCGTTGTTCAAAACGGAGTTCCCACTGAGTGTTCATCTGTTGAGCCCAAGGATCATTTTCAAATGGCTCAGATTTACCATCAGTTTGAACCATATAAGCTGAAGATATTTGCTCAGATTCGTCATGTGAGGAACGAAACATATCAGATTCGATGAATTGAATTTCCTCTGAATCCGATGATTGTGAAGAGTTAGAGGAGAATTCCTCTTGTATATCGTCATTAAACATGTAGGACGGATCATATTCCAACCCATGACGAGTCTTCTGGTAAAATGGATCACCATATAATGGTAGTCGTCTACCCTTGCCTTGATTGAGACCTTGCATAGTCTTCAAATCGTATCCCATATTCTGGATAATCTTGATAGATTGTTGACTATATTTGTCAATTCGGATTCTTCCTTTATCTTTATCTTTCAGATCATCTGTTTGAGCAACAGGAATATTTCTAGCCAGGCCAAACATAATTTGGCGCTTGTTTTTCTTATCAGACGGAACCACGAAATAAGATTCTTCGTGACGTCTATAAGTTACACAAGCTTGCGACGGAGCAACTACAGGAAGAAGATAGGGAGAAGATGTTAAGAACTTTTGAGCATAAAGTCTAACATTGACATGAGGAGGAAAAGAATTTTCCTTATGATCAATGTATAATGTTTTCTCTGGTTCTATGTCGTCTTTATATTGATGACTTTGATTATCAGAAGATAAAGTCATTCTTTCAATAAACTTGACAGCCATATACTCGAAAAGGAAATCTTCATTGATATCAAAAAGTACATAATAATCAATATTTACATCATTTACAATCTGATTGCTACGCTTCGGATTAATCACCAATGGACCATTATCCATCTTCTGCGTAGATTTGCCAAGATTGACAATCAATGGTGGTTCTGGATCATTCGTACAAGAAGTACTCCCTTTGACTTTGATCATAAAAGGTTGAACTTGGCTCTTAGCTGGAACATTTACTGACTCCTCAGATGAAGCTTGAGTTCTACCTTTAACCTTGATTATCAAAGGTTGATTATTGACAGATTGGAATTGGATTCGTCCCTTGACTATGATCTTCAAAGGTTGCTCCTCTGGCGGATCTTCATTAATAGACTGATCCTCAGTAGATGATTGATCTTCAGCTATGTCTGATATCTCTTTCATATGCTCTTGTTTATAAAGCCTTGAATCAGAAAAATAGGTTTCGACACCCTTGAAAGGATTGATATCAGCAAACTTAGTCTTCACAACTCCTTGGGAATCTACATACTTGAAGCATTGATGGAGAGTTGAAGGTACGATATTATGCTCATGTAACCATGGTCTTCCAAGAAGAATATTGTAGGATACATCTGAGTTGATAACATAGAAAGTTACCATAGTTCGAAGATCACCAATCTGAATCTGCAGACGAATCTTCCCCAGTGGTTTACTCTTGCCAGAGTTAAAACCAACTATCATAGTACTAGTGTAAGTCAGATCACTAGTAGGAATTCTCAGGGGTCTTAGCATACTCTGAAGAATTATGCTAATTGAGGACCCAGGATCAATGTAAATCCTGTCAATTTCAGTGGATCCAATATACCCAGTGTAGCACAGAGGCCTGTCATGTTTGTTATGCTTCAACAACATATCTTCTTGTGTAAAGGTGATGTTGGGAATTGCTTCCATCACACTATGATATTGCGGACACGACACTGGAGTATTGTCAGGACTCTTAAGTTGAGCCAAGCATGAATCTGCTTGAAGTAAAGCTTCACTCAAAGTCTCCCTGCTTTCTCTAGAAAGGCGAAGCAGCTCAAATATAGATAGTCTAGCCGGAGTATTGGCTAACTGAGCTAGAATATCAAATTTGTAGGGTTTCATCACTACCCCCTGACTAGAAGTAGACTTCAATGGGACGTCAAAGCGTACTGCTTTCTGTTTCCCCTTTTCAACCACAGATGGTTTAACAGGAACAGGAAAAGGTTGAGCTGGTAGTGTTTCCACTACGTCTTCTGCTTCTTTGGAGGATCCCTCATAATCTTTGTGGTACTCTTTCCCAGATCTTGTACCAGCAAAAGTTTCTTCTTCGGACTCAGGAGAAGGAAGTACCATATTACAGGATTTAGTCTTCCCTCCCTTAGCCTTTTTCTTGTAAGGATTGTTATGAAGAACTTTAGAACCCAATCCAACAGTGGAGTTTGGACTTTGAATCTGTAAAGGAAGTCGTATTCCTTTATCATAATTCAAACCTTCTGCCTTTTGAAAGTCATAACCCATCTTCTTCATGAGAAGGACAAATTGCTGACTATACAAATGAATGGGCAGTGGACTTTTAACAAGTGGTTCAACAGAAGAAGAAGAAGAAATCTCTGTAACTACAGAAGAATGAGGAATAGAAATCTCTGTAGCTATAGGAGAATGATTCGGGATTCGAAGAAAAATTGCTGTAGGAGCTTTTTCATAAGCAACAAAGACTTGTTGTGCCCGATATAAGGGAACATTATTCATGGCTAGCCACTGCTGATGAGTAAGCTTGAGCTTGGTAGGAGGAGCTGACTTATAGGACAGATGTGCAGTCCTCTCAATCTATCTTCTAAATGAAGGCCATCCCATAGATGATCTAAATCATCAGGATCTGGAATAATATGAGAAATCATGTTGCAGGTTTTGACTTTCTTGCCTTTCTTGGATTTTAAAGTTTTACCTTCATCTTTCATTTCAGGTACTAAGTCAGGATGTACCCACATAATTTCACCATTTTTTAAGGTGAGAGGCAACAATCCTGCATTTTTTTCTCTAGCAGGCGGGATATTCACAATCTTCATCGTCGCCTTCGGGATTAGGATAATTCCATCTGGGACTTGCTGTGGAGGAAAATCTACGAATTGAAGAGAAACCATATTGGTTGTAACCGTATGGTCATCATTGGTTAAAGCGATAACACCACCATTTATCAGCTCTTATATTTTTTTCTTCAAAACATAGCAAGCACTGGTAGGATGATTAATGTATCTATGATAGATACAATATTTGGGATTGTCAGTCAGATTCACCTCATTAGGCCTCTTTGGCTCCAAAATCTGGAGTTTGTACTTTTCATCAGACATTGAAATATCCCTGGGATATCACTTTCATCAAAAGAGTATTCTTCTTTTGGTCTGGAAGATTCCTGATTATTCGGCATCATTTTGTTCTTGGAAAGATTGACCATGAGGGTATCTTTTCCTTTCACATTACGATTGCCAGAATTATTACCAGGATTACTTTTCTTTTCTTTATCTTCTGAGGCGAAAATCATCCCATGTTCACGAGCCAACCTACCATTGGTCTCGGCAGAAACTGCTGCTATGATAAACGAAGCCCAATCTGTGAATTGGGAACCCATGAAGACAGCAATTGATGGTCGCAGATTCATCTTGCATATATCAATCAACGCTGAATCTGGCATACCAGGAGGCATCTTTAGAGTAGCCTGTCGGAAACGTTCGATGAACGTCCGAGTATCTTCTTTCTCCTTTTATTTAATTTCTATCAAGGAGGACATGTTCATGTCCATACCTCCTTCATAGAAACGGGAGAGAAACATTGCCTTAAATTCGTCAAAAGACGAAATAGAATTATCGGGTAAACTACGATACCAGTCGTAAGCTGAACCCGTCAAACACCCGATGAACACTCGAGTGAGAAGAGCATCATTTTTCTGCAAATATACAGTCATAATATCAAAGTAATTGATATACTGACTGGGAGATGCTTTTCCATCGAACAGTACCATAGATTGTGGCTTGAATTTCGGTAGAAAAGGTACATCATTCCAATGAGGAGGATAGGGTTGCTTAATCCCTAGCCTCTGGAGCTGATCCTTGTGCTTCAAAACTTCAAACTGTGCTTTGAGCTCACGCACTGCTTGAATGGCTTCACTGGTTTGCGGAAGCACATTTGATTGAATAGTTGTTGGATGTACCGTAATCCCCACTGGAGATGGTACATCCTCTGGAGTAATAGGATCCGGAGATGCAGAATTTTGATTAACAGCAGGTTCTTGAATATTCAAAGGTATATCAGCCCTTTGACTATCTTGAGTTTGTGCTGCTACTGGTACTGGGGTTATTACTGTCGGCTAAGCAGTTTGCTGATTTAATATTATCTGGTGCATGTTTTGCACCATGTTAAGCATGTCTTTCAGTAATTGCTCAACGGCAGTAAGACGTTGTTCTGTATTAGCAGATGACGTCTCTGGTTCATCTCCAATAGCGTAGGATTCAACCTCTCTTGAAGATATAGAAGGATTAGTATAGAAGTATGAATCAACACTATCAGTTTCGGACTCAAAAGATTGAGTACCCCCAGCTTCTGAATCAGAAGTCTGCAATTGTCTTTGTCTTCTTGATCGAGTGTTCTGATATACTCCCTCAAAGGAATCAAGAAGTCTGTTGAACTGTTGTTGACCTGGAGTTTGGGACATATTCTATCTCGGACGTCGTCCTCTGTTAGTATGAGATGCCATGTTAACTGACACATATGATAATTCATGTTCTTGGTCTTCAGCTTGTTGTTGAGGCACATTAAAACTCAATCGATCAAAAACTGACCGTTTTGAAGCTGAACAACAACAGTTGATTACAACCTGGTGATACTCACAATGATGTTTTTCTTGGGGGAATGTCACCGGAGATTGTCTGTTCTTACGCTTTTGTATTAGCAATTCACGTAAATCAGAAGGAGTAGAGGGAGTAGTATTCTTTATTACATTTAGGGTAGAAAAACGTTTAGTCCCTTATGTATAAAGAAGATTACTGGCTGCATTCGCAGAACCAAACTGTACATTTTTATGCGTTTGGAGTTGTGTGCGTAAATCTTGAGATTTTTGAGCACGAAGGACTCCATTTTCATTGCGTGTAATTTGTAAGTTTGGTACTTTGCGTAGAGCAATATAAGAAGGTTGTTGATGTAGAACTGAAGCTTTACCAACAACATTTTTATGCTGTATGCGTTTAGGTACATTCACATTAGATATAGAAACATCGTTGCAAATTTTATCTACATTGTCGAAGACATGAGACTTACTTTTACGCGTAGAGCGTAAAAATTGATTATCTACCACGTCACAGACGAGAGATTTTCCTTTACGCGAAGAGCGTAACTTACGTGTGTCTACCATGTCACAGACGGGAGACTTATTCTTACACTCATAAGCATTAACATTAGAGTCTGCCGCATTACAAATGGGAGACTTATGCTTATGCATTGAGCGTAAAACTTGGTTTTTACCCACTGGGCGTAAAACTTGGTTCTTACGCAGTGGGCACGGAACCTGATTATCTACACCGTCCCAGACGGGAGATAAATTGTCACACTTAGAGTGCAACGCTGAAGTAAGGACTGCCTCGTTACGAACGAGAGCCTCTACGACAGGAGTGGGAAGAATTCCCTTGCCGTTAGAAGCAACAGAGAGATCAGAAGCTACTTTGGATTTAGGAATCCAAACTTTTCGTGCTTTGCGAGATTTTTGAACATTGGAGCAGCGAGAACCACCCCCAGTTTGGAGCATCTCTTCATAAGCAGTCTGGTCGAAGTGTACAACCAGAGTCTTCTTTGTCGATCCAATCGACACATTATCGTATTGAGCAATTGCCTCCTCGTCAGAGGAGAAGGTCGTCCCCAGGAGAGTCGCCATTTTGTTTCACTTAACAAAATGCCAGGAAAATTGGCTTTTGAAAATAAAACGAGAAAAAAAGTACAAGAAGTACAAATTTGATTCTGGGAAAGTATTGCTATGGAAGTCTGATCTGTAAATGATCACTTTGTTCTTTGGACCATACAATGATGATGAAGATCACTGCTTGAAGATGAACAACTGGAAGAACTAAGTCACCAGAAAGGTATCGACGCACTTGGACACTAAAGGCGAGGCCGAATGCTTTCCTGCTTTGCTTCACTCTGTTCTGAAAGAAAGGTTGAAGAAGAATGCTCTGCAGAAAAATCTCTGAGTTCTAATCTCTCTGTTTTCTCTCCTCCTGTCTCTGTCTGTCTCTGTGAGAAAAATAAGTCTATTTATAGACTTGGGCTCTTGTGCGTAAAAACTCAACAAAAGTTTCGTCTTTACGCTAACAACTGTCACCCATGACCGAGGTCATCCTCTGCATACGTTGACACGTATCCCATAATTTCTGTAAGAATAGGATGCACGTACACACGTTCTTCGAAATATGTGGCATGAAAGCCATGTAGGCAAACCACGTTCCAAACTGGTGAAGAAGAATAGGGCGTAAAATCAACCCCAATGTACTCTGAGCGTAAAGCAATAGACTGGACATAAAATAGCCCTGACATGGACTTCCCGCGTAAAGTGGTTATTGAATAACCTTGAGCGTAAAGTAGCCCAAATAAACTTTATGCACACGTCGACTTTTAAGCGTAAAAACTTGTATAGTCTCCATGCGTAAAAGAAGCCATACTGTGAGCGTAAAAATAGCTCAGTCCACATACTAAACGACAACATTGGTCTCTGCGTAAAACAAATCCCTTCGAATTCTGTGGTATATGCCATCATTAATATCTTCATGTCAGACTTTGCATTAAATGCAAGACTTGACAGCTTCGTCCAGCATAAAAGTAGTTAGCCTGTCATAGGCGTAAAACCATTGACTTAGACCCGAGCGTAAAATGGTTAGCCTGTCTTTAGGCGTAGAGTGATTAGCCTCTCCTTGGTGTAAAATAGATCAATTTGAGTGGAATGCTCTATCTCTTTGACTCATTTTTGAAGCACTTTTTACGCTCCTACAGCATGTCCTTGTTCTACATGCGACACACAACTTCGTGGTACAACGTGTCAAGGCCAATGAATGCAACACACAAGGTGGTCCCTTAAATCTAGGTTTAATGTGTAAGAAAAATAGTACATAGCAGAAAATATAATTGAACAATAAGTTCTAACAAGTTAGGCCATGTATCACAGTTTATTTTGCATAAAAAAATAATGAATAATGCATGAAATATGAGCTAAAATAAATAAATAAACAGCAAATGGCAAGGTGTCTTGCCTGGTAGTACGCCTGGTGTGCTGCAATGATCAATGTGGCACGAACTTCGACTTCGGTGCAACAACTATACAAGGTGACCTCTGATGGTGGCACAGACAGTTCTATCGGGTCCAGGACGACAATTTGGTTAGGGTCGATAGGAGGAAGGACATATTGGCGAGGGAATATGAAAATGGGTTTAGTTATGGAAAAGAGGATGATCAAAGAAAATGGATAAATAATAAGATATATAAAACAATTTATAATACTTGAAATATAATTTATTAGTCTTTCAATTAAATACTCAAAAATCGAAAGTCGTTTTTAAGGCAAAAATTCTAAGTTTGTCAAAATAATTTTTAGTAGGAAACTACATATTTTTATTAGCCAAAATTAATAAACTAGAATAATTTGGTGACTGCTTTTATTGACCAATATAACTTAGAAAACAATAGATAAATTAGGTCTATAAAATAGATTTTTTCAAAGTAATATTTTTTGGTAAATCTACCTTTTAAAATAGTTGGAAAAATAATATTTTTACAAAATCCTAAAATAATAATATTAGCCATTAATAATTTTAATAGTATCATAATAAAGATAATAGAACAATAATATTATTTTTAATAATAAATTATCATTAATAATCACCAGCCCAATATACTAGAAGAAAGCCAAGAAATTAAATAATCAAGTAATAATAATAATAATAACCATTATGAGTAATATTAATGGTGTATATATAATTACAGAATAGGAAATAGTAGAATATAATAATAATGATGATAATAATAATAATAATACTGATAATAATAATAACCTTAATAATAATAATAATTAACAAAAAAAGTAAAATAAAATAAAAAAACAACTTGTGGTTCTTCTATTTCGAGGAGAACAATTTCTCAGTACAAAAAACAAAGCAATTAGAGAAAGGGATTAGAGAGAGGGAGTGAGAAGGAGGCTGGGAAGAAAATAACGAGTGGGAGAAAGAGAGAGATACGGGCGAGAGAAGCTGAAGAGGGAAGAAGTCGGGGTGATGGGGAGAGCCGGGCTCGATCGGTCGGTGCGCTTGCCCGATGTTCCCGCGGTCGCGACTGCTAGGGGGCTCCGGATCTGGACGACCCGACTCGGCGCGGAGGCAAGGAGGTTTGAGGTACGGGGGCTTCGGCCACGGCGAGGGGCGGCTCGCGGGGATGCGGCTGGAGGCTGCCGCCGCGCGCAGCGGAGCGGCCCGAGCTCGCGGAGGCGGAGGCTTGGGATGATCGGGGTGACACGCGGAGCTGCCGGAGAGGGTCGGTCGACTGCTTGGCGCGGGCGATGGTGCTTGCAGCTAGCCACGACCGAGGGACGCGACAGAGCTTGGCGGATCCGGCCGGCGGCCATGGGAAGGTGAGTGGTGGATTTAAATTTAGGTTTTTCTTGGGGGATTTTGGTGGCTGTCGGTGATGGGGGTTCTGGTGGTGGTGATTGGTGGCGGCAGCGATATGCTGTGGTGGCGGGGTCAGGCTATGGCGGTGGCAGGGTTGGTCGGAGTTTAGGTGGCCTGTGGTGACAGGGTGCGTGCTTGTGCAAGACAGTGGTGTTGGTTGTGGTGAAAGCCACGGGAAGGGTGGCCGGTTGGATGGTTGTTGCTGCGGTCGGGAATGGCCGTGGCGATGAGGGTGGTGGTTCTGATTCGGTGGTGATGGTGAAGGGTGTTGGGTTTGGCCGGAGACGACGTTGGCCATTGTTAGCCCCGATGCTGGCAGGGGTATGGGTGGTCTGGAGTCGTGGGTCAAGGGGTAGTGCTGGTCGTGGAGGCGTGGTGGACTGGGGCTGTGCTCAGGGTGAGTGGGAGGATCGACCACGGAGGTGTTGGTGGTGGAGAGGCTGGGTCGGGGAAGATAGTTTCTCGTCGAGAAGACAACGGACAGGAATTAGAGTAGGGTTAGGGGTAGGAATTTGATGGTGTCGGGGTATGTCTGACACGAGAAATTTATGTACATGTAAAAGATGGAATAAGATTATGGATATGGAAACACGAACACGATGCATGGCACGCTTGTGGAGGATTTGTGGAATAGTAGAAGTTTTATGGATGAGTACCTGCCTTTTATAGGATGTGGAAATTTCCAGTTGGATAAGGATTGGGATTTAAATTCCTTTTTTGATAAATCGTATATTAATTAAAATAGATTAATTCAATCAAAATCCAATCTCAATCTAGTTTAGATCCAAATAAATCCAATAGATAAATCTTCATCCTTAAATTAACTATTTAAATCAAACCAATAAATCTAACCACAATTTAAAGTATAATAATTAAACTAAAATATCTTTTTATAATTAATTAAAAATAATTTCAAAAATAAATAAATATTCTTAAATATCTTTTTGAATAATAAAATATTAATGTTAATAAATTTTGAAAATAGAATTATATATAAATTTAAAATAATGTACATCATATGCAAGGAATATTTGTATAAAATAGTTTTTCTAAATTACCACTGTTAAATAAGATAGCCATTTATAAATAAATAAAGGTAATAAGTTTTGGTCATCTTGATACGATGCTTTTGACAACTTTAAGTAAAATACAAATACAATTATTTATTATATATATTATTTTGAACTATAAAAATAAAAATATTTTTCTAAAAATATGTACGCTCGCACATATTCGCACTCGTCGAGCAATTACGAAAAAAAAAATTTCGTGCGCGACGTACAATGCAACTACGCGAAGTACAAATAGAAAATAAAAAATTAGTTCCAAATATATAAAAAAGAAAGAAAATATAGTAGAAATTTAGGGGTTTTACATTATCCGAATCCAAAATCTGGCGCCCGGTCAGGTCGCGGGGTTCGGGGCAGTGCCTCAATTTTTTTAAAAAGGATTTGGCTATCGATTCCTTCATCGAAAATCATTCGTCTGCCTCTGGACTGCTTAAAACCAACATCTCGTCCAACGTCAGAAATAGCCACCACCGCCATCACGATTGATAAAAAATAATTAAAATAACATCAATCCTATGTCTCCCGAAGAAGCTCACACATAATCTAGATTGAAAAATTAAAATAATAAGCACGATCAACCCTCGTGATTTTAATTACATCCAGAATAACAACAACATCCACGACATGTCCGTGGTTTAAAACAACAAAAACAAAAACATGCATTAGACCATATTAGTTGGACCTAAGATGTCTGCAAAACCGAGTTAGAACAGATCTACATCTAACCGACTATTACACAATGCAAGTTTTATTGGACAACATGGACGTATCAATCAATACGCAGATCCAAAGTAGCTCTGATACCAATTGATGGATTGCATTATAAGAGAAATTGAGTTATGAGCGACCTGTAATCTTGGCCTTGTACCCAATTGTAATCTTTGTTTTCAGATATCCATAAAGAGATATTTGCATGACTTGTATTTGTTTCAACATTTCGCTGGTTTATTCAATGTTTCTGCTACGGGACTTCTGTGTGACGACCCTGTCGCTTAGTCTGTAATTGGCTGTTATGGAACCTGCCATGTGTGAGCACAATCTAGGCTCACGCGGTATCACGCCTTAGTGAGGACGATCGCTCCTCCGGGCGCGGGGCGTGACATAATGATATTAGAGCACGACTTTACGTCTTTGGACTTTCGATTGAATTCTTTACTCTGATGTTTCCGCAAATGCTGATATTGTATTTGCGATTGATACGTTGGTGCTCTCTCTCAATATTTTACGGGATGTTCCATACAATGAGTCTATATATTTTGAAAAATCTTAGGAGAGTAAATTTGATTGAACAAGATGGTTTCACGTAAGGCACGGTTGGATAAGTCGGACTGAGCATATACACCAAGATTTACGTTGACCTTAGCAAAGGCGTGTGCGGGATTCAAATTATTTCGAACGAGAATAAGTTTGACTCGATTCATAGGATGGGATGACTTGTTTATAGTAAGAGCGAGCGAGAGCATCTAACACACCTCAGGCAAGTCGCGTAAGCCATAAGAGAACAAATATTGTGTAACTCTGCGTTCCCATTTTTATATTTATACAAATATTTGCTTCGATATCCTATATCAAATGTTTTCTATATCTAGTTCCGATATGGTATCATATCCTTCTATTGCTAGTACCCGTATCCGAAGCTGGGTTCATGTATCATGTTATTAGTTTTCTAATTAAGTTTCAAGAATGAACGAACGGATCACCCGTAGAAAAATTGACAGTTTCAAAAATTGATTAATAACTTATGTAACTGGTTTTGAATTTTGGTGTTTCGACAAGATAATGATATGGGAGACTATATAGACACCTATTTATACCATAGGCATTGTCCTAGAACCGTACTAGGACCCATGTGTAGACTGTATATCCAAAAAAGCCTAAATATTATAATTCATTGAGCATACAATATGCTTCCTATATAATCGTCAGTATATGCCCAATCAACAGTATATTTATAGTATATTGTCAGTATATAATCAATCAGCCTGCTGACAGGATTAACTTATTACACATTGGTACCATGGTTTTGTGTGGGTGGCTGAGATTGGTTGGAAGGGTGGGGATAACTGATATGATAGTTTCTAGGGCTAAGATTAACCCCTTTCGATATATACTATTCCATTCTCTCTTTTTCTTTCTTTTTATTTTTATTTCCATTTTATTCTCCTATTCTCTCTTATTGGGGGCTGACCTATATCAGGCCCCGGTTCCGCATAACCAATCGTCCTTGCATAGGTGTGATGCCGTGCATGTCACGCCCCGCTCCCGTAGGAGCAATCGTCCTCGCTAAGGTGTGATGCTGCACGAGCCTAGATTGTGCTCGTGTAAGGCAGTCTCATAACGGCCGATTACATTGGCGGCGACGGGGTCATCGTACAGAAGTCCCAAGCAGAAATATTGAAACATGCAGCAGAAATTTAAAGGCAAAACACAAGTTATTCAAAAGAACTCTTTATTGATATTGAACAAATAGATTACAATAGGCGCAAGGCCATGATTACAAGTCTCTCGTGCTCACTTTGCTCTCTTTATACAAGTCACTCTGCTCTCTCTCATCTCTCGATTACAATGCTTGAGCTAGCGGAAGCTTCGGAAGGCGATGTCCATACATTATGTCCCGTATAAGTCTTTGACTCCATGCGGCCGCACGCTTCGAATCGCCAAGGAACTCCATGCCTCGACGCGTCCAAGCGAGCTCCGTGCCACGAGCTTCTACCTGTGCCTGCACATGAAGACTGTATGGGTGTCAGTACTCAACTGTACTGGTGGAGTGAGCTCCTCGCCCACCCATACATAACCGACACGTTCATTTACTTTGTGTAGTTTAAATCTCTTTCGATTGTCTTGCTAGTCTTGCCTTAGGATTAATTTTAGGACAAGGACGTTCGACCAAACCGAGGTGCCATGACATGGTCGTGCTATAATTCCAACGTGTATTTCGATCGAGGGAGTGCCTCAACGCTTATGTACATGACCGAAATTCAACTCGGGACGGCAGGGTCCTACCATATTCTATTTATGACTCCAATACATTCGAGACAGTGCTTCACCGAGGAGCAACCTATGCGAACTCGGCCATGCCAAGACTTTTACTTAACTCAAGTGCCTCTAGACCAATTCTCGTGCCAACGATTCAAGTGCCAAAGACGGCAAGGGGACGACTCGTACTGGTCGTGCCGCTAGACTTGATTTGTGCCTTAAGACCTTGCTTAGACTTGTCTATACTTTAGTTTTGACAACGCGACCGTGCCTTACATTTCGAGGTCGTGCCTAGCAACTCAACGTAACTTCTCCCAACTTGCCCTACGGCCCTTCTCGACTTAACTCGCAACAGCCCAAATCTAACTAATGCAACTCTATGCCAACGACTTAACACTCGACGCTACATCTCGTGCCGAAGCACGCCGCCTTCGTTGTAGCCAAATCTTAGGCCCAGACATTGTGTCTTCTAACTACATACATATTCAACTCAATTCAGTCCAAAGGCGCACACGCGGATTACCGCCCGTGCCGACACATCTATATGAATGGTCACTGGCATTAACTAGCCATCGTAAACATAGCCCGGCAATCGGGATCCTTGTACCGCAGGTAGCGATCCCCGATGCAAGTCCCTGAACTCTCGGTTACTTCAAACCCAGCTCGGCTATAACCTATTTCTTCCTAGGCCGAGTCGGTCCCGTGGCCTCGGGTTGCCCTTGAAAAAACCATCGCCCTTGTCGACAAGTTGTCCATGACCGCACACCCTACGCTAACTTCTAGACTTAACGTAACTGCATGGTCTCATCATTATCATTTAGTTCCTTTGCTTTACTTCCTCCACTTTTTATACTTCTTTTGCAGAGCCTAAACCAGGGTTGCCTCGACGACTGAACCACAGTCCCGACATATTTCCTCTCGGCGACTAACCATCGCTTAGACTTAACATTCTTTGAACTCCAGGAACGGCTACTGCGTAGCCTTCCCACTTAACTTGAACATAATGTATTCCTTAAGTGTCGACAGACCGTGGCTAACTTTCCACTGAACCAACTGTGGCTCGTGCCTTAAAACAACTCGTGTTCTACGCAACGCTATCACCCCAGTCATACCTCATATGACGGGCCTTGGGATCATGGGACTATTTAACTTGACAACCGCAGAATGAGCGGGACAGCACTTGGAATGACTTAGGTCGACCGACATAACTTTGCCTAACTTACTCAAGCCTACAACTTAACCCAAGGGACGAGCAAAGGCTATGCCAAGCCTTGCGCAGTGGAACCGTGCACGCTTTATCAAGCGTTTATGCTGGCGATGCCTATGACTTAGGCAAGTTCATAGTTTTGTGTCGAAGACCAACTTTCCTTCTCCCAAGCCGCGGGACGAAGGACCGATTGTCATTTTCAAAGCACGCCATGCACCAACTCTAAGCCAACCGTGGGACGTTTTCTATGTTCTAAACTTGATTCGATCCGTCGGGATTATTCCCTTAGCTATGTGGGTTCGTAGCTTTTATATTAGCCTACTTGTGCAAGTTGAAAACGTGCAAGTTATTATGTGAAGGCTAAGATGAGACAAGTTCACCGAAACTACCCCACCTGAGCGAGCGGTCACCTCGACCGAGCGATGTCTTTGAGTCGTCGTTTGTAAGGCCAAGTCCGAACGCCGTTGGCGTTTCGATTCCTCCGATTGACTGAGCGGGACGGGTCACTACAGTGCATGTCATGCCCCAGTCTCGTAGGACCGATCATCCTCGCTAAGGCGTGATGCCGTGTGAGCCTAGGTTGCGCTCACGCAAGGCAGGTTCCATAACGGCCGATTATAGGCTAAGCGACGGGGTCGTCACACAAAAGTCCCAAGCAGAAACATTGAATAACACCTACGAAAACTTGAAGTAAAACACAAGTCATTCAGATAGGTCTTTATTGATATTGAAACAAAGATTACAATGTAGCACGTGGCCATGATTATAATCACTCAGTCTCACTCTTCTCACAATATAAGTCACTCTGCTCTCTCTCATCTCTCAATACAAGCTTCAAGGCTGCAACTTGCGGATGCTTCGGAAGGCGATGTCCATACATTGTGTCCCATATAAGTTCTGACTCCATACGAACGTACGCCTCGAAACACCAAGGAACTTCATGCCTCGACGCATCCAAGCGAGATCCGCGCCAACGAGCTTCTACCTGTGCCTGCACATAAATACTTTATGGATGTCAGTACTCAACTATACTGGTGGAGTGAGCTCCTCACCCACCCATACAAAACCAACACGTTCATTTACTTTGTGCAACATAACCTTTTACGATTGTCTTTCTATTTTTGCCTTAGGATCAATTTTAGGACATACCCCTGGCCTATTTATGTCCCTAGACTTTGTGGCACCTATGACTTAGGCTAAGTTCACAACTTTGTGGCAACTTAAACCAACTTTCCTTCTCCCAACGGAACGAAGGACCGAGTGCCATTTTGATAGCACGTCGTGCAACAGTTATAAGTCGACTGTTGGACCTTTCCATATTCTAACTTAATCCGACCCGACTTGGGATTATTTCCTTAGCTATGTGGATTCGCCTTTTTTATTATCAAGCCTACTACTGCATTTGAAAACTTTTGTTTTATTAGTGTGAAGGCCAAGCTGAGGCAAGTTCACCGAAGCCACCCACCTGAGCGAGGAGTTGCCTCGATCGTGTGGGACTTCGAGCAAGCCGTTGCATGGCTAAGTCTGAACGCCGTTGGCGTTTCGATTCCTCCGATAGAACTGAGTGGGATGGGGCATTACAGTGCAAGCCTAAATTGTGCTCGTACAAGACAAATACCATAACGGTCGATTGCGGTAGCTTAGCGACGGGGTCATCGTACAGAAGTCCCAAGAAAAAATATAAGATGAAATCATCTTTGATTAATAATGTAGCGGAATATCAAAGGCATGAGGCCAAAATTATAATCACTTAAGATTATAATCTCTCTGAGTACATGTCTCTCTCTTTTCTCAATACAAAGGCTTACAACTTAAGGAACTCGATGTCCATACATTATGTCTCGTATAAGTGAAGACTCCAACGCAGCCGCACACATCAAAACTCCAAGGAACTCCATGCCTTAACTGTAGAAGCATGGAAAAAATCATATTTCTTTTAGTCCCACATCGGAAAGAAGAAGAAGAGAAGTCTCATTCCACTCTATATATAGAGCTCCCTTGCCTCCTTTGAAAGAGACACAAAAACAAGAAAGTAAAGGGAGCCCGTTGAATCCTGGAAGCCCGTTCGAGCCACAAAATGTGGCTGGAAAGCTCAGCGAAGACTGTCACTCCCAGGCTGCACGCCAGATGAAGATGCAACACAAGAAGAAGGGCACAACATCCTATTTGCACTTGAAGCCTGCGGCACAGAAAAGATCCCATGTCTTTGACAGAATGGCCTGCCCCCTGGGTAAGGCCATGTTGGATTATGAGTACTATACACCTTCTAGGGATAGTACGAAGAAATCCAAGATAGCACGTGTCTCGCACGATCAATGTGATATGCCAACAGTTAGCCAAAAGCATGCACTGGCAGTAATGCGCACGCTGACGACAAGCTGTACAAAACTGGTTCGAGTGCTTTGATGCCTCGAACGACATAGTTCTCGTATTCCCCCCAACACTTGGGTGCTCATGCATAGGAACCAAGCCAGGAGGCAATGCTCCAGTAACTGATGCATAAGGGCGCTACTTTTCGAAGTAGCATATGGAAGATGCGCTAAAGCTCCATTAGCTGATGTGCATGAGTGCTACTTTTCGAAGTAACGTCTAGAAGATGCATTGATGCTTCAGCTAATGCGTAGTATTATTGAATAGTGTCTGTGCTGAGGCTTGCTTGCTGATGACTAAATCTTCAGTCAAAGTCACCGCTTCTCGAGCCCCCCAAAGTGGCAACAATTAAATAAATGTTGACGCTGCCGCTCAAAGGTGGTCATTAATTTCCTTAGGAGCACAGTGACTTCGACGCTTCATAAAAGCACAGCTCCCTCATGATTTCTTAGAAGCGCAGCCCCTCCAACGGCTTCTTCATCTTCTCAGAGTTACCCAGAAGCACAGCTCCTTCACTGGTCTCTCAGAGTCTTCAAGAAGCGCACCTCCTTTAGAGCCTTCTAGAAGTGCAGCTCCTTAGATCCTTCAAGAAGTGCAGCTCCTTCAGTGCTCTTTCATGACTCCTCCATTGGTTCCTCATAGTTATCCAGAAGCGCAGCCCCTCCAACAGCTCCTTCATTAACTCCTCAAAGCTCGCCCAAAAGTGCAGTGACTTTGTTGCATCAAGAGCACATTCTTCTCGCCGCCCAAAAGCATAGTGACTTCGTCGCCTTAGAAGCACAGTCTCCTCGTCGCCCAAAAGCGCAGTAACTTCGTTGCTCCCCAGAAGCACAGCTCGTATAGCACGTAGCTTCTCTACAAATGTGGTATCATACCACATGGCCATTGTGGCAGCCGTATCCCTTCAGATACAGTCATATTTGGTTTATTCAAACAGTCATATCTCCTCAAGATACAATCACATCACCTTAGGATACATTAAGATTTAGTTTGTCTAAACAATTGTATTTTTTTAGATACGATCAAATTTGATTTGTTCAAACCGTCGCTCCTAAGATAAGATCAAAATTTAGTTTGTTTAAACTGTTGTTCATTCGATAGGTGCAAAATCTATTCGATTTTATTCGAGCAAGATCGTTAAGCAACAGTCATACGCCACGTGTCAATTACTCGGTCATGTTGATGAAGGATGCTAACTCTCCAAGATTTCGATCACAGAGAATTCCAACAACCGCTATGTGTCAGCATAGCAGTAGCCTTCACGGAGCAGTTACAACAGATTTCTTTGAAATCTCGCACGTGCAGCGCTCCTGCACGTCAAAATCCTTTTCGAACATCGTATATGTGCAGCCTATAAATAGAAGGAGTCGTCCTTCAATCAGGACTTCATCGACATCTTCTTGATTAGCAACCCCGAGTACCACTCTTGAGCATCAGAAAGTCAGAGCAAGTTCAAGTCGTCGTAGATCATCAACGGAGTAAAGGAGCTATTGTAGTGCTCGATCTCTACCATCACACTTTCCTAGAAATTTTTGTACTTAATCCTCCTATTTAGGAGTCATTTTTGTACTTTTTATATGTTTGAATACAAAAAGTTTGTTCAACTTTTGTTATGGCAAACAAGATGGTGACTCTGCTGGGTACTTCCTTCTCCTCTAACGAGAAGGTGGTGATGCAGCCTGACGATAACTTATTGGGGTCTTTCCAAAAGATGCTGTTCGTACGTTGAGCCCTTCAAAGCAGTTCGTAAAACCTAAAAAGGCTCGACGTACCTGGGTGCCTAAGGCCGCTACGACGAGCGGCAAGATTGAGGGAGATGCGCTCCAAACCTTCAAGAATAGTGAAGCCCCGAAGAGGCCTCCACCCGCTGCTGCTGTACTGCCTCAGCCGATTTCAGTTGCTAAGAAGTGCAACGAAGAGTGCAACTCCTTGGACGTGAGGGCGCAGCATAGGAAGAATGGTGCAGCTACCCACCCGCGTAGAATGACGGCTGCGCAGGATAGAACTTCTGTTTTTGACAAAATTGTGTATCCTTCAGGAGAACCTATGTTGGATTCTGTACGCTACGCACCTTCCAGGGGGTAGCGTAAAGAAATCCAAGGCAGCACACGCCTTGTGAGGTCAACGGGCTATGCCAACATCCATGTTGGATTTTAAGTGCCATGCACCTTTTTGGGACGAGACGAAGAAATCCAAGGCACCACAGGCCCTGTACGACCAAAGTGTTACGCCGACCACTCAGTTGGACTCTGAATAGTCTTCACCTTCTAGGGGTAGTAAAAAGAAGTCCAAGGCAGCACGTGCCCTGCGTGATCAACGTACTAACAGCTGATAAAAGGCCCGCATTGACAGTCTCGCATGCAGTCGACGAAAAGATGTACAAAATTGGTTTGAGTGCTTCGATGCCTCGACCAGTAAAACCCCGTTGTCACTTGAGTGCTTATGCACATGATTCAAGCCAGGGGGTACAAACTATGGGAACAGGCTCATGCAAGCAGCTTTGCTATAGGAATGAAGTGAGTCTGCCTCATCAGCAACCCTCTAATCAGGACCTAAGCCTATCTCACACGTAGAAACTGAGAAGAGGGAAGCTACCTTCACGTCCATATTCATGCACGTAGCTTTCCTGCATGCATAAAAGGAGGGTAGAAGTGGAGGCCTTTGATCTGCGTAAAGTAATTTCTCATAAATGCAAGGCGAGGGAGGATTCTGTTGCACACAATATGGCTAACCTAAGGTACACCTGCGCCAAGATCACCATCAACTATTGCTGCTACCAAACAACAATATCGCCACCGAAGAGACGGTCTGTCTTCCAAAGACTACGACCGATAGCATCTGTACATCAGAGACTCGGCAAAGGATCATCGAGCGAAGAAGAAGATGAACTCCTCATTGTGTCATACAATACGACGCAGGGTTCTCTATTTCTCAAGAAGCTTGCCAAGAATGCTCCCGCCTCGGCCAAAAAATCCAAAGGTCGACTTGGAGGCAACAGACCGTCGGTGCCCAACACGGGTGTATTCTAACACACCCGCACTCAAGTCAAACTCTTATCACAGGCTGGGGGTAGCCAACCCCCACCATCCATGATAATCCTTCGTTCCAACTCGAGGAGAGATTGTATAGAACTGACATAGATGCCTTCGTAGGTGCAAGCAACCAACAGGCTGGGGGTAGCAATTACAATGAGCCAGAGGACGATCAAAATCTACCCGTCTACCCTCAGATGACGAGACTCAGGTGTCTGAACCAGAGAGTGGAAGATCCACCGTCCTTTTTATCTATCCGCACTTGATATCTATTTTCATGGCCGAATGTGACAACACAGAAAATAGCGAGGGGTCCAATCATTAAAAACATTTAGAGGCCCTAGAGATTGGCCTGAATACGTTGAATGAGACTATGCATGCCTTGACTTCTGTAGTCCTGGAGATCAAGGACAAATTGACATCCAACGCTTCTGCTCTAGTTAATCAAGACCCGGGAACGAATGGGGGAATCCAATGCACTTCCTCATACACCAAGTCCCGTCATAAACCAAATAATGTCGCAGTCATCTAGTCCATTAATGACTGTGTCCACAATGTCAAATGATATGGAGAATGTTCTAAAGGAGTTATACGCTCGCTTCGAGGCCCGAGAAAAGCGAGAATCACTCCAAAAGGTAGGGATTCGACAACCATATCCTACCGAATAGGATAATAAGATATATCTACCCAAATTATAAACCGTCATCGCCTATGCCATTCAATACAAAGGAGTTTTCTTGTCGATACCTGAGGTACTTTGCCTCAGTAACTAGGTATACGCTAAAAGAAGATGCTCTGCTCACGAATATATTCGTAGGGGCGTTGCAGGGGGTAGCCTACGAATGGTTTTACGGTCTCCCCGATAACTGCATCTCGTTGTACGATGATTTAAAATGTATCTTTCTTGCTCGATTCTGTCATGCCCCGATTCCATAGAATCGATAGTCGTCCCTCGGGCGTGATGCCGTACGAACCTAAGTTACGATCGCATAAGGCATAGTCATAAGGTTATTCGAAATGCAACATAAAGTTAGAGTACGCAGAGAAATTGATTGACACATTTGAAATAGAACTAGACTTTTTATTGATAATAAAACTTCATTTACATTGACTCCATTACAATCATTGCCGTGCGGGCTACAACATGACTCGACTTACAAAACGAATGCTGATGAGATAGTCGTTCCATACATTACATCCCTTTTTACAAGCAAAACTATTACACTTTTCCACCTGCTATCGAGGAAAGTCGAGTCGCCATCTTTTCTTCTTTTGTACGGAATGTGGAGTCTTCAAAAGGATTTTAGAAACAAGCCTTCAACACGCGGACGAGACTTCAAAAGGGTACATGTCGCCTTGAGTTTTAAGCGGTATGCCCTTCGTGGTTTGGGGTACCTGCGTGGAGAGTGAGGATCAGTACATTACACTTTGTACTAGTGCGTGGCTATTTAAGTTCCAAGCTCTCATTTGGTTGAAGAGTTTATATGACTTAGTTTATGAATGTTTCTAACCATCCTAATGAATTTCAAACAAGCAATGACAAACATAATGTAAAATACGTTAGAAGTTACCCACGGCGGACCGTGCCAGGCCTTATGATACTTACAATGTTCTTCCCTGTCAATTATTATCATTTTCATATCAAGTTTATTATTTCGTATGTTGGTCACTGGCTTCCAGAGCCATCGTGGACTGTTTTCCATTGATTGTGAAAGTACGAAACAATTTATATAGGAGGACTGAACTTAAACTCACAATACAAACTCGCTCGTACAAAGAAAGCCTAGGGACGAAAACCTAGGTACAACAATCTAAGTACAATTGTTTAGTTTTTTCTGGAGGGTGACGATAGAGGCTCAGGAAAGCGATGACAGCTCTGCCTTACTCCTTGGACGATCGGATGTAGCATTGGCTCTGGTGAAGAAATGCTCTTGGACGTGTGGGGAGACTCCCTTGTGCCTTCGGTCGCTAGATCTCTGGATGTCTCTGTAGTGCTCTCTCCTTTTTTTCGCTCTGCTCTCATCTCTTTCTCTCTCCTCTTCTGCCTGCCTGCAAGGGAATGACACCTTGCTATTTATAGGAATGGGGTGTGCTCATTAGGGTTTGCAAATGATTGCCTCCTTCAGAAGTCGACGGTTAAGGATCACTTAATCTGGGCCATTCATCTTGAATATAATAAATTTGAGCAATTAATGTGATTGCATCAAATCTCTGTGGGCAATAAATATTTATTGCCATGAATATTCGTGATTTGTGATAGCCTGCCACGTGTCCAATTTGCTTGATTTAATTTGATCTGGGCAATTATGATGATCGTAACAAATCTGATTTTGTTGGGATTTGTTAGCATCCATAGTTTCAGAGAAGATAAGACTGCCAAGTGTCTCAATTGTCGTAAAGAGCGCCACGTGTCTCAACTGGACCGTCCTGGCAGAGCCGCATGTGGGTGGTCCTTTCGGCCACATGAAGCATACAGTCGTATGAGGATGGGCAACCGCAGGGGATGGGAAGCCACATGGGGATAGGCAGCAGCATACAGATGGGCAACCACATGGAGATGGGCAGCCGCATGGAGATAGACAGCCGCATGCAAATAGGCAGCCGTATGTAGATGAACAGCCGTATGGAGATAGGCAGCCGTATACAAATATGCAGCCGCATGCAGATGAACAGCCGCATGGGGATGGGCAGCCGCATGGAGTGGCCTCGGGACTTGGTAGATTTTGCCAGCTGTAAGGAGATTTTCTCCTCTTTCCTAGGATCACGCCACCATGTCAGAGTCATTATTACGTCCTTATGTCAGAGCTGTCATAGCTGTTATTTGTCAGAGCGGCCGTCAGGGCATTAAATGCAACCGAATGTAGAGAAGAACTGTTGAAGGCCACGTAGCTTCTTTTCTGAGCCGCATGGACTCCTGAGCCGTATGGACTTCTGAGCCGCATGAGAATCCTGAGCCGCATGGGGATCCTTCTGTCGGAGCCGCATAGGCCTTTCTTTATTCTTTTCTATGCTTCTACAAGACCCCCTTCAAAGTTTTTAATTTGCAAAATTGAAATACTTTGAATGAGAAGCATGGCCATGTAAAAACTCTTCGAGCCGCATAAGATGTTCTGGCTGCATGGATGTCTCAGCCGTATGGCCTCCTCAGCCGCATGGCCATCTGAGCCGCATGGGCTTCCCAGCCGCATAGGCTGCTTGGCCGCATAGGCTCCTTGCCACGTCTTCATGCCACGTGTGCAAGTCTTTGCTTTGATTTCTTTTAATTTGCTGTCAGATTTAAATTCTCTTTTTGGGGTAGGATCCCAAGAGTTTAGCCTTGAATAGTCGGATCGCTTTGATAACCGAAGAGTCGGTTACGCTGCACATGGATCGATGCATCGGTCTACGGGCTCCACCCATAAATAGAAACGTGTTTGGGACGAAGAGACTTCTTTACTCTCTCTTTCAATTCAAGTCTTTTCCGCCCTAACTGTCATCCTCTTCTTTGATCACCGATGGCTCCCAAGAAGACTGTTGCAGCGAAGGGTAAAAAGGCGGCATCCTCGTCGGCTACGGCGGCGAAGGGCAAGAAAACTGCTTCTACTTCGACTGCAGCGACGAATGATAATATGGCAGCTCCTTCGCCAGCCGACGTGCCCGCAGTTCACCCCGACGTCTACCCCACTATTGCTGGTAAGGACGCTGTGTGAGCTTGAAACCCTAACTGTTGTGGCTACGACGCATGCTTTATACACGAGCCTTCATCTTCATGTGTGCCGCATATACGTCTCATGTTTGAGCCGTATGAGAATTGTTACTGTGGCTGCATAAGCATTTCGCCAACGGGGCCACATAAGCTGCGCTGGGCCGCATGTGCTCACACGAATTTGTTCGTCGCCTGAGCCGCATAAACTCATCCGACCTCTTCGCTGGATGGAGCCACATAAGTGTTTTGTTAGTTAGGCCGCATGAGACGCCATTTAGTTGGAGCCGCATAAGCTTCGAAAACATCAATCAGTTCTCCTTGTCCATCTTTCTAACTTATTTCTTTTGTTCTCTTTTCAGTGAATTTTCCAGTTAATGCTGCGGGGGAACCTCTGGTGGGACAAGCCCAATTTGCCATAGGAGTTTGGCTTGACCAAATAGTCCGGCAGGTGGTAGAATAACTGCCCCAGAACGAGCCTGAGGAGAGGATGACTCTTACCAAGAACCAGCCCTTTTGCTTTCTCTGTGCCATGCTGAACTCAGGGCGATTGGAGGGAAAGTACTTGAAGTCGGCGTTCTTCTTCGGAGGCCCTGACTGTGAAGAACTCTCGGGTATTGGTTATATCCGAGAATTAGAATTTTATTTATGTTGGGAGGGCGATCCACATCCCCCAGATGGAGCATCATTTCCCATTGGTGTGGTTCAATATGTTGCTGGTAGACAGGAGGATGCAGGAATCCTTGACCCCGAGCCAGTCGGGAATGATTGTGGGTAACATCCACTATAATAAGCATGTTAGATCTGCGTATGCGGGCAGGGAACCGGTCAGCTGCTCTGTGATGGGGCTAGCCCCGGGTACCTTTTTAAATGCGCAAGGTCCCAATTTCTCATTCTCTCAAGCCGACACTTTCCTGAATCAACTTGCTCGGAAAGGGTCTTATTCCATTGGCCGGCTCTCGCTTCTGAACTGATACGCCCCATCCCTTCGTGGGCCAATTTGATCGGGTGGATTTTACGAGAATATGGGACTTTCCTATGTGAGGTTGGTCTCTACCACGCCATCTGGGGTACATGTCATGGACTGTCCATCAATAAGGAGTTGTTCATGGCTCTCTTAGAGATGTACAACCGGCAGACGGGGACCTTCTTCATGCCAGAAGGGGAGATGGGTCTCGTTCTTCATGAGATGCACGCCGTCTCTAGGTTGCCTTGGGGCAATGAAGCGTTTGAAGTATATACTCTGACGAACGAAGAGTTCGAAGATTTGGAGCAACGACATCTGGGTTTCGTTGCTGTCTATCAGGAGTTACTATGTCATCACAATTACTGTCAGCAGACGACCAAGAAGGATAGTAACTCGGAAGGGAACCTTCTGCATACTAGGGCTTGGCGCTCCTACCTTTTTCAGCAAGGTGCCTCAGGCCGGGTTACTCTCCGGAATCCTCTGACCCGAGAGCAAGTACAAAATCTGGTGTTAACTGCCAAAAAATCGAAGGCCTTGAGCGACACATTTGGGAGTCAAACTGATTCCTTTGATTATTTTTATCAGGATACCCAGCCGCTGTCGGAGAAGGCAATTCTGGTAGGGTTCTTGATGGTATGGATACGAAATTACGTGGTCTCAGGAGGAGCTGGTTCTATTGAGAGGATCAGCCGTAATTTTATTCTTCCTGCTGTGAAGCTGGCTTCGGGGTCAGACTGGCTCTTCTTCCAGCCATGGTGTGCAGTATACACCGTGGCCTACGTATTTTTTCATCCAAGGTTATTGCACGTGACACAGTGATGAACTTTGAGTGAATCGAGTTGCCTTATCACTATCTGATGGGGGGCTATTAATGCACTCCCGGTCTTTGAAGAGACCTGGCCCAGAAGATGGTGTAACTGACGATGATGCTTTTATCTTCCAGTACCGTCGGATGCCCTGGGAGTACAACTCTATGCCCGCCTGTCGGAAGGCGCTGGCGAGGGTGGATGGATATAACTTCTTCGTGTCTGTTCCCCATTTTTCTGCTGAGGAGGTGGAGAGTGTACATGTTGATGGTACCGAGGCTCCTCTCCTCTTACCTGGGAAGATGCTTCTTTGGTTGCGTAACATCCGTTCCTCGCACTTAGTATATCGCAACCGTAATACCGTCTACCTGGAACCTTACTTGCCCAGCCGGTTTTTCCGCCAGTTTGGGTACATCCAGCTGTTCCTAGAGAGTCCCTGCTCTTGCCTGGGCTTTGAAAGCAGTGTTCTGGATGGCATCAGAGCCTGGCTTTATTATAATATTTCTCATACCCGTACTAGTTTTTTGGTCCCTGACGCTGAGACGCAAGGGGAGATTTTGTATTTAGCGGCTCTCTACCACGTCACTGCGAGCCGGTTTCCGGTTAACTTTGACCCGCGTACTAATTTTAATGTTGGTACCGGCTTGGCATAGAATCCCCCGGGGTCAAAATCGCGGAAGCAGAGGGCGAACACAGTTCCTGTGCCGGACTCGGAGTCCACCACTGCGGATGAGGAAGATGGCGAGCAGGGTGCCGATGATTCTCTCCCTCCTCTAGACGAGGTGGCGGCGGAACAACCGTCCATTGCTTTCGATGAAGTGGTGGCGGATCAGCCATCTGATGTGCCTAGTCCTCCGCGTAAGCGGAGCAGGAGTGAGTCTGCTGATATCGACATGACTTATTCCAGGAAACGAGCTACTGTCAGATTCCGTCGGCTACTTATCGAGGATGTTGACGCTGTTTCTGAGGTGACTCGAATTGTAGTCGTCTCCTCCTTCATTTTCCTGTACTATGGCCTAATCATTTTCCTTTACTCTTATAGGCGTTCGAGGAGTTGATTTCTCGAGAACCGGCCGCTGAGGTCGATCCGGCCCTGACCACTTTGGTCAATGACATGTGTACCACTATCATTTCTGCTGGGGCTCTTTTGGAGGCGGTCGAGGAGTCCCACCTTGCTGAGGACTCAACCCATGGTGACGGGGGCTCTGCTTCACCTGTCCCTGAGACAGTTGAATTTCAACGGGGTGACGCTGAACTGGCTTGATCCCTTTTCGGGGTGGCTGGGGTAGAAGAACCAGCTGAACTTAACTTGGAGGTCGCGAGTGAGGAGACCACGGCAGCTGCGAGCGAACTGCAGCCTCCATGCTCCTCCCCTAGTAAGATAAGCCAAATCTTACTTGTGAGGAGGCCTATCTGCTCTATCATCACATCCTTCGGGTTAGACTGATTGATGGTTGCTCTGGACATACAGGTCCTGCCTCTCTAGTGCCGATGATGGACATTGTTGAGACAGGCTCTGCCGAAGGGGAACTGGCGGAGGGGAGCGTAACCCCTTCTCTTCCGACTCATATTGAAGGACCTCCCGCTGGCTCGAGTTCGGGGAGTCAGGTGGCGGCACAGCCGGGGCAGGGGATAATGGTCCTTGCGTCCTCTTCTGCTCAGGCGGCTCCGAGAGTCGACCTTTCTGCTCTGTCGAGTGTCCAGACTCTTCGGGTGGCGGAGGAGGAGTTAGCTGCTATCCGCATATCTTTTTGCTCGGAGTTTGTCTCTCTGGTGGCAAGTTCTAGCGTGCCTCCTTCGGTATTGTCGGCCATGCTTCCTTTGACGCCGTCCTCTACGGAAGTTCTGGACGAGGCGTCACAGGACGTGGTTGACAGCTTCTATCGCCACTTAAAGAGAGGGGCAGCGGCTGCTGTGGAGCGAGGGACCCCTTTTGCCTTGGCCCGACAATGCGTCCAGGGTCATATTAATATTCTTAAGACTCTTTCCGGTAGGGCGGAGATAGCTGCGCTTCTGGAGGCAAAATTGCTGGAGGCTGATCAGCTGGTGGCCCAGCTTCAGGTGCTACGGCAAGCTGATCTGCCCGCTGCTATAGATCAAGAGCGCGGTTTCCTCATAACTGCCGTAGAGAAGATAAGGGCGGCTCGGGATAAGACCAAGCCGGTCATACAGAAGGACCTTCGTTATCTGTCTGAGCTATATGATCAGTTGAGCCGCGAAGTGAGGATGTTACGGCTCGGGAAGCGACTGCCTCCCGTTGGGTCATTGATACGCGGGAGCAGATCCTTGAGCTTCAGAGGAAGTTCGCTTTCCTGGAGTCTGAGCTTGAAGCTGTCCGCACCGAAAGGGGGTTGATTATCTAAGAGGCTGACAAAGTTAATCGAGCTTCTGCTGGCCTGGAACTTGCCCTGAAGAAGCTGGAGGATGGCTGGCTGGCACACATGTACTTGGATGATGTGGGGCGGTTGTCCCAGGAGGCCGAGCGCCGAGCTAAGCAGCGGCTTGAACGGGGGACCACCTTGGTGAAGAACCGTCTCCTGGAATTATGTACCGCCGAACCATAGACGGCTTTTTTCCTTCTTTTTGTTTCCATTCTTTTCCTTTCTTTATGTAGTACTTTCGCCTTCCAAATGAAAGAGTATGCTTTATTCCTTTATTTGTACTGCTTGTTGTGCTTATGGTGTTATGGTGGTGTTTGCCCCGCTTGGGGGACTGTTTGTGGTCCTGTTACCCTTGGCATACCTGGGTTTTAGGTACGGGTAACAAGTTTGATTGGGATACCTAGAACAATTCTACGGTAAGGTGGTCATGGACGTTCCTGGTATCAGGAGAAAGAATGCCATGGAGCAGCTGGGCTCCCGGGGCATGATGAGAAATGATGTGCATGTACTAGGAAACTTAGTACAACATTTGTAGTCAGCAGAGGACATTTGTGGGCCTATTATCCTTGGCGTACCCTGGTTCAGGATATGAATAATAGGACGAGTTATAACCAACATACTTACTCAGAGGTAATGAGGACGTGGCAAGCATGAGGGTTTTTTTACCGTAGAATCTTCCTACTCAGAGGTAATGAGGACATGGCATGAGTGGACTCAGCGGAGGATATTTGTGGTCAACATAGGACATTTGTGGACCTGTTATCCTTGGCATACTCCGGTTTTGGGTACGGATAATAAGTCAAAAGGGAACCAGCATACTTACTAAGAGGTAATGAGGACATGGCAAGCATGAGGATTTCTTCGCTGGAGCCTACCCACTCAGAGGTAATGAGGACATGGCAGGAGTGGGCTCCATGAAGGGGTACATAGAATGACTCAGAGGTAATGAGGACATGGAAGTTCTATGTAGAGGGGTGATTTGTTTATGGCGGAAGTGAGACGACTCGGAGGTAACATCGACGTGGTCGTTTTGAGAATTTTGTGGATGTATTACCCTTTTCGTACACTGAGAGTGTGGGTAGTGGATCATGAGAGAGGAGCCCTTTCAGAAGAATAAGTTCAGAGGTATGGTCATACATGACTTACTACCTAAAAGAGTGACCAGAATGTAGGTTCAGAGGCACCTACGGGTACATAACTCAATAATCTGGGATATTTGGAGGAAGAATGTGAGTTCAGCGGTACTGGAGGGTATATAACTCAGCAATCTGGAATTTTGTGAATGTGAGTTCAGCGGTACCGGTGGGTACATAACTCAATAATCTGGAATTTGGAGAATATGAGTTCAGCGGTACCGACGGGTACATAACTCAATAATCTGGAATTTGGAGAATATGAGTTCAGCGGTACCGGAGGGTACATAACTCAATACTTTAAGATTTGGAGAATGCCGTTTAGACATAATATTTCTTCAGGAACTTGTCGTTGACGGGCAACATGAGCAAGTCCCCATTTTGTTTTGCAAGGCGGTAAGCACCGTTGGAGAATACAGCCTCACTGATAAATGGCCCTTCCCACTTTGGCTGGAATTTGTCGGCGGTTTTGTGAGTCATAACCATCGGCCTACAAACTGCCAGAACGAGATCGCCCACTTGGAATGTTCTGATTCTAACCTTCTTATTGAAGGCTCCGGAAATATGTGCTTGATATAGTTCGATCCGTTGCTGAGCCAAGAGGCACTTTTCATCTAAGGCCTCCAACTCTTGTAGCCGACGACGTTAGTTATCGTCCGTCGTCAATTGGTAAGTAAGAGCGACGCGGAACGAGGGTATTTGAGTCTCCAATGGGAGAACTGCCTCACTCCCGTACACCAGGGAGAATGGTGTGTTCCCAGTGGCCGTTCGGATTGTAGTACGGTACGCCCATAAGCATTCCCCAAGCTTCTCGTTCCAGTCGCGTTTGTTGGATGATACGAACTTCTTGAGCAACTTGATGATGGTTTTGTTGAATGCTTCTACCAACCCATTCGCTATCGGATTGTATGGCGTCGAAGCAATATTCTAAATTCGATGCTTGTCGCAGAACCGATAGAAGGCGTGGCTTGTGAACTGCGGACCATTATCGTGGATGATCCTTTGGGGCAGTCCAAAGCAATAGATGACGTGATGCTTGAGGAAGTTGATCACGTTTGAAGTCTTCACTTCTGCAAGCAGAACAACTTCTGCCCATTTGGAGAAGTAATCTGTAATGGCGAGTATGAAGCGATGTCCTCGGAAAGAAGGTGGAGTGATCGGACCGATGATATCCATTCCCCATGCTTCGAATGGCCAGGATACCACTATCGGATGTAGAAATTCGGATGGCTGGTGGATGAAGTTCGTATGGACTTGGCAGGCTTTGCACTTTTGGGCATAGTCTATCGCATCTGCTACCATCGTGGGCCAGTAGTAGCCCATTCGGTGAAGATGGTCTTGCAATTTTTGGCCAGGCTGATGGGCCCTGCAGACGCCATCATGAGCTTCGCGTATGGCTTCTTTGGCTTTTGCATTTGACAGACATCGAAGCAGTAATCCATCGTAGGATCGGCGATACAGCATTTTTGTCTCTGTATCATAGAAGAATCTGAGAGAGCGCCTTCTGATAGAGGTGGCTTCCTTCGGATTCTCCGGCAGAATGTCGTAGACTACGAAGTCAATGAATGGTTGTCTCCAGTCTGGTACTTCATCGATCGTCTGAGCGGAATAACTCGCCACGAATTGAACGTTGTTCTTGGGACAGACCAGTTCATGGCTTATCACGTCCACCAAATAATGAATATTGTTTGGCACTGCTAGGGAAGCGGCAAGGCCTGCTAGGGCATCGGCCTCGATATTTTGGAGTCTGGGGACGTGTTTGATGAAGAACCCTTCAAATGACGAGATGATGTTGATCCCTATTTGGTGATAGGGGATCATGTCTTCATGGCGGACTTTGTATGAACCCCGGATCTGATTGACGATTAACTGTGAATTGCCGTATGCTTCAAGGTATTCTACCCCTAGCTCTCTCGCAAGTTGGAGGCCAATGACTAAAGTGTTGTACTCGGCCACATTGTTAGAGCAGGGTTCTGTGAGGGAGTAAGCACGATTGATCACCAGTCCGAAAGGAGAAACCAGCACCACCCCGACTCCGACGACGATGTTGCCCTTGGGTCCAGTCCTTGAAGCACCATCGAAGAACATTCGCCATATATCATCGTGAGAGGCCGCATATGAGTCGACGGTCTCATTTGGGATTTCTTCATATATTCTGGCCGACTCCGAGCCAGGGTGGGCTGCTAAAAAGTCTGCCAGAGCTTGACCTTTAACAGCCTTTTACGGGACGAAGATCATATGGTAGGGGGACAGTAATATTGCCCATGTAGCGAGGCGAGAGCTGAGTGCCCCTGGTTTTGTCATGAGGACCCTGAGGGGGTTGACTCGTGATATCACATGTATGGTTTGCCCCGTGATATAGTGTCGCGTCTTTTGAATGGCGAACACCAGGGCAAGGCATTCCTTCTCCACGGCGGTATATCGGTGCTCTGGCCCGATCATCATTCGGTTGAGGTAATATATAGCTTGCTCATGGCCTGCGTCGTTGTTTTGTGCTAGCAGAGCGTCGAGGGAATACTCCATTGCTCGTACATAGAGCAGGAATGGTTTTCCAGCAACCGGGGCCACCAGGACTGGAGGGTTCGACAAATATTCTTTGATGCTGTCGAAGGTACGCTGGCATTCTTCATCCCATATGAATGAGACACCCTTCTTCATGAGATGGGTGAATGGCTGACATCGCCTGGAGAGGTTGGAAATGAACCTCCTGATATAAGCTAACTTTGCTTGAAGGCCTCGGAGTTCTCGGAGATTCCTCGGGGGACTCATCTCCATGATTGCCTTTGTCTTCTCCGGATATATATGGATTCCCTGGGCGGTAATGATAAAACCCAGAAATTTTCTACTGGATAAACCCAAGAAGGATTTGGTAGGATTCATTTTTAAGTTGTGTGCCCGCATGAGGTCGAATACCGTCTTCAGATCCTGCAGATGGTCTCCCTTATAGCGACCCTTGACGGCAATGTCATCAACATAGCACTCCACGGTCTTGCGCAAGTGGTCCCTGAAGATGATACTCATGGCTCTTTGATATATGGTGCCAACGTTCTTTAAACCGAAAGGCATGACTGTGTAGCAGAACGTGCCTATTGGTGTTCGAAATGATGTATGCTTTTCATCGTCGGGAGACATCTTGATTTGGTTGTACCCCGAGAAACCATCCATGAACGACATACGTTCGAAGTCGCAGGCGTTGTCAATCATGATGTCTGTGATAGGGAGGGGGAACTCGTCTTTGGAACATGCCTCGTTCAGATTGCGGAAGTCGATGCAGATTCGAATCTTCCCATTCTTTTTGAGGACTGGCACTATGTTGGCGACCCAGTCCGGATGTTGTTCCTCACGAATGAAGCCGCTGGCTATCAGTTTGTTGACTTCGGCTTCGATCGCATCCATGATTCCTAGGAGGAAGCGTCGTTGTTGTTGTTTGACTGGTTTTGCATCTGGCCGAATGTTGAGCTTGTGAAGAGCAACATCGGGGTTTAGCTCTAGCATGTCTTCATAGCTCCAAACGAACACATCAATGTATTCTTTGACAAGTTCTTGTAGTGATTTTTGCTCTTCGTCTGTCAGGCTTTTACTAATGAAGATTGGTTTTGGAGAAGAGTCGCTGCCGAGATCCACTTGCATGACCTCATCTTCAGTAGGAGGCTCTCTTTGTTCAAAATGCTTCTCCCATTGCGCATCCAGCTGTTGGGCCCACGGCTCTAATTCGAGGAGTTCAGGAAAGTCTTCATCTTCTTCGTAAGCATCGGCGAATGCCATATTGACAGACAGGACTTCCCTGAATATGTTCCTGATGCTGATATCCGAATCGGAAGCGGGTGATCCGGTTGAGTGTGAGTGCCAGTCGCATTCTTCGTCTGAGCTTTCGGGTGTCGTCACGGGTGTGACATAACCTAGCCCACGTTTGGTCTTGTTATAGTAATCTCGTGGTTTCCCAGCCGGGATTGGTGATTGTAAGGGCAACCGCCGTCCAGTACCGTAGTTCAAGCCTAGTGTAGTTCCCAGATTATATCCTTGTTTTTGCATAAGGTACTTGGATTGGGAACTATACAGATAAAGGGGCAATCTCCCGGTGTCGGGTTCGAGCTCAACTTCTTCCATCTTGAAGGGCTGTGGGTTATTCTTCCGACTAAAGATGATTAGGTGATCCCCTCCCTCGATTATGCGGTAGGCATCTTCCACGGGAGTGAGTTGATTTGCGGTGTAAACTTTTGTCACCTGTGTGTGTAGGTGAGTGCCTATACCGTGCTCCATAGCATACATTGTACAAAGCTTATTAAGCTCGATGTAGTCCAAAGATAGCCCTTTATTGATGAAGTACGGTATCTTTTCTAACGGGATTACATCATCTGCGAATAGAACATCAGTGTGAGCAGCAACATACTTGGCCAGTTCTGGTTCTTCTTCGGCCACCCCCTGTATAAATGAAGACTGAGAGGATGACTTGGGCAACTTAATTATCAGGGGTTCCGCTGGTGGAGCAGAACGTGGAGTCGTTGGCAAACTAGCGACCCCCAGTTTGGTATTCGATGCTGGACGGGGAGTGGTTGGCTCGCTAGAAGCCCCAGATTTTGTATCGGGCTGACGATTCTTTTTGGAAAGACGTATCGTCATTAGCTTGTCGGATTGTCAGTGGTTCCTCTAGGTAGTCTGATTATCAGTGGTTCCGTTGTAGGTCTTGGCGCTTGGCCGGACCTTGGTAGCCGGATTATAATTTGCCCCTCTTGTGCCGAGAGGCTGATTGCGTCCTTACGCAGAGCGGCCGTAAGGGGTATGGACTTGCCAGGTTTGCTAGCTTGGAGGTGGATCGTCAGAGGTTCTTCTGATCCTGTGACTGTCTCAGTTCGAGCTTGTACCTCTCCTTCTCCAAGGTGCCTCTTTGATTTCTCATATAAGCAGGAATCTGAGTAGTAGGATTCGACCCCTTTAAAGGGATCGATGTCGGCAAATTCTGTCCTCACGAAGCCGTGTTTGTCGACATACTTGAAGCACTGGTACAGCGTGGAAGGCACGATCATGTAATCGTGTATCCAAGGGCACCCCAGGAGGATATTGTAGGAAGTGTCCGCATCTATAACGTAACAGGTCACTTCTGACTGAAGATCGCCAATTTGGCACTTCAAGCGAATCGTCCCAATCGGGTAGATCCTGCCCGAATTGAAACCGCTGATGGCGGTACTTGTTGGCGTCAGGCGATGCATAGGAATGCGGAGATGATGTAACAAACCATTAGGGATGATGCTTATGGAAGAACCAGGATCAATATGCATCCAATCCACCTTTACGTCACCGATGTATCCAGTATAGTATAACGGACGATCATGCAGATTGGTTTTGATGAGCATATCCTGCGGCGTGAAGACAATATTGGGCATCGCTCCTGTACAAGCGCTGTCTTGGAGATTTACAGGTGGGCTCTCTCCCGTGAGGTTGACCTGAGCCAGATATGCGTCAGCATTCTGGAGTGCATCACTCAAAGCCACGCGAATATCTTTGGAGAGTCTCAGGAGCTCGTATAATGACAATTTGGCCGGTGTGTTGGCCAATCGTGCCAGGATGTCAAAGTTGTAGGGCCTTTCTAGCCCATGAGGTGCCTCTTTTCGGAGGGATTTGTCAAAGCGAGTCTCCTTCGGCCTAGGCTTATCGGTCGTCGGAGGTTGAGAAGGTCCTGGATCGTCAGCAGTAGCCGGCTGATGTTCTTCAGTCGAGTTATCTGGTGTAGGTTGGGATTGAGCACCAGGCCGAGTGACGACAGCTGCGGCTCCCTCGATATCTGCCGAGATTGTGTGGCAGGATCTGACTTTTCCATTCTTTTTCTTGCCAATGGAGGGTGGTGTGGACTGAGTCACTTCAGATACCAAGTTTGGATGGACCCACATGACCTCTTCTCGTGATGTGGTGAGGGGCACTAGACCAGCAGTCTGATCTCGGGGAGGTAGAAGATTAGCAATCTCTATTGTCGCCCGAGGGATGGGTATCACGCCGTCTTGAGCCTCCGTTGGAGGGAAGCTGTCGAATTGTACTGACACCATATTGGCTGCCACGGTCACCTCTTCGAAATCAATGGCCAGAGCCTTCGAATCGATGAGATGTTGGATGCATCGCTTCAGTTGGTAGCAGTCGTGTATAGCATGGTGGACGTAGCAGTGGTAATGACAGTACTTCGGACTTTCCATTTCTGTCGGCCGAGGTTCCCGTCTTGGTGGAGGGAGCTGAATTCTATCTCCTTGTATGAGCATGTCCAAGATGGGCTTGACATGGCCGTCTTCGAAGGAGTAGGTCATTTGCGGCCATTACTTGTCTGCCAATTTTGACTCAGGCTTCTGAGCTGTGTCGGCCACCATAGCCTGCTTGCCCTTGTTGTCCCGATTGTTGGTGGCATTTCCACCATTGTTGTTGTTGGTATTAGGGCGCTTGCCCTTGTCCTCTCCCTCCGAGATGTGCAATCCCAGTTGGTGAGCCTTCTTCAATCTGTCCTCGGCGCTAGTTGTACTGATGATAAATGTCTTCCAGTCCTTAAATTAACTTTCGCCCATCCAGAGGCTGATTGTTGGGAGCAGTCTCTTTAGGCAAATTTTAATTAAGGAGGAATCCGGATTACCAGACGGCAACTTCATTACGGTTTGACGAAACCGCTCAATATAGTTCCTTGTCAGCTCATTCTCCCCTTGAACGACGTCCAGAAGGGTGGACATTGTGACGTCCTGTCCTACTTCGTAGAATCTCTCCAAGAACATGCGTTTGAAGCTGGCGAAGGAGTGGATGCAGTTGTCTGGCAGGTTACGGTACCAGTCGAAGGCGACCCCTTCCAATGCCCCGATGAATAATCGTGTAAGGATGGCATCGTCATGGAGCAGATGGTCGATGGTGACCTCGAAGTAAGTGATGTGCCGACTTGCGGAGGCCTTCCCATCATACGGATTGATGTAGAATGGTTTATACTTTGGTGGGAAGGGAACATCTCTCCACGCAGCGGGATACGGTTATCATATTCTGGGGTCTTGGCAGTTTTCTCGGGCATGGAACATGGCTCGAAGCTCCTGGACCTCTCTTCTTGCCTCTCTGGCCTCGTCTGCAGCGGTAGGAGCTGACATTTCAGGAGGATTATTGCCCGGGTTCAGTGCTGCTGAGTTCGAGTCCGCATTGACCGCGGGACCCAAGTTTGTTTGGCCAGGTGTTCCTCCTTGCAGAGTAGGGAGGGCTGCTTTGATCTCATCCACCGATTTGACCAAAGTGCACAGTATGGCCTCTACAGTATCGATGCATTGGCGTTCACTGGGACTATTTTGTTCGTCGTTTGTCATGAATGCCGTCCTCATATGAGTAGAAGTGGAAGGGACGGTGGATGACGTGCCCACCTAATCATACCCCTGTACCGAGAAGTCATCGGGGTATGTGGGAATGTTCTCCTCTGGTTCGGACTCAGAAGGAATAGTACCCCCAGCTTCAGAGCTTGCTTCATCTTGAGAGTCGTGGACGTCCTCGGGGACGTCGGCACCTGCTGTATCTGATGGGAGAGTTGTTTCCCCAGGCTCGTCTCCTTAGAATATCGGATTGTCGTATATGTTCGGAGGAGTGCTACCCCCAGTTCCCGTGACCCCAGTAATATGGATGATGAATCTACCACTGTAGCAGATTTCGTCTTTGAACGGGTACCTTGGAAAACTCCGGTGGTGGACAACCGTTTAGACGACAGTTTCTTAGTCACAGTGGTTGAAATCTTCGGGCTGGGAACATTTATCTTCTTTCCTCTCCCATTGGCAAGGATTTTCTGAGTAGAGTTGCAAGAGGCGACGGGAGGCGCCTCATCCCCTGAGCTCGGCTGTTGTAATCTTTGGAAGACGGACTGCCGGTCTTCTCGTACCGTTGTATTGTTGCAACAGCAGTTGACAATTATTTGGGTGCAGTGATGTCCGTGGGAGGACTCTTCGCACACCGAGGCTTCTTCTCTTTCCTTGCGCTTGTGGAGGATAACCTAACGCAAGTCAGAGAGCTCTGGAACGACCATGTTTGCTCCCTGGGTTTTGGGAGAATTTTGGAAACCACTCTGTTCGTTTGCCGCCGGGGGCTGGACTCGAGTGGTTCTGTACAACTTTTCATCAGAGGCCCGCATAACAGTATATGGAGCGCTCGGATGGTCAGAGGTCGGGACAAAAAACTGAGCTCGCCAGGCTCGCGCTGTCCTAGACTTCTTCACTTTAGTACGTGAGGGCACATAGTAGAAAGAGTCTAAATGGTGTTGCAGAGAGTCAGACATATTTTCTCGAGAGCATGAGAGATCAGGACCATAGGAGAGGCGATCGAAGACTGAGCCTGAGCCGCGTGGAGCAGACAACATGCGGCTGGAATCAATAGTCTTCATGCGGCTGGCAATCGTAGCCGCTGGAAGTCTCGGCCGCATAAGTCTTCTCCATGCGGCTGGAGATCTTGGCCGCATGGGTATTCTACATCCGGCTGGCAGTTTCGACCGTATGAACATCATGCATGCAGCTGGTAATCTTGGCCGCATGAATGTTCGGCTTCTTCCTGGAGCACATAGAATCACTCTTTGCCCCTACAAGTCCAGCATCGTAGTGCTTTCCTCTGTCGGACTTGAGGACAGCAGAGTCCTCTATGGCCTGAAGTGGGGCTGTATGAGAGTTGCCTTCGCCGTCTTGGGCAGCAGAGAGTACTCCGTCCAGAGCTTGGGGAGGAGCAAATGATTTTCGCCTCCACTTTCTGAGAGCCTTCTTTGTGCGGGTTCGCTTCTGGACCGGGCCAGCGCTCCCGTCGGAGAGCATTTCTTCAAACGCCTGTTGGTTGAAGCGGACGACCATCTTCTGTTGTGTGGAGCCAAGTTTGACTGTATCCGATTGCGTCACCAACTTCTCAACCATGGAGAAGTTTGTCCACAACAGAGTCGCCATCGTGTTTCCATTGATTGTGAAAGTATAGAACAATTTATATAGGAGGACTGAACTTAAACTCACAATACAAACTCGCTCGTACAAAGAAATCCTAGGGACGAAAACCTAGGTACAGCAATCTAAGTACAATTGTTTAGTTTTTTTCTGGGGGTGACGATAGAGGCTCGAGAAAGCGACGGCAGCTCTGCCTTACTCCTTGGACGATCGGATGTAGCCTTGGCTCTGGTGAAGAAATACTCTTGGACGTGTGGGGAGACTCCCTTGCGCCTTCGGTCGCTAGATGTCTGGATGTCTCTGTAGTGCTCTCTCCTTTTTTTCGCTCTGCTCTCCTCTCTTTCTCTCTCCTCTTCTGCCTGCTTGCAAGGGAATGGCACCTTGCTATTTATAGGAATGGGGTGTGCTAATTAGGTTTTGCAAATGATTGCCTCCTTCAGAAGTCGGCAGTTAAGGATCACTTAATCTGGGCCATTCATCTTGAATATAATAAATTTGAGCAATTAATGTGATTACATCAAATCTCTGTGGGCAATAAATATTGATTGCCATGAATATTCGTGATTTGTGATAGCCTGCCACGTGTCCAATTTGCTTAATTTGATTTGATCTGGGCAATTATGACGATCGCAACAAATCTAATTTTGTTGGGATTTGTTAGCATCCATAGTTCCAAGGAAGATAAGACTGCCACGTGTCTCAATTGTCGCAAAGAGCGCCAAGTGTCTCAACTGGTCCATCCGGGCAGAGCCGTATATGGGTGGTCCTTTCGGCCGCATGAAGCATACAGCCGCATGAAGATAGGCAGCCGCATGAGGATGGGCAGCCGCAGGGGATGGGCAGCCGCATAGGGATAGGCAACCGCATGTAAATGGACAGCCGTATGCAGATGGGCAACCGCATGGAGATGGACAGCCGCATGGAGATAGACAGCCGTATGCAAATAGACAGCCGCATGCATATGGGCAGCCGCATGGAGATAGGCAGCCGCATGCAAATAGGCAGCCGCATGCAGATGGGCAGCCGCATGGGGATGGGCAGCCGCATGGAGTGGCCTCGGGACTTGGTAGATTTTGCCAGCTGTAAGGAGATTTTCTCCTCTTTCCTAGGATCACGCCACCATGTCAGAGTCATTATTACGTCCTTATGTCAAAGCTGTCATAGCTGTTATTTGTCGGCTGTCAGGGCATTAAATGCAGCCGAATGTAGAGAAGAACTGTTGAAGGCCACGTAGCTTCTTTTTTGAGCCGCATGGATCCTTGAGCCGCATGGACTCCTGAGCCGCATGGACTTCTGAGCCGTATGAGAATCCTGAGCCGCATGGGGATCCTTCCGTCGAAGCCGCATAGGCCATTCTTTATTCTTTTCCATGCTTCTACATGGACTCCTTTTTGCTTTTGTTAGACGGGGCACCTTTCAGTGCGAGTAGCGAGCCTCGTTGCAAGTCCCCGCCTAACTCGTGCCCAGCACAACTTTTGTATTTATTTCTTTTCTTGGTCGCAACGGTCCCGTGGCCCCGGGTTGCTGTCGGGGAAACTCTACCTTGTCGACAAGTTGTCCATGACCGTACGAAGACCATTTTTCTTTTAGTTATTAATACATAGCCTACATTCTCTTTGAAAACTCAATCATTTTTATCGTGTCCGTGCCCTTGGATTTATTCTTTCATTCGCAACAACATTATTGATTTACCTAGGAAGGGGTCGAGAAGAGAAGGGTCAGCCACTCACCTTGAGTTTACTTCAGACAAGAGAACTTGTTGGTCGCGTTAGACGTCGCCTACGCGATTACCTAAAATCGTACAAGCAACCGATTAGAACATTGTATTATACAAGAAGTTCGATAGAAAATGCGAGTTCGAAATGTAATCCATGAAAACCATTAAAATCATTTACGAAAACACATTAAAAAAACCAAGGCCAAAACCAACGCAAGCGGCATGAAAAACAGAGCAACGGGAGGTCTCTCCCGACTCAGCCGCAGAGTCAATCCTTGAGGTACAACCCACTGAATATGGAACTTAGTTCCGAAGAAGATATTCCATAACGAGGAATGGATCTTAATTCAACCGTTCCCGTTCGATCGATTCGGTCGATCCCGACCTATCCGTCCCGACCGAATCGATAGCGACAGTGTTCCTTTCTCGCGTACCCCGTGGACGGAGAACG
Source organism: Iris pallida (assembly GCA_029216955.1). Lineage (NCBI taxonomy): Eukaryota > Viridiplantae > Streptophyta > Magnoliopsida > Asparagales > Iridaceae > Iris > Iris pallida. The sequence continues at coordinate 15,107,707 of JANAVB010035617.1, forward strand.
GGGCACGATGTAGGGACGGGGCACTACACCATAACCAACTAAGAAAAAATTTTGTCCTAGAAACTTAAGAATAGAACCTACCTCTACGAGAACAATAAAGGAAATTTTTTCTTCATTTCCTACTCAAGCTCCCACGTCGACTCTTCGACCGAATTGTTTCTCCAGAGGACGTGGACGAGAGGAATAGCACGTTTGTGGAGAAGTTTATCCTTGCGCTCCAAGATTTGTACTGGCTCTTCGACATATGACAAGTCTGCCTTCAGATCCAGCTGACCCAAATCTACCACATGGCCCGTATCGTGCATGTACTTCCGCAATTGTGAGACGTGAAAGATTTCGTGTACCTCCGATAACGCAGGTGACAAGGCAATTTGGTAAGCTACTGGAGCGACTCGCTTCAATATTTCGAACGGACCAACAAATCTTGGGCTTAACTTTTCTTTCGCACCGAACCTGGAAACTCCACGCATGGGCATCACTTTCAGAAATACATGGTCGCCTACCGAGAACTCAAGGGGGCATCGGTGCGTGTCGGCATAGCTCTTCTGCCAGCTTTGTGCTATCTTCAATCTCTACCATATCAACTTGACCTTTTGTACAGTCTACTCCACCAGCTCCGGACCAAGTGTCTGCCGCTCCCCGACTTCATCCCAGCAAATGGGCGATCTGTACTTCTGGCCGTACAAAGCTTCATACGATGCCATTTGGATGCTGGAATGGTAGCTGTTGTTGTATACAAACTCGGCCAAGGGTAGATGAACGTCCCAGCTTGACTTCAAGTCGATCGCACAGAGTCGTAATATGTCCTCGAGAATCTGGTTCATCCGCTCTGTTTGGCTGTCAGTCTGAGGATGATAAGCTGAGATAAACTTCAAACTTGGTCCCCAACGCTAAATGAAGACCACTCCAGAAGCGCACCACGAACCGTCAATCCCGATCTGAGACGATAGATACTGGGACCCCGTGCAGCCGAACTATCTCATCAAGGTATATCTGAGCAAGGCGGTCGACGCTCCAAGTAACTTTAATGGCTATGAAGTGCACTGACTTGGTTAGTCGATCGACGATGACCCAGACGACGTTGTTTCCCCGCGGCATCCTCGGCAAGCCAACAACAAAGTCCATTGTGACATGATCCTATTTCCATTCTGGAATGGCAAGGTTCTGTATCTCCCCGTCCGATCGCTGGTGCTCGACTTTAACTTGCTGACAGGCCATACACTTTGATACAAAGAGCGCTACGTCCCTCTTCATGCCGTGCCACCAAAAGACAACGTGGAGGTCCTTATACATCTTGGTGCTACCATGATACAAAGAATATTTTACATAATGCACCTTCGACATTATCTCCTTTCTAAGTTCTGTGTCATCCGAAACACATAGCCGTCCCTTCACTCACAACACATCCGACTCGTCCTCTGCAAAGTCGAACGCTTTTCCTGTTGATATCAGCTTCCGCATCTTCTCCAGGTATGGGTCATCCTTCTGAGCAGACTTGATTCTCTCCAATAGGCTCGGTTCCACCTGCAGTTGTGCTAGTTTCACGTCTCTAAAACAAACTCGGAGTTCAATGCCCATTCCTTCCAAGTTACGTAGCATTCGATCATTGATGCATAACGAAACTAAGTACTTCCGGCTCAGTGCATCCGCTACAACATTTCCCTTGTCCAGCGTGTAGTCGATTGATAAGTCGTAGTCTTTGATTAGTTTGAGCCATCGCCTCTGCCGCAAATTCAGTTCTTTCTGGGTGAAGAGATACTTGAGGCTTTTGTGGTCCGTATAAATCCTGTACGCCATGCCATAAAGATAGTGACACCACAGCTTCAACGTGAACACAATTGTCGCTACTTCTAGGTCGTGTGTGTGGTAGTTCTTCTCGTGCAGCTTCAACTGTCGGGAAGCAAAAGATATCACCTTATCCCGCTGCATGAGCACACACCCCAAGCCCTGGCCAAAAGCATCGTTGAAGATTTGAAATCCCTCCGTCCCTTCAGAAAGTACAAGTATCGGGGCTGAAACGAGCCGTTGTTTGAGCTCTTGGAAGGAAGCTTCACAGTCGTCTGACCACTCGAACGTGACTCCTTTCTGGGTGAGACGAGTCAAAGGCGATGCAATCTTCGCAAAGTCCTTCACAAAGCTTCGATAGTATCCCGCCAAGCCTAGGAAGCTTCAAATTTCGCTAACTGATGCGGGTTGTTTCCAATCAACAACTGCCTCGAGTTTCTTCGAATCGACTGCGATGCCCGCGGCGGAGATGGTATGCCCAAGGAATGAGATGCTGTTCAGCCAGAATTCATACTTGCTCATCTTTGCATACAACTGATTCTCTCGAAGGGTTTGGAGTACCGTCCGCAGGTGCTCTGCATGTTGCGCTCGATCCTTTGAGTAGACGAGGATGTCGTCGATGAAGACTACTACGAATTTGTCAACGAACGGACGGAACACCTGATTTATCAGATCCATAAAGACGGCAGGGGCATTTGTCAGACCGAACGATATTACCAAGTACTCGTAGTGGCCGTAGCGAGTACGGAAGGTAGACTTCAGCACGTTATCTGGCTTAACTTTGAGTTGGTGGAAACCCGATCGCAGATCAATCTTCGAAAACACCGTTGCACCATGGGGCTGGTCAAACAAGTCATCGATGCGGGGCAGGGGTATTTGTTCCGGACGGTGGCCTTATTTAATTCTCGATAGTCGATACAGAGCCGCATCGATCCATCCTTCTTTTTTACGAATAGCACGGGCGCACACCATGATGAGATACTCGGACGGATGAACCCTTTGTCATGTAATTCTTGTAGTTGTGCCTTTAGTTCTTTCAATTCTGCAGGGGCCATTCCATACGGAGCTTTCGAGATCGGCCGGGTGTCAGGGAATGTGTCGATGGTGAACTCTATTTCTCGATCGGGCGGTATGTCGGGTAGCTCGTCCGGGAACACGTCTGGGAATTCTGCCATAATGTCGGTCTGACCCGCGTTTGCACCTTCCTGTCTCATGTCACGAACGGACGCCAAGTAGCCTTCGCATCCGGAATGAAGCAGCTTTCGAGCAAAAATCATCGAGATCACCATGCAGGTCGGCGATGCTTCACCACACGAATAGCAGAATTCGGGCACTCCAGGTATGCGGAAGTGACCCTTTTTCCTGCTCAGTCGATGGTAGCATTGAAAGGACCGAGCCAATCCATTCCCAGTATGATGTCGAAGTCCTTTATATCTAGAACTATCGCATCAAAACCGATCTCTTGACTCCCAATACATATGGTTCCTCCCCCGCAGGCTAAATTTGTGAGTAGTGGCACACCCGAAGGCATACTTACGCTAAGATCAAGGTCTAACGACATTACATAAAATTTGTGCTCGACGGCGAAGTCCACTGATATGAAAGTATGCGAAGCGCCTGAATCAAAGAACACACGAGCAGGTACATTATTGAAATTCAATATACCTGTCAAACAGTATCGAAAGCGAACACCTCGTCTCGAGTCATGGCGAAGACGCGCCCTTGTGCATTAGGACGTCAGTCTTGGTTATTGGGTTGAGTGGGCTGAGCAGGTCGGGGCTCTTGTCCTCGATTCTCTTGACGATTTTGTTGTGGTAGGACATTACGATTCAGTCGAGGATTTGGGTAGTTTCGAGCAAAGTGACCCTTCTGTCCGCAAGCGAAGCACTCTGCCTTGGCAAAATAGTGGTCGTCAGTGAGCCCAAGCTGGTCGCAATTTCTGCATCGTGGTAACGGGTTCCGGCCTTTATAGCAACCAATGCGTGGACACTTTGACGCGTAGTTGTTGCCTCCCGTATAGCTAGGACGTTTGTGATTGAGTGGTGCACAACGTCGACAGCAACGAAAGGATGCAGGCTCTCAAGGCGGAGAGCATAATTCAGAGCCTCGCCCGTGGTCTTGTACTCTGGGACCCCTATATGCGTACCGATAGAGTGTCACAGACGCACTTTGAACCGTCGCTCATGGCACTCCTCTGTAGGAAGAAACGCACCAGCAAATTTGGACAACTTGTTGAATTCTGCAGCATACTGTTCTACTGTCCGGTTCCCTTGCCTCAACTGTATGAACTCATTTTTCTTCACTTGACGAACAGCTGACGGAAGGTACTCAACTTCAAAAGCTTTACAGAATGTGGCCCAAGAGATCGGCGCTGTGTTGTTGTCGCGTCGGATCGCTCGCTTGTGCACGGCCCACCAGTCATGTGCGTTCAACCATAGTTGAAGTTGTGCGCAGGCGACTTGCTTTGATTCTTCAATGACGAGGAGCTCGAAGTGATCTTCCAGCTCTTCCAGCCAATCGATTGCCATAGAAGGGCCTTCGGTGCCGCTGAAGGAAGTGCCGCACGCTTTCTTAAATTTTGACACTTTAAAGTTGTACTTTTTCGGTGTCGCCGATTGACGCTCAGGCTCCTCCGTGCCGACTTCGATGGGTTGGACCGTCGGCACGGTGACAATGGGTGCAGTTGCAAAATTTTGGTTGGCCATAATTATTTGGACGATCTGCTGCAAAGTATCTAGTTGCTTTTGTTGCAGCTTAGCTTGTGCGTCGAAGTGAGCTTCGAACTGGGCCTGTCGCGCCTCCATCTGCGAATGTTGGTCCTCAGACTATTTCCGCTGTGCCTCCATCAAGCGCAACATTCTCTCAATGGTATTGTTAGAAGGTCCGGCCCACGAACTACTAGAGCCGCTAGAAGTGCTCTGCTCTTGCTCGACCTTGGGTTCTGGCACTTCTGTAATACAAAGGCAAACACATCAGTCTCAAATTATTACGGACTCATTGTATGGAACAACTTATCTCAACGATGTGAGGTCAAAGATTTTGAAACTCTAGACGCAAGGCCAAAGGATGTAAAGTCGTGCTCTGATACCATTATGTCATGCACCGATCCTATAGAATCGATAGTCGTCCTCCGGGCGTGATGTCGTGCGAACCTAAGTTGCGATCGCACAAGGCAGTCATAAGGTTATCCGAAACACAACATCAAGTTAGAGTACACAGAGAAATTGATTGACACATTTAAAATAGAAGTAGACTTTTCATTGGTAATAAAACTTTATTTACATTGACTCCATTACAATCATTGTCGCATGGGCTACAACATGACTCGACTTACAAAACGAACGCTGATGAGATAGTCGTTCCATACATTACATCCCTTTTTACAAGCAAAACTATTATACTTTCCCACCAGCTATCGGGGGAAGTCGAGTCGCCATCTTTTCTTTTTTTTTGTACTGAATACGGAGCCTTCAAAAGGATTTTAGAAACAAGCCTTCAACACGCGGACGAGGCTTCAAAAGTGTACACGTCGCCTTGAGTTTTAAGCGGCATGCCCTTCATGGTTCTGGGTACCTGCATGGAGAGCGAGGATCAGTATATTACACTTTGTACTGGTACGTGGCTATTTAAGTTCCAAGCTCTTATTTGGTTGAAGAGTTTATATAACTTAGTTTATGAATGTTTCTAACCATCCTAATGAATTTCAAACAAGCAATGACAAGCATAATGTAAAATACGTTGGAACTTACCGACGACGGACCGCGCCGTGCCTTATGATACTTACCATGTTCTTCCCTGTCAATTGTTATCATTTTCATATCAAGTGCATTATTTCGTGTGGTTGGTCACTGGCTTCCAGAGCCATCGTGGACTCCTTTTTGCTTTTGTTAGACGGGGCACCTTTCAGCGCGAGTAGCGAGCCCCGCTGCAAGTTCCCGCCTAACTCGTGCCCAGTACAGCTTTTGTATTTGTTTCCTTTCTTGGCCGCAACGGTCTCGTGGCCCCGGATTGCCGTTCGTGGAAACTCTACCTTATCGACAAGTTGTCCATGACCGTGCGAAGACCGTTTTTCTTTTAGTTATTAAGACATAGCCTACATTCTCTTTGAAAACCCAATCATTTTATCGTGTCCGTGCCATTGCATTTATTCTTTCATTCGCAACAACATTATCGATTTACCTAGGAAGGGGTCGAGAAGAGAAGGGTCAGTCACTCGCCTTGAGTTTACTTCAGGCGAGAGAACTTGTTGGTCGCGCCAGACGTCGCCTACGCGATTACCTGAGATCGCACAAGCAACCGATTAGAACACGGTATTATGCAAGAAGTTCGATAGGAAATGCGAGTTCAAAATGCATGCCATAAAAACCATCGAAAACATTCACGAAAACGCATTCAGAAAACTAAGGCCAAAACCAACGCAAGCGGAACAGAGCAACAGAAGATCTCTCCCAACTCAGCCGAAGAGTCAATCCTTTAGGCGCAACCCGCTGAATATGGCACTTGGTTCCGAAGAAGATATTCCATAACGAGGAATGGATCTTAATTCAACCGTTCCTGTTCGATTGATTCGATCGATCCCGACCTATCGGTCCCGTCCGAATCGATAGCGACAGTGTTCCTTTCTCGTACACCCCGTAGACGGAGAATGAGGCACGATGTAGGGACGGGGCACTACAGATTCTATAAAGTTGGAATGGACATGATGATGTCTAATCTCGTGGATATAGTCCAGAAGGAGAAAGAGCCTATACGTGCTTATATCGAGCGCTTCCGTCAGGCAGCTCTGAGGTTACCACCTGGTGTGCCCGAACCCATGCTCATGTACTCGTATCGCAAAAACATTCTCCATGTAATCAAGTTATGGCACAGTGCTCCGTACATAGAGTGGACACGTTTCATCACCGAGGCGGATGTTATAGTGTCCCGCTCCTAGCGGTTCACTATGTAAGGCTTATGGCTTGGTTGACTCGGTCGGAACCGAGTATTGGGGAAACTTACCGTCGACATCAAATCGACCACGGACAAGTGCATAAGAACCTTTCCAACTAATGGATTGGTTTCTCTTGAAATGCGTCCAAGAGTTTTCTCTGGATGTTTTGCTGCTGATTTTGTTGCTTGGTTTTGATGGATGCTTTTCTGAATGATTTTCGATGATTTGATTCTTGCCCGTTTTTATCGATTTACATAGCACTCATTATTGAGAATTCTGAAAGAAGAGAACACTACGAGACGGATTATTAACCAAACTTTTGGTGCCAATGAAGACTGACGCGTGACGGAAGGCTAAGCGTGCAAGTGTTCCTCTCTCTCTCGGCGATTCTCTAATTTGGTGAGTCTGGATCTCTGTGGTGGTATTGTCCCTCTCGCTATTCCTTCATGCCAACTAAATAATTGTCTTGCAACATCCGTTGATCGATATCAGTTGCTAATGCCACAAGTCAATACCACTAAGAAGCTAGAGATAGAACATTGAACATTGAAAGAATTGATTACACTGTTAACAAGATTGAGAATTGTGCTTGTCCCTTGAACATTAAAATGAATTGAAATGCATTGATGCCTGAGATGTTGAATATGAGAATAATGCATATTAGATGTTGGCTTACTAATACCATGCAATTGTGTACTGTTGAGTCGTTATGCATTCGCGTGGTCATGGACGTCTTTGTGCACAAGGTTTGAGTAGTTTCCTCGGGACGGTACTTGGGGCACCGGGGACCGGCTCGACCAAGGGGGAAACAGTTGGTCGTGCTATGGTGGCACAAGGTATTACGGGACATTCGACTAGGCTTGTAACCTACTCTGGAATGGTACACCGTAATACCCGTTGGAAAGTCCTTTATGCTGCAGTTTCACTAATGACCCAGTCCGAATGCATGCTAATGATTGTCTTATACAGGGGCGGTAAGTTTATTATTATTATCCTGTATCTTTTGCAGGAAAGCTGAATTCGGCCAATGGTAAAGTAAACATGGTTTCATGAAATACCATGTCCTTTGAATTGTAATTTACTCTAAATATTGCCTGTCCCTAATAAGTTCATATCTTTTAAATGCTTGTCATTAATAAAATGTTTGTTTAGCTGAGTGGGCCAACGGGGCTCACCAGCGCCTTGCTATAATGTGCTGACCCCTCCTCCACAGGTACTGGAGAAGGCTCGGGCGCACGTCCGAATTAAAGCTTTCTGAACTGCTGTTTCCTTTCAAGTTGTTTTCCCTAAAGACGCACAAAGTATTGCGGAGTTTTTAAAAGATAGCTACTTATATTTCAAAGTACTAAAGGGGAATGATGTATGGAACGGGAAGTTATTTCATGGCAGCCTATTAGTTGTACTTCTTTTCATGAATCAATGTAGCCGAAATAGCATTTCAAATATTATCGAGAAAAGTTGTATTCTGACTATAATTATGAATAAAATGAGTATTTCTTCTTCCTATGTTGTGTCCTCAATATTTATGAAATGTGGCTGGGTTTCAAATGTTTCTAAATGACATAACAGTGCACGTTTTTGCCTTGTACAAGTGCAACACCAGACTTGTATGGAATCACGCCTTAGCAAGGACGAACGATTCGGCGTGAATCGAAGCGAGGACGAAAGATTCCCCGAACCGGGGCGTGACAACTTGGTATCAAAGCATGGTTTCAAATCCTCGGATTTTGAAAATATTTTCAAAATGGAAGTCTTGATGCAAATTTTCTCGATTGATGGTGTCGATAGTGCTGGCATGAAATAATGTTCCATACAATAAGCCCATAAATATTTTGTGAGTGCTAATAGAATTATTTATTTGTTGTAGAATGACCAAGGGTGATAGCGCAAAGACGAATTTATTGTCTGACCCAATTGAGAAACTGATTAATCAAATGGAGGCTCAGAGGAAGCAGAGCGAAGCTCAACATCGCGTGCTTCAAGAGCAGCTTCAATATCAGTTTCAGGAGCAGCTAGATGCTCAACAAAAGCAAGTGGATAGTCTAACTCAGATTATCACCAAGCTGATGACCGATTCCAATGTTTTCTGCAAAGGCCGTAGCAACCGAGACCGTAGAAGTGCCGGCAGAGAAACCTGAAACGTCGACACGAAAGAGAACGAGCTTCAAGTTCTCTGAACTCAAGAGTTGCGACCCGCCTGAATTTAATGGGAAAGAGGAGCCAGATGAGGTGATGGGCTTCTTGAACATACTTGAGGGCTACTTTCGAATGTTAGAGATTCAGGGCAGTAAGAGGGTGGAGTGTACCATTGTACAACTTCGTCTCAAGGCCCAGGAATGGTGGACCTCGTAGAGACAGGCACTCTATGGTAATAATCCATATACGAAGATATCTTGGGAGACCTTCAAACAGGCCTTCATCACATAATTCATTCCACCAGCTGTCCTTCAACAAAAAGAAGATGAGTTCATTGTACTCCGACAGGGCAGTATGTCGGTGGATGACTACGAGACTGAATTTTTGAAAAGAATTGCCTTCGCTGGATACATGGTCCCGAATGATGATGCAAAGTGAGGAAGATTTATGCAAGGCTTGAATGTGGGCCTACAGCGCGATGTGCTAAGTCGAAAGTGTACGTCTTATCGGGAGGCGTATGAGACAGCTCTTGAGATAGAGAGATTTCATCCACCAGTTGGCCATGGAACAACAGTACGCAACCAGGGTAGCAACCATAAATGACCCTTGGCTGCTGAGAGGAATGACGTTCCTAAGCGTCATAATGCTGGCGAGAATAAGGGTGAATATCAAGGACCGCGTTGCTTCAAGTACAACCGGTATGGGCATCGACAAGATGAATGTCGAGCCGGATGCTTCAATTGTGGTGGCATGGGCCACAGGGCATCTGAATGCAGAAAGGGAAGAAATCAGAATCCCCCACAGGATCAGCACTATAATCATCGTGGATCGAACGACAATCAGTACCGTGGAGGATATAACAATCAGAACCGGGGCCGGCATAACAACCAAAATCGTGGCCAAGCTCCACCAGTCTTACCAGCTCCGAATGGGAATGCACCGAATCAACAACAAGGTAGGCAAGCAAGGGTTTATGCCTTGACTCAGGCAGAGGCCCAGACCGTAGAGAATGTTATAACAGGTATGTTGCTGTACAAAGGTATACCTGCAAGAGTACTTTTTGATTCTGGTGCTACTTATTTCTTTATCTCTTCTGATTTTGCAACGGAAAATAAATTTTGTATGACTCAACTAAAGACAGCTTTGTGTGTTAGCACTCCTTCGGGAGTAGATATGCCTGCAACTTTTATTTGCAGGGACGGCTACATTAAAATTGGAGACAAGACTTTATCTCTGGATGCAATTGTATACGATATCATCTTGGGAATGGACTGGCTCAGCGCCTGTCATGCAACAATTGACTGTGCAGATAAGAGAGTTGTGTTTTGCCTAACCGGAGAAACAGAGTTCTCTTACTCGTGCGGCTCGGCGTTCCAAGGACCCATGGTAATATCGGCAGTTACAGCAAGGCACATGTTGCACTCAGGGTGTGAAGGGTTCCTTGCTTCTATTCTAGACACTCGAATAAAGAGTGTAGGCTCGAATCAGAACAAGATTGTGGCAGAGTTCCCCGATGTATTTTCGGACGAGATACCTGGAATGCCGCCGAATAGGGAAATTGAATTTATTATTGATACATTTCTGGATACTCGTCCGATATCGAAGGAGTCGTACAGGATGGCTCCGGCAGAATTAAAGGAACTAAAGATGCAGCTACAAGAATTACTAGACCGGGGATACATTCGTCCAAGTGTATCTCCATCGGGAGCTCCAGTATTGTTTGTAAAGAAGAAGGATGGGACGATACGGCTGTGTATCGATTACAAAGAACTAAACAAGGCAACCATCCGTAACAAGTATCCCTTGCCAAGGATAGATGATCTATTCGATCAGCTTCAAGGGGCGACCATATTTTCTAAAATTGATCTTCGTTCAGGATATCACCAATTGAAGATCAGACCCGAGGATGTCCCTAAGTCAGCATTCCGTACGAGATATGGACACTTTGAGTTTTTGGTCATGCCATTCGTCTTGACCAATGCTCCAGCAGCCTTTATGGATCTAATGGATAAAGTGTTTCGACCGTTCTTAGACAAGTTTGTTGTTGTGTTCATCGATGACATCTTGATCTACTCAAGAGACAGGAAGACTCATGTCGGACACTTGAGAGAAGTACTTCAGATGTTACGGGACAACCAGCTGTATGCAAAACTAAGCAAGTGTGAATTTTGGATGAACAGCGTGTCGTTCCTTGGACATGTTGTTTCGGCAAAAGGTGTTGCCGTCGACCCAAAAAAGATTAAGGCAGTTGTAGACTGGAAGCAGCCTGCATCAGCTAGCGAGATACGGAGTTTCCTTGGTTTAGCCGGATACTACCATAGGTTTGTGAAAGACTTTTCGAAAATTGTATCGCCTTTGACCCGCCTCACTCAGAAGGGAGTCGTATTTAAGTGGATCGATGACTGTGAGAGTAGTTTCCAAGAACTCAAGCAGCGGCTCGTCACAGCTCCAATTTTAGCACTTTCGGAAGGCTCTGAGGGCTTTCAGATCTACAGTGACGCATCGGGACTTGGTTTGGGATGTGTTCTCTTGCAACGTGGGAAGACAATATCTTATGCGTCGAGACAGCTCAAACATCATGAGAAGAATTACCCAACTCATGACTTAGAACTGGCGGCGATTGTGTTCGCGTTGAAATTGTGGCGACACTATCTCTATGGTGTGTCCTGCGAGATCTTCACGGATCACAAAAGCCTAAAGTACATTTTACGTAGAAGGAATTGAATTTGAGGTAGCGGCGTTGGTTAGAATTGATCAAGGACTATGACTTGACAATCTCCTACACACCGGGTAAAGAAAACGTGGTAGCTGATGCCTTGAGTCAAAAATTTGTGGGGGTCACTATCAATAGCAAAAGAGGTACTACGGGATCTTGAAGAGATGGGTATTGAATTCAGGATTCGTCCGCAGAATGTGCAGTTGGCTCAGTTACAACTTGAGCCGAGTCTCCAGGGAAGGATTAAGATTGCTCAGAAGGATGACCCGTTTCTGCAGAAGATACGCGAGTTGATTCTAGCAGGAAAGGCGTCAGACTTTACCGTTGAAGATGACACTATTCGTGTCAAGGGGAGATTGTGCGTCCCTAAGGATGAGAATATCAGAAAGGAAATACTGACCGAGGCTCATTTCGCAAATTATACCTTGCATCCGAGAAGCACAAAAATGTAGAAAGATCTGCGTACCACATTTTGGTGGCATGGCATGAAGAAGGATGTGGCGCTATTCGTATTGCAATGCTTGGATTGTCAGCGTGTGAAGGTCGAACATCAACGGCCAGGCGAAGAACTACAAATTTGGCTATTCTACTGTGGAAGTGGGATAATATCTGTATGAATTTTATAGTCGGCTTGCCAAGAACTCAGAAGGAAAATGATGCGATTTGGGTTATCGTAGATAGATTAACCAAGTCGGCACATTTCATTCCAATAAAAGTTACGTGGGGCGTAGAACGGTTGGCTCAGATCTACATAAATAAAATTGTCCGATTACATGGGGTGCTAGCTTCGATAGTGTCGGATAGAGACGGGAGATTCTTGGCGCGATTTTGGATAAGTCTGCACTCAGCAATGGGCACAAAGTTGAACTTCGGCACGACATACCATCTGTAAACTGACGGTCAGACAGAGAGAGTAAATTAGATTCTTGAGGATATGTTGAGATTGTGCGTGCTCGACTCGAAGACAAATTGGGACACACATCTTGCATTAGCAGAATTTGCCTATAATAACAGTTATCAGGCAAGTATCCAAATGGCCCCGTACGAAGCCTTGTATGGACGAAAATGTCGATCACCGATATGCTGGGATGAAGTCGGTGAACGGCAAGTGCTCAGACCAGAACTTGTGGAGTAGGCCGTCGAGAGGGTTCGCTTAATTCGAGAAAGACTTAGAGTTTCTCAAAGTCGACAGAAGAGTTATGCGGACGTACATCGACGACCGTTGGAGTTTACGACAGGTGATCATGTATTCTTGAAGGTCACACCCATACGAGGTGTGATGCGGTTTGGGATAAAAGGAAAGCTAAGCCCGAGATTCGTTGGACCCTTCGAAATTTTGGAGAAGGTAGCCTCGGTGGCTTATCGACTTGCACTACCTCCGGCTCTGGCTGATGTGCACGATGTCTTCCATGTATCTCAACTACGGAAGTACGTGCATGATCCAAGCCATGTAGTAAACTTCGATCAGTTGCACCTGAGCGCTGACCTATCCTATACTGAAGAGCCTGTCCAAATTTTGGACAGAAAAGAGAAAGTTTTACAGAATCGGACAGTATCCTTGGTCAACATGCTGTGGTGGAACCATGCTGTCGAGGAGTCGACGTGGGAATTAGAGGAAGAGATGCGGGTGAAATACCCCTCGCTCTTTGATAAATTTGAGGTAGGAATTTTGCTTTAAGTTTCGAGGACGAAACTTTTTCTTAGTGGTATATTATGTAGTGTCCCGTTCCTAGCGGTTCACTATGTAAGGCTTGTGGCTTGGTTAACTCGGTCGGAACCGAGTATTGGGGAAACTTACCGTCGGCATCGAATCGATCACGGACAAGTGCATAAGAACCTTTCCAACTAATGGATTGGTTTCTCTTGAAATGCGTCCAAGAGTTTTCTCTGGATGTTTTGCTGCTGGTTTTGTTGCTTGGTTTTGATGGATGCTTTTCTGAATGATTTTCGATGATTTGATTCTTGCCCGTTTTCATCGATTTGCATAGCATTCATTGTTGAGAATTCTGAAAGAAAAGAACACTATGAGACGGATTATTAACCAAACTTTTGGTGCCAATACAGACTAACGCGTGACGGAAGGCTAAGCGTGCAAGTGTTCCTCTTTCTCGGCGATTCTCTAATTTGGTGAGTGTGGATCTCTGTGGTGGTATTGTCCCTCTCGCTATTCCTTCATGCCAACTAAATAATTGTCTTGCAACATCCGTTGATCGATATCAGTTGCTAATGCCACAAGTTAATACCACTAAGAAGCTAGAGATAGAACATTGAAAGAATTGATTACACTGTTAACAAGATTAAGAATTGTGCTTGTCTCTTGAACATTGAAATGAATTGAAATGCATTGATGCCTGAGATGTTGAATATGAGAACGCTGCATATTAGATGTTGGCTTACTAATACCATGCAATTGTGTACTGTTGAGTCGGTTATGCATTCGCGTGGTCATGGACGTCTTTGTGCACAAGGTTTGAGTAGTTTCCTCGGGACGGTACTTGGGGCACCGGGGATCGGCTCGACCTAGGGGAAACAGTTGGTCGTGCTATAGTGGCACGAGCTATTACGGGACATTCGACTAGGCTTGCAACCTACTCTGGAATGGTACACTGTAATACCAGTTGAAAAGTCTTTTATGGTGCAGTTTCACCAACGACCCAGTCCGAATGCATGCTAACGATTGTCTTATGCAGGGGCGGTAAGTTATTATTATTATCCTGTATCTTGTGCAGGAAAGCTGGATTCGGCCAATGGTAAAGTAAACATGGTTTCATGAAATACCATGTCCTTTGAATTGTGATTTACTCTAAATGTTGCCTGTCCCTAATAAGTTCATATCTTTTAAATGCTTGTCATTAATAAAATGTTGGTTTAGCTGAGTGGGCCAACGGGGCTCACCAGCGCATTGCTATAATATGCTGACCCCTCCTCCACAGGTACTGGAGAAGGCTCAGACGCACGTCCGAATTAAAGCTTTCTGAACTGCTGTTTCCTTTCAAGTTGTTTTCCCTAAAGACGCACAAAGTATTGCAAAGTTTTCAAAAGATAGCTCCTTATATTTCAAAGTACTAAAGGGGCATGATGTATGGAACGGAAAGTTATTTTATGGCAGCCTATCAGTTGTACTTCTTTCATGAATCAATGTAGCCGAAATGGCATTTCAAATATTATCGAGAAAGTTGTATTCTGACTACAATTATGAATAAAATGAGTATTTCTTCTTCCTATATTGTGTCCTCAATATTTATTAAATGTGGCTGGGTTTCAAATGTCTCTAAATGATATAACAGTGCACGTTCTTGCCTTGTACAAGTGCAACACAGACTTGTACGGCATCACGCCTTAGCGAGGATGAACGATTCGGCACGAATCGAAGCGAGGACGAAAGATTCCCCGAATTGGGACGTGACAGATGTAACCGAAAGAAAGGCTCGGGACGCACAACTACTGGGATTGAGTTTCTCCTCATTCGAAGACAAAGGGCAGCGTTCATCTAGTAATAACCTATCCCCAAGGACCATAAAGGGAAGCAAGCCATGTCCATCAACGTGATCGTGCCCCAAATTATGTGACCGTGTGACACAACAACATCAAGCTTGACTTCTGGCCTTCCCGTTTCAACATACAACCGACTCAATAATTCTTGGAAACTTCGTGTTAAACTACTTCAAAAACCAAACACCACAGATAGTGCGCAAGCACGCGACTCTAATGAGCCAAATATTTAGCTCAAAAATTGTGATGCATACCGTGCACACATTCTTTGAATATTTATATCGTGCACATATTCTTTGACTCATCTAAGGCCTGCATGCGGATTGCTGCATATACCGACCAATCTATAAGGATCCTAATTTTGGGAATTATTTTTCTTACTTATTTATATGATTTATATTATTAAATTATATTTTAATATTAATTATGACTATAGAGTATTTTCTTAGCTTTAATTTTGGAGCACAAGAAATGGCAATATTTTGAAATGTCCTTCATGGTTTTGAAGTAGACAAGTCCACCTTCATTTGATATATTATGTTCCCGTCTAAACTTGTCTCCTAAAATCTTTTGACTTCACACTTTGGGTCAATTAGGGTTATTTGACTATTTACCGTATTCTAGACCTTATTTCCAACGTGAGTTCGAAACTCGACATCGATCAAAACCAATTGACCCATATGGTTTTT